>OW679194.1:76815806-76960597 GCA_940337035.1 Agriotes lineatus | reverse complement strand
ATTGCTAGTAGGGCCTCGGAACGCCCGAAATCATTACGGCGCCGACATAGTTCCACTTAGAGTATACCGCGTCTCGTGCGCGCATGCGTGAGAATTCGAACTCCGCCTTTAGAAGCGAATTTTAAACTTGACCACTACCCATTGGGCGGACGACGCCGCCGCGCTTTCGCACAGCTCAACATTATACATTAAAGAGTTGGTTGTCTGTCTCACTTCCTTCGCGAGTTTCCCACTCATAGCCGCTAGCAATATGGTAAGTATTACATATATGTTTAGATATAACGCAACAAAAAAAATAAAATAGAAACTGAGGTTAAGGTTCAGTGTTTGTGGGTAAACAAACATAAACCATTTATTATTTTATAATAAAGTTTTTGTACAAACAAATTTGGATGATTTTTATTAATACATACAACAAAAAGCTTATTAGAGTTTGTATTTTGTAATACAATAACGAAGGGAAACACAACAGATAGGCACTAAAAATTCAATAACATTAACAGGTACTAATTAATTAAATGCTCAAACGTATTCCCATTGACTAGTAGACAGCGGCTTAATCTGTAATAAAAATTACGATGTACATTTCGTAATGTTTGAGGGGTTATGTTAAAACATGCCTCTCTAATAGAGTCCTTTAGAGATTCTAAATTTGCGTGCCTTCTTGAAGCGTAAATTTTTAATTTTAGGAAGCCCCATAAGAAAAGATCATTAAGTGACAAATCTGGAGACCTCAGAACCCAGTTAATAGGACCATCACGACCATTCCATCTGTTGGGGAATACTTCGTGTAGGTAGTTTCACACTTCTCTTTAATAGTGAGCAGGAGCTTTATCGCTCTGATACCATACTGTATTGATATTATCAACTACTGCAGTAATAGCAGGGACTATTTGATATTGAAGCATATTTAAATAGATTCTGCTACTCAGGGTACCGTCGATAAAGAGCGGAGCAATTAAATTATCGCCCAATATTCCAACCCATACATTAAGACTTTGACGGTATTGTGTATGTGTTTGCACATACACATGTTGATTAGTTTAGCTCCAATACCGATAATTTTCACGATTTGGTTCTCCATTTAATGTAAATGTGCACTCGTCAGTCAAACAAATATTTTCTAAAATATGTTCATCAGCATGACATTTATTAAACATTAATTCACAAAAAGTGATTGGTTTTTCACTATCTGCTGCGAATAGCTCTTGCTGCGTGTAATATTTGTAAGCAAAATATTAATATGTTGGTGGCACTGTAAGTTTATGTCAAATTCGAGGTTATCAGGTTAGGTTTTCCATCAGTTTTGACACAGACTGACGCAAAACCTAACCTACTAACCTCGAATTTGACAGTGACATTACCATATAGTAAAGTGACATTTTTATGCACCAAAGTGCCACTTTATTAGTCGATTTTGAGTTTTGTAAAATAGCACATTATTATACAAAATGCGAAATAGCTATTTTTGTATTAAGGGCGTGAAGGAGGCGATTTTGGCCCGCGGCGGAATTATAAGCCAGAGGCCCGAAGGGCCGAAGGGTTATAAAACGCCAAAGGGCCAAAATCGCCGTTCACGCCCGAAATGCAAACAAGATTTTTTGTAAAATCCACCATAAAGCTTTGAAAAATAAATGGCACGATTCGTTCTCAAAAATCAATTTTTTGTTGGTTGCCAATGTGATGCTGGTTTTTTAGGCCTTAGGGCGCAAAAGGCATTATTTACGCCCGCAAATTATTTTTAGGCCTTAGGGCGCAAACGGCACTATTTACGCCCGCAAATTAATGCATAAATGACCATATTTTAATACGATTTTACAAAAAAGCAATTTTATTCCTGGCCAACCTTCATGCAAAAAAATGTGTGAACAGAGTACTATACAAAGACGTATAATTTCTTGGAAGATGGTTGGTAGCATTGCAGCACATACGTGATATTGTTCTGTGATTACGTGGTTGGTATTTTGTTGTCTGTTCTGTGTTGACATTTTTGTTCGGTTCATAATCCGTTGTCAAAGTTTTGAGGTTATTGTAATAAACATATTAAATAGAAATCCCTGAACGTTTCAGTATTAACGTTTATAAAAACAGAAAAAGACTAATGTTTTTCGAGAGCATTTGAAGTTTATATACGGAAAGTCATTTTTATTTCGTTATACGCCAGTCTAAGGTAAGTTAAAATTCATAACAAACTACCTTCTTTCTGCTGCATAATATATTGATTTGATACTTGAATTGTAGTAATAAAAATGAAACGGGGTAGTATAATTGACTTATCATTGGCAACCAAATAAACATGATGTGTAATAACTTGTATTTGTTGTTTTTGAGACTTGCTTAAAAAGTTACGATACTTTGGTAGATATGATGGCATGACTATTTTAACCTGGTGAATTTTTGGTGCTTTAAGTATAGGATTTGTTTCTCTGTAATTATTCAACGTATACGTTAGTATACTATTCAAAAGGTCTGCCAAATCCAATTTAAGGAATCTTGTCTTATGCATTTGATACCGAAACCACACTTGTGGAAGTGGGGAAGTAAGGCAGTCGTTGAAGGCATGATGCTATGCCAGGCAACTGGGCTTCAGAAGAGAGAATTGTTGGCCCTGACTGGCCAAGTCTCTTCTCCATTGAGAATAGCAACATGAAATTTACCTTATTATATTTTGCAGGAAGTGGTGGAAACTATAGAGGAAATATTAACTGTTAAGATGGAGGAAGAAATACAAACAAATGAGGAGAAATTCAAAGATCAAAGTCAGGAAAATAATGAAAGGGAAACTGGTGAACAATCAGAAACGCATGGAAGTGAACTTTATAAACCACTTGCAACAGATAAGGAAGGAGAAGTATCTATACCATCTTTTAAAAAGCCCGTTTTGATTGGTAAAATTGGGCGATTGCCTCGAAAAGTAGGTGCAGCCACAAGTCTAGATCAGAAACTCCCAACAGTCGAATCTCAGGATGTTAATGTAGGGGAAAATAAAAATTATCCTGAAATTTCCACAGAGCCTGATGTTCACGAAGCACCAAGTAAGAATTTCTTATTTAAATTGCTTTTATTTTGTACTGAAATTTACAAATGTTTCAGATAAACCTATAAAAGCTCCCGCTCAGCAATTGACGGAGAACTCCATGCCTCTTCCTTACAAAGAACCAAGTTGGTCAGGTTTACCACGCTCTGGTGGTAAAGATTATGTTTTTGAAGTTTTAAAATCTGGAGTCATAGTGGAACAAATTAATTTGATGCCAAAGCCATTTTGGGTGTTCGGTAGATCAACTAATTGTGAGATTTACATGGCTCATCCAACAATTTCACGGTATTTATTTTTGCACTAATAATTAAGGGTTTGAAGAATCATGTGGGTATTTTGACTGGTAAAGCAAATTTATGCTACTTTCAGGTACCATGCTGTTTTACAGTACCGAGATGAAGGATCTCAGGATGAGCCTCCTGGATTTTATATTTATGACTTAAACAGTACTCATGGTACTTTCTTGAATAAAGGTCGGCTTAAACCTAGAGTTTATGCACCATTAAAGGTAAGGACATTGTTAAACATTTTATTTGCACAAATATACAAGACAGATTTGAATACAGAATGATAACCAAATTATGAAAACATTATTCATCCTTATTAGCATTGTACTGTCCTTTCCCTATGTTATCCAAAATGTCGACAGTTTTGGTCATGGTGGATTGAAAATCTTCATTACTAAGATTTTTAGCGTAGGCTTCTTTAACTTGTCTGCTACGTTCTCTTACCGTATCGAGCTTTTTTTGTATTTCTACCATCTTTTCATTTAATTCTTCAACACTTTGATTATGA
Source organism: Agriotes lineatus (assembly GCA_940337035.1). Classification (NCBI taxonomy): domain Eukaryota; kingdom Metazoa; phylum Arthropoda; class Insecta; order Coleoptera; family Elateridae; genus Agriotes; species Agriotes lineatus. Next base: position 76,956,765 of record OW679194.1, on the reverse strand, counting down.
TCTTGCAGACTTTGAAAAGTGGGATCATTTGCCATCTTCACCATATCTTGTTGATGCATAAATTTGATGTTATCTATTTGCTTTTTGGTTTTTTCCAGGAATCCAAAGCTGTTATTGATTCTTCTGCGAAGATCTCGAAATTTTGCTTCCATAAAGTCGTCCTTCTCTTTTAGCTCACTTTGCATTTCAGCTGTCTTCTTAACGAGATTTCTGATTTTTAACTCTGACTCTGAATAGGTTTGATGGTTATCTGTGATAGGAGTATAGCTCTTTGTAATATGATCTCCTTGTGAAGAATTATCTGATTTAGTTGCTCGGACATTTGGAAATGTGCCTGCTGGAGGCACATGAATGTCTAAAACTGCACGCTTTTGCAAATAGGATTTTGTATGTAAATTTGTAGAACTCATTGCTACTCTCAATGTATAAATATGACGCTGAAATACTGTCAAAATTTGTTTGTTATGATATCACTTGTTTTGCTATAGCTGTTACAGAAATAGTGATTGTCAGGCTTGATCAATACTTAATATTTGACGCTGTTTATCGTTTCCATAGTTACACACTAGTACAGTTACCCAGTGAATCTAATACACAAGGCAGAAGAGTCAGAAATTAAAACTGATGTGTTAAAACGACCAGAGATATGGCTATGACAATTGAAATAGCATAGTTTGAAATAGTTTGGTAATTTTAAATACAAATTTCTGAGTATTTCTAAACTATAAAACCATTGTAATAACTAGTGTATCTTCTCAGTCGTGTTACTTCATGCCTAAGTACATGGTGCATTCTTTACGGTTTTGTGCTCTGTGAATGGTTTTGTAGATTGTATTGCAGGTTCGATTTTTAATCTGGTTGGTGAACAGCCTCTCAGTCTTTTTCCATTCAATTTTTCTTCTACATATGTTTTTCTAATCCATATTCTCTAATAAGTGGTGTGGTGTGACTAAAATATCGTAATCTTGGCATATATCTTCAATGATGGTTGTGTGATGTTCTATTCTTGCAAGACGGATTCATTGGTACGATGATCAGTCCATGGTATCCTTAGCAGTCTAAGCCAACACCACATTTCAAATCCATCTATTTTCTTCTGCTTGTTGGTTAATATTGCCCGTCTCTGAAACGTATATGAATGTAGGGAATACTATCAGTTGTACTAGTGTATACCACATTTGAATTTGAAATTTTACTTAACCGTAGTATTAATTAGTATTTTTCCAAAAATAATGTATATGAGTATATGTGTCCGTTATAAATAATTAAACGATACTTTGTATTAAAATGGGTCCACCTTGATGCCTAAGAACTTGGTTCTCCCTCTACCCAAATTCCAAATCCTATATGAAAGAATAATTTCTAAAAACAAATAATATTAAAAGTGGTGTTCCCTAAAGAGAATTAATTAATAGTCCATCAATCCATGTACATAATTTACACTATACTGACAATAGTAAGAGTCAAGTATGGTATGTTTATTCGCACATCTGATGGGTGTCCCATCTAGTAGTTTTTAAAACTGAGTACTGAACCGTTGGTGCTAGCTTCATCAACCAGTATACTGTTAAAGGGCTGCTAGACAGCTATTTTAGACCATACTCCTGATTGTAGTGCTACAAAGTGAAATAGTCTGCTTATCTCAGTATAGTCCAGTCGTTGAAGGTTTTCCGCTCCGAATTCTTTGAACCTTGACCGATTGACGTGAAATTTGGTGAGTGGTTAGGGGATGGCTCAAGGAGCAAAAGTGACATAGCGCCGAGGTGCGCTTTTACCCTGAGAGTGGATGCCACCTCTTCTCGGGGGTGGAAATGTGTTCACTCGAAATAACCCCGGAAATGGATAGAGGGACAAATTCTAAGTAAAAAATGTTCTATATAGTTTTTTCGATAGATCGATATTTTTCGAGCTATTCGCGATTAAAAATTTTAATTTTTCGTGATAAAAATGTATGTTTTTGGACGGTTTTTCGCGAGTAAGTCGAAAACTTCCCGTTCTATCACATAAGTTGTAATAACCAAAAATGAAGCTTACAAAACAGGAAAGAGATTGTTTTTTTATGAATGCTCTAGGTCCAAACTAAAAGAAGTTATGGCTCGTTGAAGATTTTTTTTGCAACAACTTGGTTCGAAGTAATCAACGAAGTAATTAACGAAAATCGATGCATTTTTCGGGAAAAACTTATAAAACATTTTTTGTATATATTTTTCAAATTTAAAAAAAAAATACCTTATTTTGAAAATACCTAAAGCTAAAGAAAAAAACAAAAAATAATGTAGTACAAAAATGTGGATTTTTTCTTAACGAACATTTTAGTTTTTGTTTTATTTCTGTAGGAAAAAGAATAACGGAGATATAAATGTTAGCAGTTTGCATTATAGTGCGCGGACCACCCCTCCCGAGCCCTTCAACCCTTTACTTTTTGAATATGCAAAGTCTGAGCATGTCGAAAAACTTTTGGATTACATGAGTAATACTAAATTAAAGTAATGTGTAAAGGGATAATGGTCAATATCAATTCTGGTGGAATGGCTGGGGTTTTAGCGCTCATTTTTTTTTCAAAAATTCGAGTGACCCACCGTTTTTACATCGTAACTCGCTTAGTTATAATGCAATCGACTTTGAACAGTGCTCATTTTAAAGGTCTTTTCAATCGCTACAAAAAATGGTATATAAGTTTTTCCCGAATAATGCATCGGTTTTTCGTTAATTAACGTTGATTACTTCGAACAAAGTTGTTGCAAAAACAAATCTTCTTCAACGAGCCATAACTTCTTTTATTTTGGACCTAGAGCATTCATAAAAAAACCAATCTCTTTGCTGTTTTCTAAGATTCATTTTTGGTTATTGCAACTTATTTGATGGAATGCGAAGTTTTCGACTTATTCGCGAAAAACCGTCTGAAAACATGCATTTTTATCACAAAAAATCTAAGTCTTTAATCGCGAATAGCTCGAAAAATATCAATCTATCGAAAAAACCATATAGAACATTTTTTACTTAAAATTTGTCCCTCTATCCATTTCCGGGGTTATTTTGAGTGAACAATTTCTACCCCCGAGAAGGGGTGGCATCCACTCTCAGGGTAAAAGCGCACATCGGCGCTATGTCACTTTTGCTCCTTGAGCCATCCCCTAACCACTCACCAAATTTCACGTCAATCGGTCAAGGTTCAAAGAATTCTGAGGTAATAGCATATTTTTACCTTCAACGACTGGACTAGTATAGGCTTGATTAAATTTAATGTTTAAAAATTGATTTTTAGCATAAACATATTTCAACCCATATTTTAATATTACTTCATTCATTTATTGTGTGCATGCATTTAACTTAATTAGTATTTACATTTAGGTAGGCCACATGTTAAAACTGGGCTTCAGTAGCCGTTCCTATGTGCTGACAGGCCCTGAAGAGGATACAGAAGAGGAATCTGAATTTACCGTAACTGAGCTAAAACAGCAGAGAACAGAAAAATTACTAAGAGAGGAGGAGGCCAAGAAAGAAGCACAGTCAAAGGAAGAGCAAGAAATGGAGGAAAAACGAAAAAAGGAGGAAGTGCAAGGTGTTGACTGGGGATTAGGTAAATTTATTTTTGAATTTAGTGAAATTGATCTGTCATGAAAGTAATCAGTTGGGATTCTATGATCAAAATGTCAACTTACCTGCAATTGTTTCTGTGTACCAATATTAGGTGTTTCAGTAGCTAGGTTAGAAATTCTGAGAAATTTTTTTATGGCTGAAAATGATGGTATTTAAATAAAATTGAGGACTTAAGAAAACAGCATATAGCAAAGTGAAATTTTATGTTTCTTTATTCAGATCTCAAGCATTACTCGACCTAAAACTTGCACTATAGTGTAACAATGAACTATTACCTTACCATGTGTATTATCTGTAACCTCATTTACCTTGCCGTGTTGAGGCTGGTGCTATATGCGCTGGCATCTGGTGGTACAATGATCAACTTGCCCCGGATTCGGGATACAGAGTTGGATCGCGCCTTTGGTGCTTGCGCAGCAACCATATTACCTTACCATACGTTTTTTAAATGTTTCAGTTATTCCACATAGATTTAGAGAAAATGTAAAACTATGCAAACACATGATGCTAATTTGGAAAGCAAATGTTAAAGCTGATTATATTTGATATTGTTATACAAGAGGTATGAACTAGGTAACACTTTTGATTTAGTAGACTTAGACAGTAGGGTTGTGTCGGAGAGGTAGCACCTTTTGGATTGGACGATCACTCTCAACGACGTAGTCTGGCAGAGGTTCCAAACAACTGATCCTCACGAGGCACCCAACTCTCACTTGCTGGCTCCAAGCGCCACACCCTGGTAAACTGTATTGACCTACAGGCTAAACCAAGTGAGGGTATCCAGATATGGATATGATGATGCTGGGCAGCAGCAGTATCAATAATGACGTAAGGCTCAAGATGAATGACATTGGCAAGGCTTACGGGACATATACTCATGGGCGAAAATCGAATAACGATTTAATCGGCTGTGACACTGCGGTGTGGAAAGCCAGGGGAAACTACCACACTGTACTCCCAAGAAAACAACTATGGCAACACAATTAAAACCATATCAAGCTACTTATCACGGGAATCGGAACCAGAGATACGGCAGGGGAGGAAATTTGCAATCAGACCTCCCAGGCCGTCATCTTGCGAAATCCCTGTGTTGATGATGGAACAAAAACAACGAAAAATATAATAGGAAAAAACAGCGGTAAGAAACATAATATAAAACGGAAAACACATACCAGAATAGGTACATGGAACGTGAGAAGCCTGTATATGGCAGGCAAGGCTCATAATGTAGTCCAAGAAATGAATAGACTTAATGTAGACATTATGGGAATATCAGAGACAAGATGGCCGGGGTGTGGAAAATGTAATATAGGAAAAAATACAATATATTACTCAGGTAACAACAGTGCAGACCACCGAACGGTGTCGCCATTATGGTTAACAAAGACACGAATAAAACGATAATTAATTTCGTGCCACTATCAGATCGTGTAATGCTAATACAGTTAAAAGCAACACCAAAAAATATCAACATCATCCAGATATACTCCCCCACGGCGGATAAACCAGATGCAGAAGTCGAACAACTATACGCGCAAATAAAAGAACTAAAAAAACGCATAAAAAGAGATGAAGTCGTCATTATTATGGGGGATTTCAATGCCAAGGTGGGAAAGGATAAACTAAAGGGTATCGTGGGAGAATATGGATTAGGCGAACAGAATAGTAGAGGAGAACAACTAATACAAATGTGCCAAGAAGAAAACATGGTGATCACAAATACATGGTTTAAATTACCACCGAGGAGACTCTATACATGGACATTTCCACAACACACGGGTGACCATATTATACGAAACCAAATAGACTATATTTTAATTAATAAGACATATAGAAATGGGTTAACGTGAGTCAAAACATATCGTGGAAGCGATGTAGGCTCAGATCACAATCCGGTTATAGGAAACATTAACATACGCCTTAAAAAGATACAAATCGGATCTTACAGAAAACCAGATGTACAAAAATTGAAAGACCCAACACAATACGAAACATTAAAGCACGAACTAAATAAAAATATAAAGATACATGGATTGCATGAACGAACAAATAACATAAATAATACAGTAAATGCAGAACACATAGAATTCGTTTGGAATAAGTTAAAATCAACCATCATTAATGCACAAAATACCATTATTGCACGTGATTGCAATAGTAACAAAAAACCCTGGATGACTCCAGAAATTTTAGCATTAATGGACAAAAGAAGAAGCTATAAAAACAAAAACCAACAACAGTACCGACAAATACATCACACAATACAAAGAAGAATACGGGAAGCAAAAGAACAATGGTTAAATGAGAAATGTAACGAAGTAGGGGAACTAGAAACAAAACACGATTCTTTTAACATACATAAAAAGATTAAAGATATTACAGGCTTCCCAAAAAAATACAACAATAATAAGATCATGAATAAAAACAATCAATTAATAACAAACAATTTAACGGCGATGCGAAAACCGACATGTCGGCTCCGTCACGTTCAGTAAAAGTTTAATTGATTATAGTGTGAAAAGTGAGTTTTAGTTATAGAGAAGTATACAGATATAAAAGTGAACAGTGCTAAATCAGTCTGCAATAAAAATAAGGTCAGCAAATCCAATCTAATATAGGTTAAAAAGAGAACAAATAGTAACAAGGTTAGGTTAAAACACTGATACGGGAAGGCACAAGAGGCGTGTAGAGGTCACCGAGGGGTCGACCCGGACTAATACACGCCACTTCGCGGCGCAGGAGTTACTAAATGTACTTGGAACTTGGAGCACGGGAAGTTTACAAAGCGTAGTGCTAAGACCGGCGCAAAAGCAAAGCGCGCCCACTTGTTTGTGATATTTATTCAACGAGAACGCTAATCCAAATAATTTGCAACCGATTCTAACAAAGCTACCGAAATTTAAATTTTAGTTAGTTTTCGTAAGGTAAAGTAAGGTAGGGTAAACACACAATTTAAAAATGAGTCAGACAGATACAGATGAAGGTAAAAGAAAGAGAGAAGAACCGACAACGAGCGAAGAGGAAACAGAAATCTTTGGTAAAAGCAAGAAGACGTACAGATCACCAAATAAAAAACAAGACGAAAAATTAGATACAATATTAAGTATGCTATCAAATTTAACGTTAGAAGTGAACCAAATCAGACAGAATCAACAACAATTCAGCGAAAAGTTAATGAAGTTAGAAAAAGATAATGAGAACATAAAGAAAGAAAATACTACAATTAAAAACGAGAACGAAAAAATAAAAATTGAATTGCGCGAAACAAATGCAAAATTAGAAAAAATGGAAAGGGAAAAGAAACGTAATAATGTAGTAATAACAGGACTGAAAACAAACATCGAAGCAGGAACCAATCTAAAAGACGAAATGTCTAAGTTTATACAACAGAAGCTTGAACTAAATATACACGTTAAAACAGCATACAAGATAGGACCGCAGATGAGTGTACTGGAACTAGAAAACTTTGAAGACAAAGTAAAGATTATGAAAAATAAAATGAAACTTATGAATTTAAGAGAGAAAAGAATATATATAAACAACGACCTAACAAAAAAGGAAAGAGACATAGATAAACAAATTAGAAAGAGAGCAGCAGATGAACAGAAACAAGGACGATTAACTAAAGTGGGTTACAAGAAGATAATAATAGAGGGAATCGAATGGAAATGGAACGAAGAAAAGAACGCTTTAGAAAATTCAAAAAACTGAATACTACATTGCCGGACGGACATGTGATGACGAAAATTGCAAAGAAAATGGAAAACAAAAAGAAAGAAGGAAAAGTGGGGAAGCAGTTGCGAATAGGAACATGGAATATCAGAAGTCTAAATGGAAAAGAGCAAGAACTTGCTCAAGAATTTGAACACGCAGAACTAGATATTCTAGCTGTTACCGAAACTAAAAAGAAAGGACAGGGAACAGCTAATATGGAGGGGGGTCATTTATTATTGTACAGTGGAGTAAGTAAGGAAAAAAGAGCAGCGGAAGGAGTAGGATGTTTAATAAAAAATAATTTAATAAAAGTATTAATAAATTGGGAATTCATATCATCAAGAATACTAAAAGTAGAATTGAAGCTAGATGAACAATACAATACAACATTATTAATTGTCTACGGGCCAGACGAAAATGAAAAAGCAAACAAAAAGGAAGATTTCTGGGAAGAGATGGCGGAAGTGATAGAAAACATAAAGCACAGATTAATAATATTAGGTGATTTTAACTGTCGTGTTGGAAAGAGAAATAATTGTAAAATAGATGCAATCGGACAGCAAGGGGAATCCCATAAAAATAACAACGGAGATCGTTTATTACATTTCTGCACGGTAAATAATTTAGTAATAATGAATACATTCTTTATGCATAAAGACATACACAAATACACAAGAGAGGCACCAGGCAGGGGCGAAAGATCAATAATAGATTATGTGGTAGTAAATAAGCAATTCAGAAAAGAAATAAAGGATGTAAAAGTGAGTAGAGGAGCGGAGATCTATAGCGACCATTTTTTGGTGATAACGAAGGTACAATTGGAAGCAACAATAACAGAAAATAATAAAGGGACAGTATGCCCACAAAAGGAAGTGTTAAGGACATATAAACTACAAAATAAAGAAATAGCCACTAAATTTGAAAGACAAGTAGTGGAAAGACTTGAGGATAATTCACAGCAATGGGAAAAAATGGATTTGGAGGAGCTGTGGGAGGGTTTCAAGAGAACGGTTTTGGAAGTTGCAAAAGAAATATGTGGGATAAATGTAGTAAACAGAAAAAAAAAGCAAACTAAATGGTGGAATGACAAGATAAAGGAACAAGTTAAAGCTAAAAAAGCAAAATGGAAATATTACTTAGCACACAAAACAGATGCGAACTATGAAAACTATAAACAGCAGCGAATAAAAGTTAAAGAAATGGTGCTCCAGGCCAAACAACAAACATGGGAAGAGTTTGGGAATAAAATGGAAATAGATAGCAAGGGAAATCAAAAGTTATTTTACAAAGTGTTAAAAAGCTTAAGAAAAAACAAACAACACAGCATTAGACAGGTGAAAACAAAAGACAACAAAATTTTAACAGAAGGAAAAGAAATTATGGAACGATGGAAGGAATATTTCCAGGAACTTTATAACGAACACGACACACACCATCAGATACAGGTAGAACAAATCGAAGATAAACACGAAGAAAACACAACAAATATACAGATACAAGAAGTGAAAACAGCATTAAAGGAAATAAAGAGAGGAAAGTCCGCAGGCCATGATAATATTACGGGAGAAATGTTAAAGAATATAGGAACAGAAGGGGTGAAATTACTGACAACATTATTCAACAAGGCATGGAATACAGGAAAAATACCAAACGACTGGAAGACAGGAATAACTATACCTCTGTTTAAAAAAGGAGATTCTAGAGATTGCAAGAATTATAGAGGTATTACACTACTAAGTATTCCATTTAAAGTATATGAGAGAATACTTGAGAAAAGACTAAGAGTAGAAATAGAAGACCAACTAGAGGAAGCACAAAGTGGCTTCAGAAAAGGGCGTAGTGTACAAGACCACATATTTAGTATAAAGCAAATGATACAAAAGGCCAGTCTACAAGAAACAGAAATCTATATGGTATTTTTAGACCTTGAAAAGGCATTTGACAGAGTGCCACAGAAGGAAGTCTGGGAAAGTTTGAAAAGAAGAAATATCAATCCAAAATTAAGAACAGCAATAAAAAGTTTGTATGAAAATAGCAGAAATTACGTAAGAAAAGACAACATGGAATCGGGAACATATGAAATAAAAGATGGATTGAGACAAGGCGGGGTGATGAGCCCGATATTATTTACATTGATAATGGATGACGTGATCAAAGCGACAAGGGACAAAATCAAGCCAGTACATCTAGGATATAATAGATTACTACCAGTTAAGGTTTCAGAGTGTGCATTTGCTGATGACGTCATGATATGTGCCGCCAAAGAAAGAGACCTACAAGAGAACCTGAGAGTATGGGAAATCGAATTAACAAAACGAAGAATGAAAATAAACATAAATAAAACAAAAACGATGGTAATAGGTGATGCAAATAAAAAGATAAAGTTAGAAATAAATCAAGAAAGGATAGAGCAAGTGGAGTGTTTTAATTATCTGGGTGTTTTAATCGAAAGGGACGGGAACATAAATAGTGAAGTTTACGAAAGAATTAATAATGCTGCAAGACTATACCACAGTTTAAATAACACATTCTTAGGGAAAAAAGAAATAAGCAAGAAGACAAAAATGTCAGTGTATAAAACAGTGTTTAGGCCCATTTTAATTTACGGTAGTGAAAGTTGGTTACTAACTAAAAACCTCAAAAGCAAGATACAAGCAACAGACATGAAATATTTAAGAAAAGTTAAAGGTGTAACGAGAAGAGACAGAGTACGAAATGAAGTGGTGAGGGAAGAGTTAAAAATCGAACCGGTTTTACATGTCATAGAGAGACAGCAGTTAAAATGGTTTGGACACTTATGCCGAATGGACAAGACAAGACAGGTGAAAAACATATGGGAAGCAGGAGTACATAAAAGTAAAAAGAGAGGAAGACCCAAGAAGACTTGGAACGATGAATTGACAACAATACTAAGAAGCAGAAATAAAACTTGGAGTGAAGCGAAAAAATTAGCAATAGACAAAAAAGAGTGGAGAAATTTTGTATACAAATGTAATATTTAGAGTAAGAATGAAATGTAAAATTGAAATGTAAAAATTTAATACCTTACACCTTAGGGTAAAAGGTTTATTTGATTATATATATATATAATAACAAACAAAGAAGAACTACACCAAGTCTGGATGGAACACGTAAAAGACATGTTCAAAGATGAGAGAACAGAATCTCAACATGTAAGTTTGGCAGAGCATGGACCAGACATACTGAAGTCGGAAATCATAAAAGCACTACGAAACGCAAAACATTGTAAAGCAGTCGGACCAGACCAGAGTTATAATGAATTTCTGAAACTCTTAGACGAAGAAAACATTGAATTACTCACCAACCTATTTAACTCAGTTTATCAAACTGGAATATTACCAAAAGATTGGTTGAAATCAATTTTCATCACTATACCTAAAAAATCAAATGCAAACAAATGCGATGAATTCCATCTCATAAGCCTTATGAGTAATGTACTTAAACTATTTTTAAAAACCCTACATTGTAGGATATACAAGAAATGTGAACAAGATCTAAGTGATTCACAATTTGGATTCCGGAAGGGATTTGGAACCAGAGAGGCGCTATTTAGCTTAGCAGTACTATTGTAGAGATCAGCAGCAAGATGTCTTCATTTGTTTCATTGTTTATGAAAAGGCGTTCGACCGTGTTAAACATAGCGAATTAATGAGAATACTGGCGGAGAAGGGACTGGACTACAAAGACATAAACGTCATCAAAAATCTTTACTGGAACCAGAATGCCACAGTAAGGTTGGATAATGAATACACCGAAGTTATTCCAATTAAAAGGGGCGTTAGACAAAGTTGTGTCCTCTCACCTTTATTGTTTAACATCTACTCAGAAGATATCTTTAGAAGAGCCTTCGAAAACACAGAAGATGGCATAAAAGTAAATGGTGAGTTAATTAACAATGGTATGTGGACGACACGGCAGTGATTGCAGATAGGCTAGAGGGCTTACAGCCCTTGATGGATGCAATAACTCGAAGAGACGCAGCCGGATTAAAAATAAATACTAGGAAGACAAAATTCATGATATTCAGCAAAATACCAATAGCACAAACCCAATTGACAATATATAACCAACAAATCATGAAGGTAACAAAATTCAAATACCTTGGTTGCTGGTTGACGGAAAATGGCGACCTGGATCTGGAGGTAACAACAAGAATCGAGTTGGCAAGAGCGTCCTTCCTTAGAATGAAACAGTTACTTACGAACCGCAGCCTGCAACTTGCAATAAGTTACAGATTTGTGCAATGTTATATATACTCAGTGCTATTATACGGAGTCGAGGCCTGGACACTCAAGGCAAATACGGAAAAGAGATTAAACGCGTTCGAACTGTGGATATTCAGAAGAATGCTGCGCATATCATGGACAGAACACATTACAAACGAAGAGGTGCTGAGAAGAATGCACAAAGAAAAGCAACTGCTAACAATTATAAGAAAAAGGAAAACAGCATACCTGGGACACTTATACCGAAATGATAAATACAACATCTTACAGCTTATTATGGAAGGTAAAATCGACGGAAAAAGAGGACGAGGTCGAAGAAAATGCTCCTGGCTCAAAAATATCAGAGACTGGACACATATGAGTACCCATACATTGATCAGAACAGCTAAAGACAGAGAAAATTTTGCCAAAGTTGTTGCCAACATTCATTAATGAATACGGCACTTTGAGAAGAGAAGAAGACAGTATTGTTCACATTTGGAAATACTCTGAGGGAACTCTCGCATTGCAACTTGGGTTCTCATTTATTTCTTACTTTCACTAATCATATAACCGAAAATAATGATATAAATAATGTGTATATTATGGTGTGTTAGCAATTAATTGTATTTTAATGCAGAGCAGGTGTAGGGTGACGACAGGTGGATTAAACAAGTATATAGAGTTTACACAATGATAAATTGACTTTGCAAACAGTAAATCCAATATAATATTCAGGAGTTAACTTCATAACTAATTTAAATGTTTCCTCTGCATGTAGAAATTACAGTAGTAATTGTATGATGATTTATGGCTTCATAATGGAAATCTGCAAACATTTAATTTTCTCAGATCTTCAGATTTTGAAGTTGCTATAATAATTGTTTGGGGTTTTTCATCTGTAGTTTCAACCAAATGTACTTAAAACAGTGCAAAATACATTTTTAGAACTTTTTTATTCAAGAAATTAATTATTTGTCTGAAATATGGATTGTACTAGAGAATTTGAGAAGAATTTAAAATAAACCTAAGTTGATAAATGGTGTTATTAGCTCTCTTGACTATATTGTCATCTGTCTCATTCTATGTACTAGCATATATAGATCAAGAAAAAGAAATATTTTTTATATCAGATGATATAAAACCCAAATTAGCCAAAAAAATCACTGACTGTTATAGGTAAATTCATATATCATGGCGAGAATATTGATCGCGTATAATCATGTTTTGCACATAATTGCCGGAATGGAAATCGTTGTAAAAAAGATTGAATTTTATTTCAATTTTGACGGCAACCGCGATCCGAATACATTTGGATCGTGCAATTATACTAGATTTATGCAAATTTATATCATAAATATTCCTTTGGACAATATTGTTAACATTTTTGTTTGATACTCATTTCTCTTGTTTATTATGCTTACATTGAACATTGTAATTTGGCTACAAGTCTGCGTTTTCACTCTTTCATTAAATTATTTGTGTATTCTATCAGTTGCCCTTTATATACATCAAAACTTCCATAAGTTACCATGCTTCATTCCCATAAACATTTTAGTTGTTATACGATATTACCTTACGTCTACTTTTAATCAAAAAATTACCTCCCAAAATTTGTAGCTTAACTTTTAAAAAACATCCTGTACATAGAATTCAATTAGTTAAAAACAGCAACTCTAAAAAAAATCTGTGGTGCTATATTAGTTTATATCTAAATTCTAAACATGTGCAGAAGTCTGCATATTTTATTTTCTGTAAAATTTCAGGTGAAGATGCTGACGCAGATGCAGATTTAGCCGATAATCCATATGCTCAAACAAACAATGAGGAACTATATATTGATGATCCTAAAAAGGCATTGCGTGGATTCATGGAGCGCGAGGGTTATGACTTGGAGTATGATTGCTCTGAGCAAGGATTTGGTCAGTTTCTTTGCAAAGTTGAGTTGCCAATAGATGACGAACGTGGACGCCCTATTGTGGCAGAGGTTTTGCATAAAGGCAAAAAGAAGGAAGCTGTTATACAGTGCGCTTTGGAGGCCTGTAAAATTTTGGATCGGCATGGCGTACTCCGACAAGCTACTCATGGTAATGTATATTTGATTTCTTAGATTTTTATAAGTAACCGACCGTTTGAGTGCTTGTACTTTCTCACAATTTAAAAAATAATATAGGCGTACTACAATATAAAAAAAAATTACTAACTGTTTTGTTCTGCTAAATTTTGATCTGATTTTTTCAGAAAAATCTCCATTTATAATAAACTAATCAGGTTTGCTGTTTTTGTTGTATTATCAACAGTAATGTATTAAGTGCATAGTGACTTGCCGATAATTGCTGATCAGATTGCACGACCAGCTGGATTGCGATAAAAATATGTCCCGACAGCGAAGCTGGAGGGTGTATTTTCTAAGCATTCCAGTGGGAGTGCAATCTGGTCAGCATTATCAAAGCAAGGAACTATGCGCATAATATATTTGCGTGACTATTGCTTGAATCGATTAAAAAACTAACGAATCATCATTTTAATGAGTAAGGTGGAGTATTACCGATAAGTTGTTATATAACAATAATTATCGACACAAGTCATTTTTGATTGGTTGAAAGTTAAAAAAGCGAGTTTGATCATTGGTCAAATGACGTCGTTTGACAGATGTATGCAGTAGTCACATATAATCTCATAAGAGCATTAATTCTTTCCGGAAATTTTTTGAGTGCATTCCAACAACGTCGTAGGAAGTTGTTGAAATGGACGAAAAATAATTTCCGGATATGAATTAATGCTCGAATGCAGATTCGCTAAGAAAATCGTAACGACACAAACCATAAAAAGAAGTAATGTCTACCTACAAAAAATTCCAAGAAATTTTGTTGTTGTCTTGGTTACGGCTCGTGAACTAATTTTTCTATTGGTCATTAATGAATGTCGTACGATTTTCATTAGTAATATCACTAGTGCATGCCAAATTGTTGATAATTTTGTCTAGTGTACTTCGTGCACTCGACAAAATTAGAATAAATTTGGTATCCGAGAGGGGTGTTTTGCAGACTATTTCCCGAATAAATGTTAACAGGGTTTTCTTTCCCTGCTAATTTGGCAGTGGTTTCGCTAGATAGTAGGTAGGGAGAGGATACTGTTGTGATTCGAAGCATCGGGCTAATAATAATTTATCCGACCCACTACCAAGTGAAACCCGTGTCAAGGGAACCCTCATCCAACCTACCACACTCCCATAATTAGCTGGGGGGAAAGCCCCCATTCACTCGGTGGTAGGTAGGGACAGTGGGAATCTCGTTAATCCATTCATGCGCGTCACTAATTAGATGACCAGGCAATTTGCACTAGTGCCAATTATCGATAATTGGCACTTAGAAATCTAAAAGATTTGATTGGCTTGAAGTGTGTGAGGGAAATAGTCACGTTAATAGCAGGTTGTCCGATCCAATCACCGAAGCTACAATTAAAGTTCCATCCTTTATTTAGCTAGGTTTCACAAGACCTTTGCATTAAATCTGCCAAGCAATCAATTGTTGGAACAATCTTCTTTTCTTCTGTGCAAAGGCTGTTGCCTTGACATTGCATACTATGCATTTTTTTTTTGTTGCGTTGGGCAGTATTTCTGGGTTATTATTAAAAGTGTGGCTACTTGCTTTCAAAATTGATTACTTTTAAAATAATCTAATCCCAGTGGCAAAAGTGTAACTGCAAAAATTTGACCCACAGCTTATATTTCCTTCGCTGGTATTTAATGAACAATATTATTGGTGTTGTTTATATTGAAGGAGCTGCTTCTTTTTTAATGAATCTCATTTGCCCTGACGGTGTCAGGTTTTTAGTCTACCCATGATTTGTATAATTTTCTGTCTCTTGCTTAATGTTCTTGTTTCTATTTAAAGTCGTAGTCAACAAAGTATTAGTGGCCAGGATGGTTGCAAATATCCAGAACGGATAGGAACCTTAAGAAGACGATTATATATTTTTGAATTTTACTTATGTTGTAATTTTTACTTCTTTTTACTATAAAGGAAGTATTGGATTTACCCCAAAAATTCGAAATTGAGTTTTCAACGGATCTTCACGTTTTAGAGTCCCCTGATCCCAAAAAACATTTTTTTTTCATTGGTCTGTCTGGCTGTGTGTCTGTGTGTGTGTCTGTGTGTCTGTGTGTCTGTCTGTCTGTCTGTGAACAGAATATCTCAAAAACGAAAAGAGGTATGGCGTTAAAACTTCATATATAAGTTTTGTGTACTATGTAGATGAGACAGCAAGCTTTTGAAGAAAATCGCATAACCAGAAGTAGGTGTTTACTCTTGTGATTTTTCAGTTTTTTTCGATTTTTTCAAAAACGGCTCTAACGATTTTTTTTAAACTTTACATTTTTCTTACATTTTGAATGTGTATTGATGTGAGATAGGTGATTTTCCAGTTGAATACTTCTAAAGTGGGTTTCTTTTGTTTTTTTTTTCTATTTTTTTTATTAACTCCTATTTTAAATAAAACACCCGGTATATTATTACATTTTTGAATTCACCTTAAAATTCTAGAGAAAATTTGTCTCTTCAACTAACACTCGATTTTGTACCGTTTTTTCTACAATTTGTAATTTTTGAAAATTTTTAACAAATGGTTAAAAATTAAAAATGAAATTTTTGACTAATTATAAGATCACTGTAAAAGGAAGTTGTGTGAGTGTATCACACCAGATTTTGTCATTTTGTTTATTTTACTAAATTTACCACAACGTAATTTTGATCATGGCTTTATAGCTTGCTGCGTGTCGGTGTATTTTTAATAATTTATTATTATTCAAAAAAATAATAAATGCATACGTCTAGCGTATGGGAGTGCATACTGGGAATGCGCGGTATGAATTTTAGCATCGAGGTATATTGAAAACTATTGCATAAATGCATACTTTCTGCGTACGAAATGTGTAGAAAAAAATGAAGACATTTTTAGTGAAAGAATTATCTGAATTGATTTATTGTTGTAAAAAATGGGATTTATTTTTCGCTTTGTGTTTTGATGGATACGTGTCACGACTTGCTAGTCATTGATTTGCACCCCGTAGCCCAGGAAAGAAAGGGATGACGTCGGGAATAGTTATAGGAAAGCTGAATTTTGGCCAGTTGTTAGACCACTACAAAACTCACAGCCCTTTCCCCCTTGTGGTTCTCCCTCGGTGCTCCTTCAAACTTCACATTCGCAGACTTTAGAAAATTGCTTTATATCTTCGTAACCAACTGACAGCCGACTTAAAACACGCCACAATAAGAATACAGTTGTATTCGATTATTAATGTCAGCTACTTTTTCTTCGGTTAAAACAGTTTGTCTTTGAAACGGTAAATAATAATCCGCTTAAGGTGAGCAAAAGCATCTCACACCTGGAAACGCCTCAGTAAATTGTTCGATGAATGACTGAATGAAATATGACCATGAACCATGCTGATTTTGGGTTTCACTGCGAAAGTGAGCCATTAGAATAAAAGCATCTAGTTCAGGTGTGAATGACATTTGTAATCTAAAATAAGAAAATACACCAAACTCAAATACGTTAATTAGAGAAATGATTTTTGCAAAAGAATAGTACGTTGAAAGCACAGAACATAACTGAAAGTGGCTGTAAACTTGGTACAAAACCTTGCACAACGAACGAACGCCAATGAAATATTTCAACGTCAAAATATAATACTGCACATGTAGCCAACATCAAATAGTTAAAATAAATAGCGCCAAAATAATGACCATTCAAACACGTTGGAGCATTTATGAAGGCACTGTAAGTCTTTATACCGGTACCCTTTCTTTACATATGTTAGGGTCCCATCTGTATGAGCACTTGTTAAACAATTGTTGATTGGACTGTAACCGGCTATGTTTATTTCATTTGATGTAAAGTCCTTGGTGATACGAATTTCAGAAAGACATATTACAATTATTGGTTTATTTTCATTAACCATCCAAGATAATTGGGTTTTATGTGTATTCAGATCTTGGATATTTAAGTACATTTATATTTGACTGCTATATTTTATTTTCTCCATTAGTCATGTCAGGGTATCTTCTATTTTCTTGTAGTTGTTCTACCACTAGGGTTGTATTTATACTCTATTTTGGATACTTTCAGTACCACTGATGTATGTTTGCAGTTTACACACACATTTGCGTTATGATTTTCACTGCATACCTGGCATTTTAGGGTTTCGTTTTTACATTCCTTAGCTAAATGACGAAATGTCCAACAATTATAGCACTGTTTTACATTTATACTGTCTTAAAAGAAACAACTTCTCTTATCTTATATCTAATTTTTCCTTTTTTCCAATACATTGATATGTATTTATTGTATGTATTACTTTTAATTTTCTTCCAATCTTCTTAGTAGTTACAGAATTTTGTACAATAATTTTCTCAATCAAGCTGTCCTCGTCCTCGACTTCTGCTGATGCACATTAATTTTCAGGAATTTTCACTTCATGTCGGACCTAATGAAGACAATATAGTTGCACATTTTCTAAATCCTTGCTGTTTCATTGTCTCTACACTTTATAGTTATTCCTCCACCTCCTATATACTTCGTTATAAATACACCAACTCTCAATCGACATGGGTTCATTTTTTCTTCAATTTTCTTTTTGGTAGCTTCACAGGTTTCACTTGAATTTTTTGGTTTCACTATTATTAACTACAAGCAATCCAGTGAGACAAATGTCTCATTTAAAAAAACAAAAAAGACCGTTTTTCAAATAGAACGCGTATTAAATAAAAACTGTACCCAGACCTGGAAGGTGTCAAAGTGGTTGCCTAACCGATCGACGTTTTAAGGCGCAGAGGGTCGCAGCTCCATTTGGCTGCTGAAACATTTTTATTTAATACACGTTCTATTTGAAAAACGGTCTTTTTTGTGATTTCTCGAAAACCGGAAGTGTCACGTGACTGAAATTCGGTTCCTGAGCTGACATGACCATTCCAAACATATAACTTTAATAACTTTTTTCTCTATCTCTTACGGTTTGGCTGCTGAAACAGCGTCCCGGACGGACGGACAGACAAGTCTATTAGATAAAGGATACTTTGCTGTATGAGAGTTGTCCTAAGCTCTGTTCCTAATTTGATTTCATATTTAGTTCTTCTATTTTTTGGTTAAAAGGTCTATAATTGTGTTTTTACCTTCTGGATTCTCTACTAGGACATTTTGGACAGTAACATTTTATAACACGTCTCATAACCACTGGCGGATCCAAGGAGATGTCAATGGGGTCAATTGACACCCCCTTGGGCTTGTTAAAAAATGTAATCGGATAAAAAGTTGACTACTTTGTTTTAATTATAAACAAAATGCACCCTTATAGCATCCGCTTGTAATTTAAATTTGAGTTTGCCGAATGCTTTGTCAACATTCTTCATTTTTTTTAAATTTCAATAGGTGCAAATTTGCCCTCAACACACAGCGTTGTCGTCTCGATGTCGATTCTGTGACCTGCCGAGTGTATACCAGTCTCCACTAGATAAAACAATGAACTGCACCTGGTGCATAGTTATCGGCGTATTTTTAAATGTTGCTAATCCGACATAATAATTTTCATTGCTTGCTTGCTTGACGCCACTTTGAGAGCGAACCCGTGGGCCGAATTGGCTGATTTTGGTGTCAATCGACTCAGGGTGACGCAAGTAAGCCAGTAGTAGGGTTTTCAAATTTTTATAAGTGACTTTTTTTTTAATGTGGATTTTCTAACCTCAAAATTAACTCGACACACAAAATGGATCAGTCTTGTTCAAATGGCATTAAATTAATTATTTCGCGCCCAATTTGGGTGCAGAACGCTAGTAATATAATGTTTTCATTGTTTGTTTTAATTTGTACAACTAGTTAAACAAAGGTTTTTGCTTTAAATTGTACAAGTGGTTAGTTAAAGTTTAAAATATCCAAAGTCTGCAAAATTTTAATTTTAGAGTTAAGCACTCGTTTGTAAAACAATGCTTAATTTATAACATTTTACGTGAAAGCGAAAACGTACATGCTTGATTTTCAACTAATTGACATTTATACAGAGATCTCAAGCGTTACACAAAATAAGACATTTCCTAACTGGTTTTATAAATTGTTATTCCAAATGTATTCTCTTTGTTTTATTTAATTTTTTAGAATGGCACCACCTTCTAAAAAACAAAAAAACATTAGACGCGTTTATACAAAAATCAAAAACCACTGCCCTACATGTCAATCAGGATAAGACGATAGCAATTCAAAATCCAGAGAAAGCAGATGATTTATCAACAAATTTGACAGAAACTGAAACTGTATCCACTTCTATTCTCGCAAGTAATGGGGAGCTTATTTTCACAGTACTGGTAGACTTTTTGAGAGTCTTTCTAATTTAAAGAAATTAAAGAATTATTGGGGAACCCTTACGTTTCCCTAAAAACGTTCGTACTCCCTTTCTCGGAAAAAAATACAAGTGAAAGTAATTAAAAAACGTTTTAATATTGGTTATTTGGATAATTATACTTTGCTTGTCTATTCGTATATAAAACAAGCAGTTTTTTGTCGGTTTTTCTTGAAATGAAGCATATTAAATGGCTCAAATCGTTTTTTTAATGAAAAACAGTTGAATTTATAGGTATGAAATAACATATCAAAAAAAGCTCATTAAAAGCGCTTTTCAAAAATTCATACAGAACCTTCCATTTGAAAAAAAAACGAAATGATTAAATTTTCTAATATTCAGCACCATGTGTATGAGTAATACCCAGAACCACCAAATTCCACTGGAAAGGTAGTTCACGAAAAGCATACTTTTTTGGTAATGTTTCTCTTCATTCAATTTTTTTCTCTTACAGCAACCGCCTTAAATTCAGCATTTTGTTGCATAAAATTGTTGATATGCATCTCCAAAACAACTGACATTAGATCCATACAACTTGATATAAAATTATTAGTATTTCAATGCAAAACTTTCAAGTTAACTTAAATCTAGGACAATCCATTTAAAAAAAGTAAGTTTTCTTAGCCACACTTTTCTGAGCCACCCTGTACTATCAAAAATATTTTAGTAACGTGCATCACCTTCGTAGTTACAACTGTTACCTATATAGGTACACAATAACTCTCATAGTTTTAGAAATATCTTCCACCCCCCATCGTCACCAGACCCTGCATATACAGTGTGATTTTTTAAAAACTCAATTGCAGAAGGCCCTGGATAGCCTGAATCAGTTGGCAATGTATTGTTGGTGAGACTGTAAGTCTATGTCAAATTTGAGGTTAGCAGGTTAGGTTTTGTGTCAGCCTGTCAAAACTCACGCAATACCTTCCAACAATACATTTCAGTATTGCCAACTGATTCAGGCTATCCAGGGCCTGCTGCAATTGAGTTTTTAAAAAATCATTCGGTAGTTTACCTTTATCTTAGCATAGCTAGAACGGTTCCTTCTTTTAAACAGTGTAAAGTTTACTTTTTTTTGTTGTTTTTATATGACCTACAGCAGTTTAATATTCCTTTTTTAAGTATAGTGTTAATTTAACGTCTTTTATTTGTTGAAATCGAAAAAAATCAATTATGAAAAACCAATTTTGGTTTTTTACCTCTTTTATTTTAAAGATTTACCTAGTACCATCCTATAGTAGGCATTACCTACCTAAACTATTAGTTTAGTCTTACTGTTCAATCTACAAAAATTAGTTGACCCCCCCCCCCCCCCAACAAGTCTCTGGATCCGCCTGTGCTCATAACTTGTAAAACTTGTACTTCTGATGCAGTGTAACCTCCACATTTCTTGCATATAATTTTACTACATCCATTACAGTTAAAAATGTCCTTATTTTTCACTTTGATTTGCTTACATAAATTGCAATTTATTTTGGAGGTTAATTTTCATTTTTTTGTGCGTAATCGTAGTTACCACGGTAACATGAATCCATTGGGCCTCACAGTTCCAACGCCCTTACCATATAAACAAAAGGGGCTAAATTAAAAATAATTACTTAGAAATATGCCCCTTCTAACACTTGAAAGGTAGATAGGAGCTTAAGCAAATAAAAGTTTTTTTTAATAAAAGTTACAACAAAATTATATTTTTGCTGGACCTTGTAGGCCCAACCCGTAGAACGGAGGGTTAAAGGTTCTTACTTCCTTCACATTACAACTTGATTAACCAATATACCATGAAATAAAAAAAATGATTCTGAGCAGGTCTTGATATGTGTTATACGTTTGGCAGTAGTGAAGTGTATTGTTAGTCTATGTCAAATTTGAGATTAAAAGGTTAGGTTTTGTTTGTTGTTTGACACAGACTGACGTAAAACTTAACCTGCAAATCTCGAATTTGACATAGACTGACAATACACTTCAGTACTGCCAAACGTATAACACATATCAAGGCCTGCTCAGAATCACTTTTTTTTTATCTCATGGTACAATAGTTTAATTGGTTTTTAATTCTCAAAGAGGCAACTAACCTAGCATATTTTTCCTTTATGTAAGAAAAACTTGTGTAAACATATACAGTTTCCGAAATAATCTTAAAGAAACAACAAAATAAGCACAACTGAACTAATGTAAAGCGTTACGTGGACTGCACATGCTCCTACCCCAGTGTAAATCCGGGTAATTGTGTAACTACTTTTACTGGGATAGCAAGTTCAACTTTTATTTTTAAAATGAGAGATGTATGTGCAGCAAGTTGTGACATAAATACATTAGTATTTATAATTAATAGCTCTTTCTCTGAATGTGTGCGGTTCCACTAACATTTATAGTAACCACATAAAGATCTCGTGTAATAGCACTAATAATAAAATCATCACCACTAAGAAAATTAGTGTTTGTGTTAAGGGAATTACAAATTTAATAATTAATTTTAGAATCCCGCAAACGTAAAGCAAAGAATTGGGAAGAAAATGACTACTACGACAGTGATGATGATCCATTTTTGGACCGTACAGGCACTATAGAGAAAAAACGTGAAAAGCGAATGAAATCCAAGGTTCCGCAACAACCCGAAACATACCAGAGTTTGGTAAGACATACTGTTAATCATGATTATTCAATGATATATTAACATTTTTCAGTTAGAAAAAGAGAAGAAAGTTAGTGCTGAGATAGCTGCAATAGAAAAACAACTTGCCAGAGCGAAAACTATGGGTGCAGGTCAGTCATCAAGTGCTGAGGAAGATCCATTGGACTCCTTTATGAAGGAATTGAAAGATTCAAAACCTGACAAACAGACTATAAGTAAATTGAAGACAGAACTTGCCACACTTAAAGTAGAACATGCCAATGTGGTTAAGCTTGTAAATTTAGTTAAGCCAGCCGATTTACCTCCTCTGGTTATAAATAATAAAGGCTCCAGTGATCAAGGAGGAAGTGGAACTTCAAAGGCAAAAGCTTTGCCGATATTTGGCAAGCGGCCCAAGGTCAAAGTACAGTTGCCTCTCAAACAGTCAGATATAAAACTTGCAGAAAACATGGTAGTAGATGAAAAGGAAGAAGAAGAAGAAGAAGAAGAAACAGTTGAAAATAAAGAAGATAGTAAGCCAACATCTTCTGTTTGTGAGGAGGAACAGAGCAGTACTGTGCCAGAGGGTGATAATGAAAAAGCAGAAACAAAAAGTGATATTCCTTCTCACTTAAAAGTTTATCGAAAGATTAGTGAGCTTGAAAAGTTGATGTTGGAATGCGAATTTCCACCTGAGCTACAAAGTTATGTTGTTGAAGTGAGCGATATCTTGCAAAATGTGAAAACTCTTACTGAACAGGAAGGTAGAATACAAAGTGACAAAAAGACAATTATGGCGAAAAATCGTAAAGTGAAAAAACACATAGATAATTTATTGGAAAGTTATGATGAACATCATCTTGTACGTATTTGTAAGGAACTGAGACGAATTTATACAGAAATTCAAGACATGACTGAAAAGCAGCACATGATATCTGCAAAAATACGAATTCTTGGCATGAAGATCGATTTAATATGTAAGGAAGTATTAAAAGAAATTCATAAAATTAAAGAGAGTGAAACCTCTAGTAAAATTACAAAGAACCCTGCTGTTGCAAATGCACATAGTGACGAATTGATACATTTAGAAGATGATGAGGACGACGATAAAGATGAGAATAAACACTTAAGTCCAGATGAATTAGAGAAACGTCGCAAAAAGAATCAGAGGCGTATTCAGCATAGGAAAGAACGAGTTGAAATTGAAAAACAGAAAGGTTATCAAGAAGATGCACAAAAAGAAGATTATAATATGTGGGTTCCTCCAAGCGGTCAAACAGGTGATGGTAGAACTTCTTTAAATGAAAAATATGGATACTAATGATAAAAAGATGTTAGTTTAAGACTGATAGTTGTGATTTACCTTTCTTAATCTATATTGTTATAGGTTATAGTACGTGTATAATAAATTACAAATGCTTTAAAAATAAAATATTTGAGTAGGTATGGTCCTGTCACTAATAGAACAATTAAAATGGTATAAAAATTGTGAGCTTAAACTCTGTTTTCGGTGGAATTTTTTAAAATAAAAGAATGTGGATAACGAGCCTTTATAGTATGTTATCTTTGGGTAGAGATGTAAAACTATGGGTTTCGTCATGGTACTGCTTTTTTGCTATGGGTGATGTATCTGAGTCTGCAAAATTCCAACAAACTTGTCAGGTCTGTCCTTTTGCATGCATAAAATTTATTCATTATACATTGTGCTGTTCAAGTTGTTTATTTTGGTTATATTATAATTAGAATTTGTGTTTTTTCAGTGCCATTGTATTTTTATTACAGCAAAAACTTCCCCATGTTGCACATGCCAACAGAAGCACTGTAATATTGGCATACTTAGAAATGGTGGTAACTACTATTTTAAACATCAGAGTAATGTGTTAGTTCCCGATATAATAAGCATTCATAACCAAATGTTCACAAATTACTTTGAAACCAGCCTTAGTTGAAAATTGACTTTGCATATTATTCAGGAATGTCCTGAATTTAACATTAACCTTCAACTAACGAATCGAATATGTGTACACCAGGCCGTGATTTTTTAAAATAGAGATATTGGGTTTATTTTTTCTTTATATCTTCGATTTAACAATTCTCACAATGTTTGCCTAAGACAAACAGTTGTTATTTTTACTCCAAATATGCAAAATGTTTTTTTCTCATTTCATATGGTAATGATGTGTTTTATCTGACTTTTCACTGTCTAGGGTGTATATCACACAACATTTCGGGAGTTTTGAATCTACTTCCGTCTTCAGGTGTTCCTAGTTAGTCTTGAGAAGGACTGATATCGTACGCTTTTATTTATAAACTCTTGCATCCGCCAGGGTTTGAACCCGGGACCGCTGATCTCTGTGATTACTAATCTGTCACTCTTACCACTAGGCCACCAGCTCGGTTATATATTTTAGTTCAGCGGTCCCGGGTTCTAACCCCGGGGGAGGCAAGAGTTTACGAATAAAAGCGTACAATATCAGTCCTTCTCAGGAATAACCAGGAACACCTGAAGACGGGAGTAGATCAAAACTCCCGAAACGTTGTGTGATATACACCCCAGACAGTGGAAAAAGTCCGATAAAACACATCATAGAAGGAAGTAATCATTTTCACATTAGATCAGGCTTTACACTTGCCAAAAATAGGACTCAACAGATATATATTGTAACGACCTTGCCCTTAGGCAGCTGCAAGCCACCGCCGCCGGCAGACAGCCTTGGGAAGAATGAGTCATTGTTCCGGAGCTTTCGGGAACGCGCTCGAAGTCAAACACTCGCGAATATGCGTCATGCATGTGCCAGAAAAGCGAGTAAAGCCTCGATTGTCCGAGAATGACTCATTCGGGATATAAATACGTGTCAGTAGGAATCGACAGGGCAGTTCGAATTCAGCATCAGAGCGCCGAGCTCCCAGATAAATAAAACGCGTGAACATATAAATAATAGAAATAAATAACCATATATAATCGTTAGTGTTTAAGAGTGATATAAATAAAGAAGTGTGTTAATCCGTATGTAATAATAAATAAGTGTATCGATAGTTCGTAGTTTTAGTAATTTGTAATCTGCTTGATAATTCTCGTGTGCTTGTAAATATTAATCGTAATAATTCATTGTTGTAAATAAATATTTGAACCCATGTTTGTCGTATAATTTTAAATAGCCCGAACGTTAAAAACGTAACAGTGGCGTCAGGTGTGCGGTTTGTACCGGGGGCTATAAGAAAATTGTTGAACAAACATTAAATAAATAAATTGTTAACAAGTGCCGATAAAACGACGGTCAGATAAATAAATTTAAGTGTATAGTGTGGATGCCTTTGACGAGATTTCAAAGCAGCAAAATGGAAGCCCAATTAAGCCAACTTTTGCAACTGATGCAAGTTAGCCAGGACAAGGCAGAGAAGGCGCAAGAGAAAGCGGAAAAAGCACAAGAGGATCTTAAGAAAGAGATTTAAGTTGTCCAAGATAAGGCAGAAGAAGCGCAAGAAGAACTGAAAGCCGCGCAAGAAAAAGCACAAGAAGACCGCAAGGAAGTACTTAAGGAAGAGCTGAAAGCCGCGCAAGAAAAAGTAGTTCAAAAACTTGAAGAAGAAATGAAAGCGAGCCATAACGAGTTGGCAGAGGAAATCAGGGATGTTCAGGAAGAAATGGAGAGAAAGATGGCCGGACTTCAGGGTGACATGCTGGAGCTGCAGGGACGATTTACCAAGTCACGAAGTGGCCAAGGCCAACCAACTCCCTCTGAATCTGCTGGCTTCTCTTCTCCTCCTGCAGTGAATCAGCCTACCTTATCGCAAGTTGCTGCCCCTCAGGTTGCTCTGTCCCAAGATACTGCCCCAGTGAGGCTCGCAACATCTGGCTTGTACATGAAACTGCCCTCTTACGATGGGAAAGCGCCATGGTCAACATACCTGAAGCAATTTGAAGCCGCAGCCGTCGCCAATGGGTGGGGAATGGCAGACAAAGCGACCGCATTGATCCTGACATTGCGAGGTGATGCCATGAATGTTCTGCAAATGATTCCAGAAAATCAGCAGAGGGACTTCCAGCAATTGGTGAATCGTCTGGAACGGCGTTATGGCAATGGTCATCTTCAGCATGTGCATTGTGCCCAGTTGAAGAATAGAAGTCAGAAATCGGAGGAGACTCTGCAAGAACTGGAGGCCGATGTTGCTCGATTGGTTCGGCTCGCGTATCCATCGGCGCCGGAGGACTTCCTGGAGCAGCTAGCCGTCCAAACATTCGTAGATGAAATGAAAGACGCCAATACTCAGCAAGTGGTACGTTTGGGGCGCCATAGGATACTGGGGGAGGCCTTAGCCCATGCGTTGGAAGTTGAAGCGGCAAGGAGTGCCTCCAGAGGACATGGCCATGTCTGCGGTGTCGCTACGACAGAAATGGCGCCTGAATCCATGGAGGACATGTTGCGACGACTCATAAAGCAGGAGATGAGGAAGAAAGCAGCCCGAGCGTCTGACGAGCCATCGGAAAGAATACGGGTCGACAAGAAGGGGTGAGAGTCGACTCGTGAAATAAATCATCGACCTGGCACAGCCCACCTCAACGCCGATGTGTTATCCAGGAAGCCCTGCCCTGCGGACTGCAGCCACAGACTGGAGAGTCGTGCGGTACCCATCAATCGTACCACTGTAGTCGACGACTCGTGGGAGCTAGACGAGTTGCAGAACAGCCAGGAGAACGACCCCGACTTAGGCACGGTTATAGCCTGGAAGCGAGATGGCCGTCGACCTACCTGGCAGGAGGTCTCCGCCACCAACCCAACGGTGAAGACCTATTGGGCGCAATGGGACTCCTTGCAGCTCCACAACAACGTCCTGACTAGAATTTTGGAAGACGAGGACGGTAGGGCAACGAGATCACAATTGATGGTTCCAAGGAGTAGAGTGGCCAAGGTTCTGCGTCACCTGCATGATGGCTCCTCTGGGGGACACTTTGGATTGAAGAAGACGTTGCAGAAGGTCCGAGACCGGTTCTACTGGGCGAGTTGCAAAGATGATGTCCGGGAGTGGTGCCGGAGGTGCGAAGCCTGCGCTACAGGAAACGGACCGGTTGGTAGACGTAGAGCTCCGATGCGGCAGTACAACGTCGGTAGTCCGTTCGAGAGGATAGCTATCGACATCGCTGGACCATTCCCCGAAACCGAAGGGGGAAATAAATACATCTTGGTGTGCATGTACTACTTCACAAAGTGGCCTGAAGCATATGCCCTTCCGAATCAAGAGGCCGGTACTGTAGCTGATGTTCTGGTGAAGGAGTGCTTTAGCCGTTTTGGAGTCCCCCTGGAATTACATTCCGACCAGGGCCGGAATTTCGAGTCTGGACTGTTCCAGAACGTTTGCAAGCTGCTGGGGATACACAAGACCCGGACCACTGCCTCCATCCATCCTCAATCGGACGGCATGGTGGAAAGGATGAACCGAACCATGGGGAAGCATCTGTCCAAGGTGGTTTCCGAACATCAGCGTGACTGGGACCAGTACATTCACCTGTTCCTAATGGCCTACCGATCGGCAGTACAAGAGACAACCAACCACACCCCAGCCACGGTACTCTTTGGGCGCGAGCTGCGATTGCCATGTGGCCTCAAATTTGGAAGAAAGCCTGGCGAAGAAACTGCCGGCGAGGACTACGTGGGGAACCTGAAGAAGAGGATGGAAGAGATCCACGACGCCGTACACCGAAACATTCAGGGTGCCAGCGACCGAATGAAGGACCGATATGATGCCCGCGCTGAGGCCGGAGGTTTCCAGCCTGGCGATTTGGTATGGCTTTATAACCCCCAGAGGCGTCGTGGCCTCTCCCCCAAGCTCCAAAGAAACTGGGAAGGCCCCTACACTGTAGTTGCTCGACTGAATGACGTGGTATACCGAATCCAGAAACCTCGAGGAAAGTGCAGGGTGGTGCACTTCAATCAGTTGGCCCCATATGCCGGAACGAATGAGGAAGTGGAGGCTGTCACGGAACAACCCCTGAGACGACTAGGGACCGGAGGAACGTCCTTCCAGGAGTTTATGGCCGCTTATGGGGATACGAAGACTGCGCGATTCGGAGTCACTACAGAGGTGCAGCGTGACCTGTTCGACACCCTGCGGCAGTATTCCCTGGCACACTGCGTCGCCCAGGACCTCCGGATGTCTAGGGGGATCGCCGCTGCCTTCCGGGAGAAGTTTGGCCGATTAGACCAGCTGCGAGAGCAGGCACCTCAGGTTGGCAGAACCTTGCAGCTGAAGGAAGGCAACAGCTCCATTTATTACCTGGTGACGAAAAGGTTGTCTTACGAAAAACCTAGTTACCAGGAGCTCTGGTCTGCTCTTTTGGACCTTAAGGAGCAGATGGTGAAGAACGGCGAAACCCGGCTAGCGATGCCGAAATTAGGATGCGGCCTGGATTCGTTGGACTGGAGGGTCGTACGCAGCATGCTGGAAGTAGTCTTCGACCAGACCGGCATCCAGATCGAGGTCTGCTGTTGCAGCCCGGCGCGAAGCATTGAGCCCACGGTGGACTGCTACTTCTTCAACCAGTCCGTGTGCAAGAAAGGCACCGCCTGTAAATACCGTCATCGAATCCCCACAAGAGCGAGTGACAGGCACCCGACGCAACTCGTTCTGAGACAGAACGACCTAAGGCGGGGGCAGTGTAACGACCTTGCTCTTAGGCAGCTGCAAGCCACCGCCGCCGGCAGACAGCCTTGGGAAGAATGAGTCATTGTTCCGGAGCTTTCGGGAACGCGCTCGAGATCAAACACTCGCGAATATGCGTCATGCATGTGCCAGAAAAGCGAGTAAAGCCTCGATTGTCCGAGAATGACTCATTCGGGATATAAATACGTGTCAGCAGGAATCGACAGGGCAGTTCGAATTCAGCATCAGAGCCCCGAGCTCCCAGATAAATAAAACGCGTGAACATATAAATAATAGAAATAAATAACCATATATAATCGTTAATCGTTAGTTTTTAAGAGTGATATAAATAAAGAAGTGTGTTAATCCGTATGTAATAATAAATAAGTGTATCGATAGTTCGTAGTTTTATTAATTTGTAGTCTGCTTGTTAATTCTCGTGTGCTTGTAAATATTAATCGTAATAATTCATTGTTGTAAATAAATGTTTGAACCCATGTTTGTCGTATAATTTTAAATAGCCCGAACGTTAAAAACGTAACAATATCTTACCGCTGTATGCACAGTAAACTATTTTTGTAATTCTCTGCGCAGTAGTGGCATCCAGATGTGCTTTAGTTCTGCGCTAGCCTGGCTAATTGGTTCTACTGCCAGCTCTATATATGTAGCCTTTTTCAGTTTCCTATGGAACCTGTTTTCCTCTTTAGCTACGATTGATGCGTTATCCCATTGTAAGCGGTGGTCTTCGTTCCAGATGTGTTCTACGATCTTGGATTTGATGGTTTCGCCCTTTCTAATATCTTTGCGGTGTTCTGATAATCTCACTGGTAGAGGTCGTTGTGTTTCCCCTATATATTGTCTTCCACACTTGCACGGTACGCTGTAGATACAGTTCTTTGAACTCTGATCTTGCTGATCATGCTTCTTAGAGGCAGTTCTTATATAGAATCTGTTTCCGATTCTTCTCAGTTTGTCGGAAACTCCTCGGATGTATGGTATTACGGCCGTGGTTATTGGCTCCGCTTTCTCATCCCCTGCCGGTGTTGCATTTCTGTCCATCTCTTTTAGCGTTTGGTTTAGAGTTCTTTTTGGGTAGCCATTAGCTTGCAGCATTTCTGTGATTATCTCAATTTCCCGTTTTAAGGTCTTCTTCCTCCAAGCATATGGTCTTGGCTCGGCTATATAGGCATCTCGCGACGCCACGCTTCACGCTATTGTGGTGGTTAGAATCGTAGTGTAGGTATCTCCCCGTATGGGTTGGTTTTCGATATACCTTTGTCTGTACCGTGTCACCATTTTTCTGGACTAGTACGTCTAGGTATGGGAGTTTGCCTTCCGATTCTATTTCCATCGTGAACTTAATTGATCGGGATTGATTATTGAGATGTTCCAGGAAGCTGTCCAGCGTCTCTCTTTCATAGGGCCATATTACAAACGTATCATCTACGTATCGCAACCATAGACTAGGCTTGTTCTCATATTGAGATATAGCTCGTTCTTTAAAGTCTTCCATGTAGATGTTACTAACTACTGGGGATAGTGGAGATCTCATGGCCACTCCGAACTCTGCTCGTCTGCTTGGAAGTATGTGGTCTTAATGCAGATCGTTAACAGCTCCATTATTGTATCTGCCGGTAGGAAGCTGAAAGAGGCTACATATATAGCGCTGGCAGTAGAATCAATTAGCCAGGCTAGCGCAGAACTAAAGCACATCTGGATGCCACTACTGCGCAGAGAATTACAAAAATAGTCTACTGTGCATACAGCGGTAAGATATACAGGGTGTTTCAGAATAACTGTTCCTAATTCTCAGAATTGAGAGAGGGCATGTTATTCAACACTTTTTAATAATAAACTAGTGTTCGGAAATACTTCCGTTTCGAGATAATACGACATTAACAAATTGAGTACTTGAAATAATCTCAATGTAAAAAGTAACGATTTTATGGATTTCCAGCGGTTGCAATTTTTATTAATATTTAAAAAATGGTATTACACAAAAATTATAAGAATTGTTCAAAATTATGGCCGCCATTGTCGACACACAAGGTATAACGATGTGTGATTGACCGACGATTTCTTCGAAATATCTGCGAACGATCACGAATGTCATCAAAAGAAAGAATAATTCGAGCCACTAACTCCTCTGCTGTGTCCACAGGTGTCGCATAGACGAGTGATTTAATATGACCCCAAATACAAAAATCAATTGGAGTCATATCTGGCGAACGTGCAGGCCAAAGAATAGGACCTTGTCTCCCAATCCATCAGTTTCGAAATTGTGCATTTAAATAATCTCGAACATTTAAACCGAAATGCGCTGGTGCACCATCATGTTGAAAGACTCAATTCCTTAATGTCGTATTATCTCGAAACGGAAGTATTTCCGAACACTAGTTTATTATTAAAAAGTGTTGGATAACATGCCCTCTCTCAATTCTGAGAATTAGGAACAGTTATTCTGAAACACCCTGTATATAAGTTTAGAACTAAAATATATAACCGAGCTGGTGGCCTAGTGGTAAGAGTGACAGACTAGTAATCATAGCGATCAGCGGTCCGGGGTTCAAACCCCGGAGGAGGCAAGAGTATAAATAAAAGCGTACGATATCAGTCCTTCTTAGGACTAACCAGGAACACCTGAAGACGGGAGCAGAACAAAACTCCCGAAACGTTGTGTGATATACACCCTAGACAGTGGAAAAAGTCCGATAAAACACATCATAATAGACCACTGCTAAAAAATGACATTCAGAGAACAACATCATATGGTAATGCACTACTGTGTATAAAAATGAAAGTCCTGACTCACTCATCAACGCCCAGCCTAAACCCTTGGACCTAGAAAGTTTAAATTTTGCATGAGAGGGGAGGGAACGGGACAGTCTTATATATAAGAATAGAAGTCCTGACTCACTCACTGACTCATCAACGTTCAGCTCAAACCCTGGGACCTAGAAAGTTGAAATTTTGCACAGACGTTTCCTTTATTATGTATACAAGGAATAAGGAAGGATATTTCGAAATTCAACCCCTAAAGGGGTAAAATGGGGGTTCCAATTTTGTATGGAAAAATAATATTAAATAGACATTTCGACTTGAAATTTCGTAGGAGTACTCCTAAAAACAAATAAGCAAACACTTATTTCGTGATTTTCGGAAAATCAACCCCTTAGGGGGTGAAATGGGGTAAATAAGCCTAAAATTCGATATGGGGGTCGTTATTGAGGTTTTTTGGGACGTTGATTGCGAAAATGGCATTTGAAATTTGGCAGGCAGATTTCTCATAGGGAGTAGGCATCGGCTAAGAAAGGATTTTTGAAAATTCCACCCCTTAAAGGGGTAAAAAGGGGTTGGAATTTTGTAAGGTCAAATTTTGAACTGTCATTCAAAGTTTTTGAAAATTTGTCCCCTGAAGGTAAAAATAGGAGATGACGGGACGGGACGGGACTGGACTGGACTGGACGGGATTGGGCGGGAAGCGATGGGATGAGAGGGGCGGCGCGGGACGGGACGGGACGGTCTTATATATAAGAATAGAAGTCCTGACTCACTTACTGACTCATCAACGTTTAGCCCAAACCCTGGGACCTAGAAAGTTGAAATTTTGCACAGACGTTCCCTTTATTATGTATACAAGGAATAAGGAAGGATATTTCGAAATTCAACCCCTAAAGGGGTAAAATGGGGGTTCCAATTTTGTATAGAAAAATAATATTAAATAGACATTTCGACTTGAAATTTCGTAGGAGTACTTCCAAAAACAAATAAGCAAACACTTATTTTGTGATTTTCGGAAAATCAACCCCTTAGGGGGTGAAATGGGGTAAATAAGCCTAAAATTCGATATGGGTGTCGTTATTGAGGTTTTTTGGGACGTTGATTGCGAAAATGGCATTTGAAATTTGGCAGGCGGATTTCTCATAGGGAGTAGGCATCCGCTAAGAAAGGATTTTTGAAAATTCCACCCCTTAAAGGGGTAAAAAGGGGTTGGAATTTTGTAAGGTCAAATTTTGAACTGTCATTCAAAGTTTTTGAAAATTTGTCCCCTGAAGGTAAAAATAGGAGATGACAGGACGGGACGGGACTGGACTGGACTGGACGGGACTGGGCGGGAAGCGATGGGATGAGAGGGGCGGCGCGGGACGGGACGGGACGGTCTTATATATAAGAATAGAAGTCCTGACTCACTTACTGACTCATCAATGTTCAGCCCAAACCCTGGGACCTAGAAAGTTGAAATTTTGCACAGACGTTCCCTTTATTATGTATACAAGGAATAAGGAAGGATATTTCGAAATTCAACCCCTAAAGGGGTAAAATGGGGGTTCCAATTTTGTATGGAAAAATAATATTAAATAGACATTTCGACTTGAAACTTCGTAGGAGTACTCCTAAAAACAAATAAGCAAACACTTATTTTGTGATTTTCGGAAAATCAACCCCTTAGGGGGTGAATTGGGGTAAATAAACCTAAAATTCGATATGGGTGTCGTTATTGAGGTTTTTTGGGACGTTGATTGCGAAAATGGCATTTGAAATTTGGCAGGCAGATTTCTCATAGGGAGTAGGCATCCGCTAAGAAAGGATTTTTGAAAATTTAACCCCTTAAAGGGGTAAAAAGGGGGTTGGAATTTTGTAAGGTCAAATTTTGAACTAAGTCATTCAAAGTTTTTGGAAATTTGTCCCCTGAAGGTGAAAATAATAGATGACGGGACGGGACGGGAAGGGACGGGACTGGACTCAACGGGATGGGACGGGACTGGGTGGGAAGCGATGGGATGAGAGGGGAGGGAACGTTGCGGGGCGGGACGGGACGGAACGGTCTTATATATTATAAGAATAAAGGTCCTGACTCACTCACTGACTCATCGACGTTCAGCCCAAACCCTGGGACCTAGAAAGTTGAAATTTTGCACAGACGTTTCCTTTATTATTTATACAAGGAATTAAGAAGGATATTTCGAAATTCAACCCCTAAAGGAGTAAAATGGGGGTTCCAATTTTGTATGGAAAAATAATATTAAATAGACATTTCGACTTGAAACTTCGTAGGAGTACTTCCAAAAACAAATAAGCAAACACTTATTTCGTGATTTTCCGAAAATCAACTTCTTAGGGGGTGAAATGGGGTAAATAAGCCTAAAATTCGATATGGGTGTCGTTATTGAGGTTTTTTGGGACGTTGATTGCGAAAATGGCATTTGAAATTTGGCAGGCAGATTTCTCATAGGAAGTAGGCATCCGCTAAGAAAGGATTTTTGAAAATTCAACACCTAAAGGGGTAAAAAAGGTGTTGTAATTTTGTAAGTTAAATTTTGAACTAAGTTATTCAAAGTTTTTGGAAATTTGTCTTCTGAAGGTGAAAATAGGAAACAACGGGACAGGATGGGACGGGACGGGACGGGACGGGAGGGACGGAACCAGACTGGACGCGACGGGACTGGGCGGGAAGAGATGGGATGGGAGGGTTGGGAACGAGGCGGGACGGGAAGGTATGGAATGGGATGGAATGACACAAAATAATTAGTCATTATGTAATACACAAATAACGAACCTCGCGCTTACGAAGTCGCGGGTAACAGCTAGTTCTTATATAACCGAATTCTCACTTGTTCGAATTACGCAGTAATCCGGAATACCTTTATGTCCCATTGCACGCTCTGTAGTTAAATGCATGTCTTCCAATTCCCGAAGCAAATACATCGAACAAAACAAAATCAAAATTATAGGGGGAAAACAGAATTTCAGAAAATAATAAGAGTGACAACGTACAATAAGGAGGTAGAGGACCATAATTGGAAAAGTAATTTAGACCCAAACTATGTACTTCTATTTTTTTGCTAATAAGCCCTAATACTTAAACTTTAAATGATTATAACGCCTGAGGAAAGTGTGCTTGGCCATATGTGTATATAACATTTATTAATTATTTACAGAGAAACTAAGTAATTATACTTAGCATGGTGTATTCTTTAAGATTTTGCCAATAAGTGTCTCTAGTTTACGTGTATGCCTTGTTAGCCAGCGCAATTCATAACACCAGCTTTTTCATCGATGATCTTTCACTCTTTCTCTTTGTTCTCTTTCGTGGGCTTATCTGAGAAAGCACCAAACAAGATTGTAACTTGTAACTTTCGTGAAACGAGCCCCTGTCTTCAATATTCTATGGCTTGTATAACAAGGTTATCTTTCCTTCTTGTTGGTAGTCGCAATTTTCTGGTAGATCCATGAGCTTTGTTTTAGGATTACACAAAAACTAATACACAACAATGCAGTACAGGGTCATTATATCATATTTCTTAAATATTTGTGTATTAGTTGATTTTCAAACTTGGCAAGCGTAGAGGATTATTATCAGTATTTTTATTATTATATCAGTATAGGTACCTACTTCGTGTTTCAGAGTTGAGTTTTTGTTAAGTACTGGATAGAGCATTGCTAATCGTGAGTAGGCCTCATTTAATTTTTAAATTTTTTATTAATATGATGAGCCCAGGTTTCTTGTCTAGATATACTCCCAAATATTTATCAGCACTCAGTTGGGTTCCATTCAATTTGCTGGTTATTTATGGTTAAATTAGGTGGAAAGACTGATCGTCGTTGACCGAAGATCTTCGTTTCGCATTTAGTTGTATTTAAGGTCACTATATCAATAAGGTACCGCCATTAGTGATTTTTTATATCTATCCTTGTCGCACAATTTTCTCCAACTGGGGATAAAAACACATAACCTAACAGATTTCTCACTTTACAAGTATCATTACACCAAAAAGAAAATCCCCAAAAACTAGTGTCCTCCCTATTGCACTTGGGAAATTTGTATTTGTTATCCTTATCTCACAATTTTCTCACATTCTCAAGCGAGGAATGGAATGGCGGTACCTTATTGATATAGTGACCTTAGTTGTATTTAGAGACCCTGTTGTATTGATATTAATGCACCATCTGTTGAGCCAATTAATTAAAACAGTAATGGGAGTTGCTGAACGGTTGTGAGTATGTGCAGGCTTGAGACAGTAACACTACATCGTCCGCGTACATAGCTACAGTCGAGTTAATAGGCACGGGCAAGTCGTGAACAAATATATTGAACAACACAGGGTCTAATATTGAGCCCTACGGCACTCCAGCCATTATTTTCTTATTTTTGGAGAGCCCTACTTAGTTTTCAAGAATCAGTTGTTTTGTCCCGCCTGTCGATGTGACTATATTGTGTATTTTTTTATTCGTCGCACCTTAAGTTTGTTTTAGTGATTTCGTGTCTACGAATCTGTAAATCTTGCTGTCATATAATAATAATGATAATAATATTTATTTTCAACAACGTCAACAAAAACACTTTTTCTGAATTAACATAATGTCACAACTTTTAATTGAAATATTCATCTAGTGAATATGGTTCCATTTCAATTAATAATTTTTTGACCTATTTTTTAAAACTTTTACAGCTGTCTGAATTTTTTATCTCATGTGGTAATTTATTAAATTATTTAATACATCTATAATACGAGTAAATCTATGAATAGGGTAGTTTACATTCAAGGATCTTGTCGTGTTGAGGTTCTTCAGTTCCAAATTTTTCTTTATTTTTGAAAAAAAAAGTTAAGCATTCAAATATGTATAATCCATAAACCGTTAAGATGTTTTTCGATCTGAAGATACCTCTACATGACTCACGGAACGCCACTTTGTTTATAATCCTAAGCGCTTGCTTCTGTAAAATAAAGACTTTGTATATCTGCTATTCTTCCCCAAAATATTATACAGTATCTTAAAATTGATTCAAAATTTGCATGGTAAATAGTAAGTAAAGTTTTTTCATTCATATACAGGCAGACCTCGCCGTTTGTGGCTTTGCGGTTCGCTGATTTGATTTTACGCAGGGCACCTTTGTGCTCCCTTTCCTTTGCCGCTCACGGATTGCTTAGCCGTTTGCGGATGGAATTGCCAACTGTTTCAACTTTCACACACTAACGGCCGGTCTTATAAAGGCCACTAATCTGACGTTAACTTTAATTCACTGTTAAAATAAACAAAAGCGCATAAAAATTTGTGTACTAATGAATAATATGTTCTAAGCGTCAACGTTTTGATGAGCTTTTGTTTATTTTAACAGCGATTTAAAGTTAACGTCACATTAGTGACCTTTATAAGACCGGTCGTAAGTAAATAAAGCAGACGTATGCGGTTTATGTCATGAACACCTAAATAACATTATTTATCACAAACTTGTAAACACACTTATCGAGCCTATTCCTTTGAATCTCTTATTACCTATTTGGATCTGAAATAAATTGTAAAATTATAACTTGAATAAACAAATGGACAATCGAGCTTTAGATTCAAGTGGCAGACATGTTACGTATGGAACTTTAGTTCAAACTTTACTGTCTTCTCGAGTGTTTCTGTCGAAAATTCAATTGAGTTTAATTTTTAAAACACGGAAAACCATGTCGTCAAAGCGTAAAGTTTCTGTTTCAGGTTTGCCAGACAAAAAACGCAGAAAAGTTTTGGTTTTTTGGGGTTGCATAGTATAAATAAATCTAGTAAATGGAACCTAACCCCATTTTAATCATTTATGTGTTTACTTGCACATCGCGGTTTTACGCTTGGCGGCATTCTTCTGGAACGTAACCCCCACGAACGGCGAGGTCTGCCTGTATTTACTAACTACTCTTAGAGAGTAACAAATATTATCTAATTTTGAACCTAATTTATCAATTTGACTTTCCCACTTTAAAAGCTCATCAATTGTTATGCCTAATAAGTTTGTCTCTGATACTAGCTCTACTTCTTTATTGTTAATTTTTATATTGCTTGGTTTCTCCATTCTAAACTGGTGTACACGAAAACAGATGAACTTGGTTTTTTCATTATTTAGTACTAGGTAATCAATTTCTGATCAACCAATCATATGTGCGTAGAAATAAACTGTTTCCCATGTCCTGAAGTTCATTTACTTGCTTTGCACCTAGCAATAAGTTTGTATGATCCACAAAACCAGATACACTTCCCCTCGAAGTCGCCTTCATGTCATACAAGTCATTCAAATAGATAATAAACAGAACCGGTCCCATAATACTACCTTGCGGTATCCCTACCGTGATTTCTCTACTTTTTGATTTACCAACTGCATCTCCCTTTTTTACTATTGTTATTTGTGTGCGACCTTCGGGTACGATCTAAACCATTTCAATGCATTCCCTCTAATTCCATACTTTTTTGGTTTTATTAAAAGAAACTTATGATTCAGGCAATCATAGGGCTTTGAGAGGTCCAGAAATATTCCTAGAACCATGAAGTTTCCTTCCATAAAATCTAAATTTTTTTTAGAGAACTCATAAATTGTCGTTTGTGTAGATCTACGATCTACCCTTCAGGTACCCATGTTTATTCGCACCTATAAGGTTACAACTTTTCATAAAGTTTATTACACGACTCTACATAGCTAGTTGAAATAATTTAGAAAAACTTGGAAGCAAACCGATTGGTCTGTAATTCTCAATCTTTTTAGGATCCCCTTTTTTACTTCCTTTTACGATAAAGGAAGTATTGGATTCACCCCAAAAATTCGAAATTGAGTTTTCAACAGATCTTCACGTTTTAGAGTCCCCTGATCCCAAAAAACATATTTTGTTTCATTGGTCTGTGTGTCTGTCTGTCTGTCTGTCTGTCTGTGTGTCTGTCTGTGAACAGAATATCTCAAAAACGAAAAGAGGTATGGCGTTGAAACTTCATATATAAGTTTTGTGTAGTATGTAGATGAGACAGCAAGCTTTTGAAGAAAATCGCATAACCGGAAGTAGGTGTTTACTCTTGTGATTTTTCAGTTTTTTTTCGATTTTTTCAAAAACGGCTCTAACGATTTTTTTCAAACTTTACATTTTTATTACATTTTTAATGTGGATTGATGTGAGCTAGGTGATTTTCTAGTTGAATGCTTCTAAAGTGGGCTTCTCTTGTTTTTTTTTCTATTTTTTTTATTAACTCCTATTTCAAATAGAACACCCGGTATATTATTACATTTTTGAATTCAGCTTAAAATTTTAGATAAAATTTGTCTCTTCAACTAACGCTCTATTTTGTACCGTTTTTATAGAATTTGTAATTTTTGAAAATTTTTGACAAATGCTTCAAAATTAAAAATGAAATTTTTGACTAATTATAAGATCACTGTAAAAGGAAGTTGTGTGAGTGTATCACACCAGATTTTTTTCTTTATTTTTGAAGCCACCTTTTTACTTCCTCTTACAATAAAGGAAGTATTGGATGCACCCCAAAAATTCGAAATTGAGTTTTCAACAGATCTTCACGTTTTAGAGTCCCCTGATCCCAAAAACATATTTTTTTTCATTTGTCTGTCTGTTTGTGTGCCTGTGAACAGAATATCTCAAAAACGGAAAAAGGTATGGCGTTGGAACTTCATATATAAGTTTTTTGTACTATGTAGATGCGACAGCAAGCCTTTGAAGAAAATCGCATAACCGAAAGTAGGTGTTTACTCTTGTGATTTTTCAGTTTTTTTAATTTTTTTAAAAACGGCTCTAACGATTTTTTTAAACTTTACATTTTTAATGTGTATTGATGTGAGATAAATGATTTTTCAGTTGAATACTTCTAAAATGGGTTTCTTTTGTTTTTTTTCTATTTTTTTTATTAACTCCTATTTTAAATAGAACACCCGGTATATTATTACATTTTTGAATTTAGCTTAAAATTCTAGAGAAAATTTGTCTGTTGAACTGACACTCTATTTTGTACCGTTTTTGTAAAATTTGTAATTTTTAAACATTTTTGGCAAATGCTTAAAACATTTAAAATCAAATTTTTGGCTAATTATAAGACCACTGTAAAAGGAAGTTGTGTGCGCATATCACACCAGATTTTTATGTTGTGGTTTAATACGTGCAATCTTTAGACTATTAGGATATATATCATATTTAAGGAAACAATTTATAATATGGCACACTATTTCTGCAATATCATTTATACACATGTTAACAATACTTGTGGGGATATTATCTACACCACTACTGTGTTTATTTTTTAATTTATTAGAAATCCAAGTTGTAGATCTTCGTTAGTAGTACTTCATGAGAGATGCAATTAAAAGCCCTACTGAGGTGTACAAAAAATTCTACGCTGACTTATCACCTCTCTTGCGAATCTTGTACGTGTTTGACACATGCAGGCTATCACTTGAACCTTCTTGCAGACAGCGGCGATTAGCACGTCTTTACACTGTCAGGACATTTTCAGATTGTACGAATGTACGAGTTATTTGCCTATTTTTCTAAATTACGGCCTCGTGTGTATATAGGATTTTCATATTTTTCCGCTTGAATTTAAGTGTGTATTGAGTTTTATGCAGGCTTTGGCAGTATAGCGTCACGCCGCTGTGAAACCGCTTCGGGCTGTCTGGCTGCACACGAACTTGGGATACCAGCGTGTTTTCTAGATTGAATTTAAAACGCCAGGCTATGAGCGCTAGAGTGATGGAATGAATGGTTTCGCTCGGTTTCAGTCTGTTTGGGCGCGTTGCGACAGCCCCTTCCAGTTTTTCTGGGCTACCTGGCGTGTTGTTGAGTCAGTTAGCAGTTGGCAGTTGGTCACGGACCTCGTTAGGTTATTTATTTATTTATTTATTTACACCAATAAAATGGGGCATGCCAAATTACATTATTGGCGGTTCAGGTCTCTTACCGTATATACTAGTATAATATAAATAATAAAAAGTTCAAACTAATAACTAAAAATTTAAATTTAAACTAATACGAGGGTCAAGCTACAATTATTGAGACTAAAGAAAACGGTTAACATTTTTTAAGATTTTATTTTAAATATGCTCAAAGTAATTCCCTTCAGCAATAATACACTTGAGCATTCTTTCATTTCACTGCTTAAAAGCTGCCAATCATCTTCTTTAGGAACACCTTCCAAATAATCGTGAACTGCGGTATCAATCTCTTCCTCAGACAATAACCTTCTACCCTGCAAATACCTTTTAAGCCCATAAAATAGCTAACAGTAGCACATTGCTAAACGAGGGGAGCACGGTGGGTGTTCTATTTATTTTATATTTTTTCCAGTCAAAACCTGCAGTGTTAAAGCAGCCGTATGGGACGATGCATTTTCATAATGTCGCGTAACTTCCTTCTCTGGAACTCAATTGAACATTTCACGCAAACATTTTTCAGTGTATCATGTAGCTATAAGCTATAACTGTCTTTTGTCCATCTATCTTAATTGCATTGACTAGACCCATACTTTTAAAGAATACCGCATACATCACTTTTCCATAGCTTGCTGCTTCTTGGTCATTGCTGGAAGTTCTTCATCTTCTTGACTCCATACACGACTCTCTTTGCAGGTAGGTACAGCTGATTGCAAATAAAACTGGGACAAGTCTTGAGACTTCTTTTTGAGTTTTTAATAATGTGTGAAACTGGATCTAAATTATATTTCCGTAGGTGCCTACATAAAATATTATTAAATACAGAAGCATAAGAAAAGGCAACATAATTACGAATATTTAATACTTAATTGTACGCCCTATTACAGATTACATATTAGCTGTCCCAGTTTTATTTGCAATTAGCTGTACGTCGAAAACGAGAATAATTATAAGTTTCGTCACTCATCAGAATATTGGAAAAAAAATGTTTGTTTGCCATTACTTAGGGGATATAAAGTTTCATGGCCAATTCTGAAACGCTCAGTTTTTTAGGAATCAGAGCGCCAATCCGCCACAAAACGATTGATATATTTTTTTAAATATTGGTGATCGTGTATGCTTGTGTTAACAGCCGTGGATCTAATCTTGAGTTGATGCTCTATTACCGCATAAGTGGATTTATCGCCCTCTTCAATTATTTTCTTAACAGCAGCAATGTGGTTTTCGGTAACGGTCGTAGGAGTATCATTTTGATGCTGAACAAAATTCCTTTCGAGTTCAAATTTTTTATACCATGGTAAATTGTAACAAAAGAAGATGTGCATTCGCTAAAAGCTGAGTCTAAGTTCTCTTTGCACTCATAAGCTCTTAAACATCGTTTAAAGTCACAATAAATCATGAGTTGAAAATGATATTTGGTCAATTCCATTTTTTGACTTTTAATGCCATTTTGGAAAATTAACAACTCTGGTTCTAACTAACGTAACTTTAATAACTAAACCTTAACTGGCAGATAAAGTATGTATGTATGTATAATCTGTAACCTCATTTACCTTGCGGTGTAGAGGCTGGTGCTTTATAGTTACTCTAAATAATACTACATGTTTTGTTTTTAACGGCCTAGTAGATTGTCTTATTCTCAATAATTATAGCTTGGCCCTCGTAATACCTAATTACAAAAAAACTAAACATTCCTACTACTGGTTCGGGTTTCGTAGACGTGGTATATACAGAATGACAATAGATAACAAATTTGGACGGTCAATTCTGTTGATTAACAATTTATTTAGAAAACAAACGTCAGCCACTTGTCTTCTGTATTTTAAGGGCAGAATATTATGCTCTAGTCGAATATCGCGATATTTGTCATCTCGGGGAATTTACCATATTTTTTAAAATACTAGCTGGCCCGGCAAACGTTGTTCTGCCCAAAAATAATTTGTTTCTGAAACCCCGATTCACCACTATAGAGTTTTAATGTTATGTGATGGCCATAGTCTTGGACTTGAAAATAAATGCCATTTTCGCAATCAACCTCAATAACTACACCCATATCGATTTTTATGCTTATTTTCCCCATTTCACCCCCTAAGGGGTAGCGGACCCGACAGACTTTGTCCTGCCCGAACGTTGGTTTGCCTGGTATTAGCGGGTTCAGCAAACGTTTTTTCGATATTCGAATTTTCGATTTTTTTCATTTTAAAAAATATTGGGGGTGGTGGGGGGTGAACTTTTGGGGTTATATGTTTTGATATGCGAGAAATCTTAAAACAAATTTTAAAAGATCGTCAAAAATTTTTTAAAAATCGTCATATACAATACCGCGAGCGGTCGACGAATTGCCGAAAATTTTTGTCAAAGTGTATGAGTGTTTATTGCTTCGATATAAATTGGTCAAGTGCGACAGCACGAGACCGATTTTGAAGCAATAAACACGAATAAACACTTTGACAAAAATTCATGCAATTCGTCGGCTGCAAGCGGCATTTGAAGGACTATTCAACGAACAAAATTGACATTTCTTAGTAATTAATCAATTTTATCACGTCCTCTTTGAAAATAAAAATCTGTTGACGTAAAATAAATTGTTTGTCAAATTTGACGTTTCTAATATCATATTTGATTAATTTTACAGGAAGTTAAATAAATGTCACAGGAAGAGAAAAAAATTGTCATTAAAACTCCGCTAGCGGAATTGTTGCACAATTTTACGCTGATTGGTGGCAAATGACATAAATACTAAGTTATGATTGGTGAATAGTTAACTTGCAGGAGGTGAGTTGAATAGTCAAAAAATTTTAAAAATCGTCAAAAAATTTAAAAAATAATTTATAGAACCCGATTGCAGCGCCACCTACCGGGTATAATTGTCAATCTAAACCATCCAGAAGCCCACTCAAACACAATAAATTTCATCAAAATCGGTCCAGCCGTTTAGGAGGAGTTCAGTCACATACACACGTACAGAAGAATTATATATATAAAGATAGGTACTCACCAGAAAAATGAAATTTTGGAGGACCCGACAGACGTTGTCCTGCCCGAATTTTCGATTTTTTTTATTTTAAAAAATATTGGGGGTTGGAGGGAGGGGGTGAAACTTTGGGGTTATATGTTCTGATTTGCGAGAAATCTTTTTAAATAAATTTTAAAAATTGTCAAAAAATTATTTAAAAAAATTCCTAGAACCCGATTGCAGCGCCACCTACCGGGTCCAATTGTCAATCTAAACCATCCAGGGACCTACTCAAATACACACAAAAAATTTCATCAAAATCGGTCCAGCCGTTTAGGAGGAGTTCAGTCACATACACACGTACAGAAGAATTATATATATAAAGATAAGTATTTTAAAAAAAAATTTTTGAACTGTCTCCACTCTATTTTGATGTATTTTTAAATGGGAATTTCAAATTTTACTACCGTAGTGTAATTTTGATCTTACCAAAGCGTTGTAGAAAATTTTTATAGAAAGGATGTTT
Organism: Agriotes lineatus; assembly: GCA_940337035.1. Taxonomy (NCBI): domain Eukaryota; kingdom Metazoa; phylum Arthropoda; class Insecta; order Coleoptera; family Elateridae; genus Agriotes; species Agriotes lineatus. The sequence goes on along the minus strand of OW679194.1, from coordinate 76,912,427 downwards.
TGGAATTGGAAGTATTACGTATTACGAATCCTAAACTTTTTAGTGCTGAATTAACAGCAATTTTTATGTGCTCATCCTATTTTAAATTATTTGTAATCGTAGTCCCAAGTCTTTAATCGAATTAATATTTTGTAAGGTTTGATTGTCCATAGAATATTGCTCCAAGCCAGAACACAGTCAACATATGTCTGAAGTAATTGTATATCCTTGACATCGTGAATTTCCTTAAATATCTTCAAGTCATCGGCAAACAATAAGCTATCGGAGTGTTTAATAACCAGTGGGAGGTCATTGATAAACAACAGAAATAGGAGCGGGCCTAGCTTCCTTCCTTGAGGCACTCCCAATAAAGTAAGAAAAGGTTGCAACAGGTTTTCATGCATACTCACAAACTGAAAACGGTTTTTAAGTAAGATATAAAAAAAAAAAAAATTTAATGAAAATCCGTACTGCTGTAACTTTTTGAGTAGAATGTCGTGATTGACTTTATCAAATGCTTTGGCAAAGTCAGTATATATCACATCCACTCGACTACCGTTATCTAATGCATTTGTTATCGAATTAAAAAATGTTACCAAATTTGTTTCGGTTGACCTATTTTCAATAAATCCGTACTGTTGTATACAGATAAAATTCTTAACCTGAGAAAAGATATTTTGATATATGATTTTTTCAAATACTTTAGCTGGTACTGATAATATTGATATTGGTCGATAATTTTCAATGTATGTTACTGCAAGCGGTTCTTAGACTGTGGCTTTATGCCGCCCCTGCGGCTTTGGTCATGGGAGGCAGCATCTTACAGAGTGAGTTCCGTTATGTGGCGTGTTTTTGGAGAGTGTTCAGTGACTCGAAGCGAGTAAGTTGAGTGTTGGTGATGCCCCCGTCGTCTTGGCCAAACGCTTCCAGTTTACGGTCGCCGTCGGTCAATATGACCATTTCGGTGGGATCAAGAACGAGAGCGTGCCCCTGGTCATCTTTCACATGCGGTCCTGGTCGTCATTTGTGGCCGCATCGTGAGTTCTGTGTTAGGAAACTGTGGGACCTCATCATCAATGCCTACGCGTGTTGGAGTATCTCGCCCCGTTTCGTATGCCTTGTGACACCGCCGTGCTGCAGAGTGGACTCGTTCGACCGCCGCAGGTGAAGTTAATAACGTATTTTGTGTACTATTTAATGGCAGCTATCATATTTCGCGCTCTAATTAATGCTAGCAATCGTATTTATGTACTATTTAATGGCATCAATCATATCTCACTCACTAATCGATGCCAGTAATCATATTTTGTATACCAACTAATGTCAGCAATCATGTTTCGCGTAACAATTAATGCCAGCCACCATATTTGAGTACAAATTAAAGCCAGAAATCATATTTCATGTACTAATTGATGCCTGTAACTATATTTTGTGTACGGTTGAGTGGCAACAATCATATTTGGGTAATAATTAATGCTAGCAATTCTATTTGTGTACTATTTAATGCCAGCAATCATATTTGAGTACTAATTAAAGCCAGAAATCATGTTTTGCGTAATAATTAATGCCAGCAATCCTATTTTGTGTACTAATTACTGCTCATAACCATATTTGTGTGTAAGAACAATATACCTATTTTTTAAACGCTACCGTTGTATTTTCTTTGTGTGTTGCCTGTCGAGTTTCAGGTTAAACAGTTTGTAGTGTAAGATCGACGTAAAGTGGATCCTGGACGAAGTTGTGGGCGTCAAGGTAGGTTCGAGCGCCCCAGTTACCGGTTCCAAGGAGTCACAAGGCTGCGGACATACTCTACCCCGTTTAGCTTTTGAGTTCCTACCAAGTGCATAGTTGAAAGGTAGGTTCATTTGCTGTCCGGTTTCTCAGTGAGCTTACTTGTGCATTTTCGTTCATCTTGATGGAATTGGGTAGCGCTCAATCTATTTAGATCTGTTTACTGTTCATTAGGCCGTTGCCCTTGTATTATCTCTGTTGGACCACCCCTCGCTTCACTGAGTTTAGTCGGCACTTCTTGTTACGGGCTGGGCAGCGGTCTTATGTGAGTTACCTTTCCGATTTTAAGAGATATCGTACGCGCTAGTTGTCTAGCTTTTTCGTGGCTTTTCGGATGTGCTGGCGCATTGTTGTTAATGTCGTTTTAGACCGTAACAACACTTGAAAAGTCAATTCGGTACTTTATACTAAAATGTAATAGTTCACATTTCTATATAATATGAGAAAAATAGTAAACGGAATGCGTTAGAAAAGTGGTTTTACTAAACTCATATGGTGTTAGCCATACACATTTAGTAAAACATCACTTTTCTAAACTAGCTCTGTAATGTACTATTCCTCAACTTTTCTTTTTCTGTAGCCATTACTTACAGTTACAGTAACAAGTAAAGTGGAATTATTTACTTGAAAGATAATCTTGCGTGATTAAAAAAGGAATAGAACAGGCTGTGATATTTATCCGGATCCGGTATATTTATTATTATATTAACCTGTTACATGTATAAACACAATACATGAACATTAGCCAGGAGGTCACCCGAGCTATCTGCTGGGAAGCACGTAGATGTGTGGGTTATACACAGGCTTTAATAATCTGATTAAAGCGTACTATAATTCTGAATCATAAGGTATTTGCCACAGCAATTATTTTCATGTGTGACTCGATTTTGCAATTTATTTTTGTCATACAACTTTTAGGTACAGATTCTAAAAGATTTGTAAGAACTATTATTCTATGCATGTACATTTCTCACTATATATGTTTATTGAGATAATGATAGCGTAAACACGTTCAGATACACATGCTCGCACTACATGAAATTAATTTTAGACATTCCACCTGGGATTCGCATGTATCATTACTTTTATTGCATTATCTTTGCCTGATCGGGATGTAGAAAATGCCGTTAAGGAATCTTCAAGTTTGTAATGATGTGTTATCAGCGGTATTAAATTAATCTTTCCATCTGCCACAAGCCTAATTGCCGTCGGATAACTGCAAAGGAAGATTTAATAATGGTCAACAAATTGTGGTTATATGCAATACTCATTGCAGTATCTGTAACATCCTCGAATATCAACTTCTTTACATTGTGCCTCGAAAAGTGGAAGGTTCATTTCTGCTTGCCCCATTCCTACTACCACCATGTACACCATTCTTCTTGGTAGCCTAAAAGTTGTTAGCAATTAAGGTAGGTGATATGTACCAGTTTGGTCGAGAGGTTAGGGAATTCGGCTGCAGTGCTGAAGCTAAGAGGTTTAATCGCATCAAGAATTGGTTAACAAAAGCGCAGTAGTGGTAGTATGGAATTAAGACATTCTTTGAAGGCCTGATGCTAACTCAGTACTGTGCCAGATGATTGGGTTTTGGAAGTCTCAGGGCAAACTCCTACGTGGAGTGTAGCGCCTCGAACTTAAGGGGTAGGTGGTATAGTATAATGAAAGATATACTGCGTTCCACTTTTCTGTTTGGGAATAATTAATTTGGTACTCCAGTATTAACGAATATTAAAAAACACTAAGTACAAGTAAGAATATGCAATAGAATACATTGGAATATCTCTTAAATAGGATACGGTACTTTTGTAGTTGTACAGATAAAGAGTACTTGTTTATTTTGCATAAGTTAGTATGTGTAGTTATAACAAATGTGTTTTAGATTCCTTGAGAATGTCGTATATTTCCGTTTGGTAAAATGTAAGCTGCAATTTGTTAATAATGAATAACAGAATATCAATTTTTTGTTGTTACAATTAAAATTAGTTTGGATTCGGCTGTGTTTCTTCTTGAAATTTTGAAAAACACTTCCTAGTTTGTTGAGTTACTTTTTAACTTCTAAGTAATCGGACAAAGAACCTAATTGCTACTTACCAACATGCCTAGTCGAACACATTTTTCAGTGCCAGTACAGTCAAAACTGATATTTGGCTCTTCGCCAAGAATTTCAAAAATTTTTTTAACAGTAATTTCCTCATTTTCCTTGGGATCAACCTTTAGTGTATAATCTGCTCCACATTTTTTTGCTTGCTGCAGTCGAAATTCCACTAAATCTGTATGAATACTCCTAGTTAGATGGTCACGCATTAGCATCTAAAATGTCTTACCAGTTATTATGATTTTTGAAGCACCATAAGCACGTGCAGTAAGAGCAGTGACCAAACCAATAGGGCCTGCACCCAGAATTAGAATGGTCGAGTCTGGGGTTACATTACCTCTCTTGCATGCATGCACTGCAACTGCAAGTGGTTCTAGCATAGCCCCTTCCTCAAATGATATATTATCCGGGAGCCTGTAATTTTTTACCTTTTAAATAGGTAATGCATGGAATTGTGTAGTTACATACGTGAATAGATTGTCAGCAGCGTGGCAATAAAATCTGGACAAGCTACCATCATATGGTGGGCATGCACAGAAAATCATTTCATCACATAGATGATAGTTACCCTCCTTGCAGTAGTTACATATTCTGCAAGGAACTCCAGGTTCTATGGCCACTCTATCACCTAAAATGTTTTTTATTGATTTCTATAAATTTCAAAATATGTTTAAAGTTTAAAACGAAAACTAAAGGCAGTAAAACTGTTTCTTTTATATTATTATGTATGAGATTAATATGTATGTAATGAGTTTAAAAAATTATTTACCAGGTTTTACACGTTGAACATTCGATCCAACTTCAATAACTGTTCCGGACGCTTCATGTCCTAGAAATAACATTTTGCTGTACATTTATCTACTGTGAGTAGGTAAAGTAAAATTATTAGATTACCTGATACCATTGGCCCCTCAAGAACGCATGTTCCAATTTTCCCATTAACCCAAAAGTGCACATCTGATCCACATATTCCTATACATTCCATTTGCAACAGGGCTTCTGTAAAAAATGATTTAAAAATAGATTAAAAAGTACGAATTCAACAGTAACTGTATAATAACATTTCTTACCATTTGGCTTTGGTTTTGGAGTAGCGCGTTCCTCCTGGAATAAAAAGTATCAGGGTTACTACAGATTTATTGAATTTTGATATAGTTACCAAACGCAGATCATTTTTTGCATGTAGTACAACTGCCACGTTGCTTTTTGAGGAAGCCATCGTAATACTCTTGTCATATGCTACAAGCAATAAACATGTATGCCTTAAATTAGCTTATTTCTAAATGTATAACGCTATCGTAGAGATAAAAAGTCAAATGTTTAGTCACATAAGCACGAATGTTTACTTTTTAAAGAATTGATAAAAATTACACGAGCACAATTTTGAAATGTTGTTACAGTGTCGTGCTTTGTAAATGTTTGCACGCATTAAGAGTTGTTAACTATCTTTTACTATGCTATGTAAAAATAAAGACGATGTTCTTTATAAGTCTATATAATTTTAAGATAATGATGAGTTCAGTTCAGAATCAGAGGAGGGATAATATCAAAATGTTTTTCTTACAACAGTAAAATGATCATGTATGCATGTACTTATATTTTTATAATTTAATTTTATTAATGTTGCCAAAATATTATCTTTATCTTTAATTTTTTTTTAAATTATGGTAATTACTAAATTTGTCGAATAAATAATTTCATAAGTACTTATTTATGTCGATTTTGTTTCTAGTTTTGTAATTAAACATCTCTATGCTTTTCATTTTTGGATCTTTTTTAAAGTCATTAAAGTTATTATGTAGAAAAGAAAACTAAACATCTGAAAACAATTACATCTTGAATTATAAAAAAATTACAGTGTTATTTAAAAATTTATTTTGATGTTACGTTTTGAGTGAAATTCGAGAAAAACTACTGGAAATCTGAGTCTAGCAATATTGCTACCAACTTCGGGGTATATAATTATTTAACTACGACTGACAAGCAATTTTAGACTCAAGCCCCAGGAAAGGGGCTCGACCCAGTTTCAAATTGTACCAAACAAACTATATAGAGATATCGGAGGGTCAACTAGCTACAGTGAAAACGGCGTGCGTTTCATTTTCTATAAATAACAAAGGGTATTCAAAATTAGCAAGATGCGCCAAAGAGTATTTTATACAACCTATAAATCTATAAACTTACGAGAACTTTTAAACTCACTAATGTACCTTGTGTAGCCAATTCGCTAGGACCTGAAACAGGCTTCGAAAGGAATCACTAACTCAATAGCTTGCATCAGTCATACACAAAATCATAGTAAACATGAACAATGTTTATATTAATTAACGACTACATATAAAGGTTACACTAATTTAATGTTAGCAGTGGCATAAAACACACGGGAGCGACCTCATTGCATGGATCGAAAGTTATAAGTTCGATGTACACTATTGTGGCCACTGATTGCAGACGTTCCAATTTTAAATAATACCAAATTACATTGATGTTGCAGGCAAGCAAAAAAAGTATGCTAATTATAAAAGTTACGGTGATGTTGTAAACAAACAAATTATAATACGCTAATTGCAAAATTACGTTGATGTTGCAGGTCGAACACAACAGGAGTATAATAGACAATAATAGTATGCCACCACGTATGTAGAAACAAACTCGGAGGTAATGTAATACTAGCGGGTGATTCCAATATTTTGGTGCGCTTAATGTACAGATTCGTTTTTACCTTCACAAGACAAGATAATTTTTAATACTCCCAGTAATAATGCGAAACGGCATTGGAAAGTAAACAGCAATAATTAGCCACGAAGAAAAGGCAGAAGCAAGCGGGGACGCAATGAGGGCATTGACAAACAGCAACGAAGTTGTTGAATTTCCAGCTAACAACTGCTGCGTAATGGTTTCAAAAACTGGGCTGCCATGCTAGTAGTATAAACTAGCTGTTCGTACTTTAACGACTTCGTAGTCGGCTCTGAAATCCACGAAACACAAGTGTCTAATTAGAATATTTTTGATAAATCAACTATACAAATTCGCGGTAGCGCGAATGAAGTAGGACACTATTCTTGCCCTCGTAAATCACTATAAACTAGCCCTAAACCAAAGCATCACCGCAGGTGCGGAGAGAATATTAAATGATACTTGGCTTAGTTACGCATGACAACGGATCGATAATCTATATCGCGCAACGGAAGGCCGTTCAAAACGAGTTCGGCGACCCCGATAACTGTAAAACGCATAGCGTTCGGACAGGGGTAGCCAAAATGCATAAAACAGACGGTACAATTTATGCACCATTATAGCGTAACGCTTTTTACCTGTAACAACATATACTTCTGTAATGTCTTTTTAAATAGTGATCAAATGAATACATTTAAAAAGCACCTGGTATAATGTAAACAAACCTTTTTCCATGTATTTCAATTTAATATTGTAAAGCTACACGTTGCTGCGCCCATTTAATTATGTAGTGGGAGCTCAAATATTTTTCTAAATTGGTTTCTTTAATTTGAAACTTCAATATTATATTCTTATTAATAACGGTAGCGCCTTGAGACTCTTTTCAGGGTTAGTTCGATTATCTAGTTGCTTATTAATTGATATTTTATTTTAATAATGACTTTAAATTATGTAATGACATGAACTGTCACCTAGTACGTCAAAACAGTGCTCCACGAACACTTTTAATCAAATATGACAAATATAAATTCTATTCACCTCTTAGTGACTCAATATTATATGATAAGTATTTGATTATAGTTAATTACACTTTTCTAATTGTTTTTTATTTACTACTGCTTTGATAGGACAAATTAAAAACCCACCTGGACTCTTCTCATTCTCACCGCTTCAAAGTAACCTCAAGACAGTACTCTTCCTGACGTCCACAGCTCAGATCCCCAGCTATGAAGAACTGCTTATTGACAAACAGCTGCCAACTCGTCAAACCCCTGGCTACCTGCAGAAATGGTCCTTTTATTTCCACCAACGTTAGTGTCACCCCCAACATCTTCCCTCGTTCCAACGGCTTCAGGGCAAGTTTGCTGCTCCCACAGATGAATCCAAATTAATTTTCTACTTCCTTAGCTCCTACTTTAGCCATCTCTGTTGTCAGTAATCAACAGAATCGTCTGCATCCATTAGTTCCTCCGCCAATTCCTGTATACTGATCTACACGTCCTCAGCAGTCCCTCTACAAATCCAGCAATCAATGACCTTCCAATCAATGGAACTTTTTATCAATTGTAGTATTACAATTAAATCAATTCTATCCAAATCTTATTATATTCTTGCTTCTTATTCTTGCTAGTATCTAGTTAAACCATATTCCATATTATCAGTAACTATTATCTTGATCTTGTTAATATTTCATTTTATTTTACACCTCCTAGATTTATTTATTACCTCTTTTACCTTATCCAAATAATTCTTAAGTAAGCAGGGTTAAATTTCCACTTTTTATTACTATCAAAATACGAAATTACATGTTTTTTTTGAAATTTGTTATTTTTCAATAATCATAACAAAATTTTTCTAGATGCTATGTTACAATTATTCATGCCCTCTACAAAATAAACTTATTTGAGTTCTACCTACTTCATTATATTATTTTTAATAGAAATTATATTTGTCACATGTAACATGAGCTTGTCTTTACCTTCTAACTTTGAAAACCACTACAGAATACTCAAGTGCTATACCTTTCAGCTTAAATTGCATCAAATTCAAATTCTATTAATGACTTTCATTCAAACAGCCAATTCTTTTTAAACTTTTCTAAGTTGATTGTTTTGATCTTCCAAATTTTATATTTACATTAATATTCATCCAAAACTGCCCTTTAGGTATCATAACAATATATAAATGTTTGCAAATATGTGTTACAACCGATAATATATTGTGTTTACAAATACATGCTTTTAGCAATAGTTGAAGAAAATAGTTGAAAATTGTAGACAAAACACATTAAAACACTCAGAAAGTGAAGGATATATTAAATTATGTTTTGAAAAGGCATATGATTAGCAAACTGCTAGTTTCTAGTTTCTTTAATAAAATATAAATGCAATATATGAGAGAAAGGTAGTTATATAAATTATCTATTTATATTTATAAAAGACATTCTAATTCTCTTTTTATATTTAAATATGTATGTAGGTATGTATTGTCGGTAACCTCATTAGCTCATGAGCATGAGCTCAGCGATTTGGTTATTTTTACCTCGTTTGATATTATGTCCTAGGAATTTGTACTCTTGGACATTTTCGAGGGTCTGTTTTCTCAGAGCGACAATTATAGTCAGAACTCATAATTTCAGTCTTTTGTAGGTACATCATTGTCAAGCCTATAGTTTGAGAGGCTTCGTCTAATTGTTGTATCATGTATTTTAGTACTGATAAAAACTATATCGTTCGCGAATCGCAGATTATTTAGTCTTGTCTCGTCAATGTTGATACCCTTATCCTGCCGGGGTAGTATCTTGAATAGTACATTATGTTGCTTACTGTGGTTCATTTGAAATAAATTTGCTTTGTTATTTGCTATTATGGATACAGTACTCGTATAACAATATGGAAAATGTAGAGTTAGGAACAACTACTGTTGAAATGAACATATTTATTATCCTAAGTTGTAAAAATAATAAGTAATAATGCCTTTGTCAGTATTTCTGTAAAAACGTTTCGTATTCGTTCTTTGTGTACATAAATGTCCAACATGAAAAAATGCATTATCCAAGGCAAGTCAGATTACAAACGAAGATGACGAAGTTGATAGTCTGATAACATAAAGCAACTTCTTCACACCAACATAGATTGCTATCTGCGAAACATATACCTAATACAGCTGAATGGCGAAGTAATATCAGACATGCAATTTCTAACCTGGAACATAATCAATAGGAGACATAGTGCCACCACACATCTTTGAGAGATATATATATATTAATTATTAATTAGTCTTTTTAAGCAGTTTATTATATAGACAACCCTTTCCCCTCTTCTAAAAGAAATGTAAGTTCTTATAAAATGTGAAAGAAGTATAAGTGTAAATTTAAGTAGAGAATTTAGACTTGGAAATTGTAGTTACTGAGGTCAAGTTGAAACAGGAACATTAAAGATGGAATTTTAAATTACCTAATAATGAAGTCTCTTAATTTTTTAAGTTAATGCTTTAGCCTAAGCTCTTATAGTCTATGATTTATTAAGTGCAGGGAAAACCGAAATGCGTAATTTCTACCCAGGAGCTGTCACATACTCCAGAGAAACGAATGTTCATTTGTGTTAGCTTTTCTTTTATAAATGCAGTTAATCATCAGCTGACATACCTATGTGAAAATAAAAATAATATGTTGTTGATTTTTCTACGTTGTATAGGGGTATTTGTAATTGATAAAATATTTAAAAAATAGAATTTTCGATTTATGTATTGGTATTTTTTCCCGAAAACGAAGATTGACGAAGTTGCCGACTTTATGCGCTAGTTAATTTTCACACTGTATACAAAAAAGAGTCCAGAACGAATATATAGAGTTAATTTCAAAATACGAAAATGATCTAAATATAATAAGTCTGTTCAAAACCAGTTATAGGTAATACGGGCAAATGCTTATTTGTTATAGTGTCACTTCGTATACACGTTTTTAAACTACGTAATATTTAATCATTAAAATAATCAGATATCCGACGTTGTCATATTGTTTTCAATTACATTGTTCCATCAGAACAGGTAACATTTTTCTCTACGATATAAATACAAAATTAATGTGAGTAAATTTAATATTTAGTAATATTTAATTATCTGCTGGATTTTCGAAATTAAAAATCAAAAGTTATAATAAAATAATTTTGCTAGGATTAGAGTGTATGTAAACTCCATCATACTTAACAATATGGCTATGATTAAGAGTAAACGATTTGAACATACAGCATCTTTATTTACTTTTAAAATATCAACGCAAGCCATATGGGTATTGCATATCTTAAATAGTTATTTATATTACACCCACAGCAATTCCCAACTGTATCATTTTAATCAAACGATAAAGAATTTTGGCGGTTCCATTGTATCCACTTCATCTTTCATCACGAAGGATGCATACAAAGTGAAGTAACACAAATTTAATACCAGACAGTTCAAAGAACTAATTGTTGTCTAATAGTATGTTAATGAAACCAATCACGAGCGCTTCTAGTGGCCCAAGCGACAAGATTTAAATTACGATAACACTCGCTAAGCGTTTTCTGAAATGAAATCCACTTGTAGATCGTAGATTAAGTTTATGAATGTCAAGTGCTGCCAAGAAGAATAGGGCGTCTGTAAAAAGGCTGTTAAATGATTCTGCATGTAAATGAAGCGGCAAGCGGATACATTATACCACAATAAAATAAAGATCAGCAGCCTTGTTTTAACGAGGTTATTTAATGTTCAAACAGTAATAAATACTAAAAATAGAAACAATATGCAGGATTTCCCAAAGTATAAAGAGCTATGAAATTTTAAATAACTTCCAAGATTCTGAAAAAAATATGTATCTAACAGTTGTGTAAGAAAAATGCCCCCAAAAATAGATATTTATCGTTTATTAGCCTTATTACAACTTATTGAACTTCCGTAACAGATTAACATACAAATCAGGACTGCGGCTTAAATGTAACTGCCCAGCTTCCTGCGGGATATGGTCACCCGTTGGTGATGAAACCCTTTCCTCGAATTGTTATGTCTACAAGAACGCTGGACTTGTTGATAGCCTAACACTCGGCCATCCTGACGAATAGGTCTGTCCTCAGACCAGGCTGTAGTTAGAGGGATCTGTGAGAAAAAAAACTACTAAGAAAACGTAAGGCATTGGTGGGCAGCGCTTGCCGTGAATGTGGCGACTTTCGCTCAAATAGTTATTTGTATGACGACGTTTGCCTGTAGAAGTAGTCATATGGCGACGTTCGCCTGAATATTTATTCGTATGGCGACGTTGGCCCGTAGAAGTATTCGTATGGCAACGTTTGCCCGTAGAAGTATTCGTATGGCAACGTTTGCCCATTCGTTTGGCGACGTTCGCCCGTAGAAATGTTCGTATGGCGACGTTCGCCCGTAGAAGTATTCGTATGGCAACGTTTGCCCGTAGACGCATGCTTATGGAAACGTTTGCCCATTCGTATTACGACGTTCGCCCGTAAAAGTATTCGTATGGCAACGTTTGCTCATTCGTATGGCGACGTTCGCCCGTAGAAGTATTTCTATGGCAACGTTTGCCCATAGAAGGAAAACTTACTCACTGTCGTCTTGAATGGTAATCCATTTTTAAGGTGATCAGCAGCAATCACCGTTCGTCCACGTCTCCTACCCTGTCTCAGTTAGGCAACCTCATACCTACCGTTCGGTAGTTTCTTCGTAACGCGAAATGGCACCTTGTGCCTTGGATGCAACTTACGGCTACTGCCGGTAGCAACATCACTCGTAATTTTGACCATAACGAGGTCACCTTCATAATATTGGATAGCCCCTCGTTGTGTAGCGTTCTTTCTGTACTTTCTGATCGTGTGTTATATGCTGGGAAATTTGGTCGCATAGTTCTTGGAGGTCAAGTCTGTGTAAGTCGTCTTGGATTTCGCTGAGGATTCGTGCTTCCGACCCGTGCTTACTATTGTATCCAAGCAAGGCTTCCATGGGAATAGCATTGATACCCTTGTTGAAAGATGTATTGAGGGCATTTTGGACTTGCTTGACGTACTTGTCCCAGTCATCTGTATCGTTCCCGCCAGCTGTGGTTGCTAAGACGCTAACTATTGTTTCGTTGTATTGTTCGCATTGCCCGTTCGCTCTGCATGGTGCCACCGCGTTCAAGATGTGTGTTGTTCCATAGGTTTGGCAAAAGTTTTGAAACTTCGTAAGGTAAATGCAGTTCCCCTAACGCTAATTATTCGGGTTGGTACGCCAAACAAGTGTATAATGTTTGTTAATATTTTTATTACGTGTTTCACTTTCTGATCCCGCACTGGTTCGATTAATGTGAATTTGGTAAACCCGTCAACAACTACGAATAGGAATTTTCGAAAGGCGCAGGTATATTAGTGATTGCTACCACCTTTTGTTGACCAGGCGCTACCCCGGCTGCACTTATCTCTCGTCTAAGGTAATTAATTTCGCTTTGAAAGAATGTACACTTCGTTCGGTTTTAACGTAAGATTATGTTCTCGTAATTTAGTTAGGACTTCTCGTAAGCGCTGCAATCCTTCTTCTAGGGTTGAGGACGGTACAATTATATCGTCAATATATGGGAACGCAGTTTTATTCAACAGCGGGCTTAGTACTGTGTTTATTAAGCGTTGGAAAACTGCTGAGCATTGCATAGCCGAATGGTACTAGCAAAAATTCGTAATGGCCCTCGGGCGTCACGAAAGCTGTTTTCGCGGTGGAATTTTCCGCCATTGGCACCTGGTAAAATCCTGAAGGGTCCAGGGTTGTAAAATACTTTTTTTCACCCAAGCGGTCTATCTGTTCTTCTATTAACGGGATGGGTATCGGACCTTGACTGTGATTGCATTCAGTTTCCGATAGTCGATACATAATCGATAGTCTCCAGTTTTCTTTTTAACCAGAATTATTGGACTCGCATAAGAGGATTGTGAGTCGCTACTAAGGTTGTTTTTCAGTAAGTCGTCTAATATTTCGCCTACAATTATCTTTTTTAGACGACCACGTATGAAAGTAACATTATCGTGACAGCAGCCTACTACAGAAAGTTGACAATTTCATACACTAGCACGGTATTATATCGTACTAGTCATATCGTAACGGCACAAAGTTATTCACATCACGGCCTCATCACGGCCTGCTAAATTGTGTGACAAACGTCACTTTGACGTTTGTCACACAATTAAGCAGACCGTGATTCAAATAATCCAGACGCTTTTGCTTTATTCGTTGCTCTGCTTCCAACAAGCTCTAATTTTTTATAATTGTACCAATAATAATATAACGATCAATTTTGCAAACAAAATAAAAACAATTCTTAAAAATAGAATTTACTTTGAGTGGTCGTCTAAAAAATAGTGTTCATAACTCGCCCGAAAGTGCAAATATCTCTGCTCGTGTTTTAGATCCACTCGGGCTTCGCTTCGCTACGCCCTCGTTTGTCTAATCAACACTCGCACGATACTTGCTACTTTCGACGCTTGTCATGAAAATAACTATTCCGTCTCAGGCATACGATATGGCTAATAAACCATAGGTGTTTCGGTTATGCATTTAATTTCCATAGCAATAGTGCTTGCTTTCCCTAAATTACTCATTGTCGACGATATGCAGTCGAAAAATTCGTTTAAAAGTGCAACACACTTTCGTTGGTGTTTTTGATTTACATCCCCGAAATTAATAGTGTCGCTGCCTATCATTTCAGTACTTTCGCAGTCTATAGCATTGACTACTTGTTCGGCTAACGGAGGTAATTGTCGAAGTATTACGCTCTTATCACGTTTAATTAGTATTATTTGACGCTGATCAAAAGAATCTCTCCCAACTATCAAACTATACATAATCTGCTCGTCGGGGGCAATGATAGCAGTAACGAATGCCACACCCTCCATTACTCGAACCTCGATTTTTGTTGCCTCATTGCTCGTTATGGAGGTTCCCATAATACTTCTGAGCGTTACGTCATTGATATGGTTTACCGCTATTCTTTAAGTTTTTAACAAAGGGCGTCTTCATTAATGTATGATATCAGTATCGAGCAAACATTCAACCTTATTCCCATTAACATATGCCATTTTAATATACATGTTAGGATTTACTTCTTTCGAATTCGTTGCTTCGTTAACAGTTTTTGAGAAAGGACATTTAGTGTGTTCGTGACCTAAGCGATTGCAATTTCCACACTCAAGCCGCGGTCTTCGACAGTTCCTTGATAATGTCCGGGTATACCGCAATTAAAACATGCAAGTGATCGTATTGCTGTCACATTACTTTGGGATTTGTAGCTTTGTGTATTTGTCGTTCAGATGATTTCAAGATTGCCCCGGAGCGTTACTTCTGCGCGGCATATTACCCATCATATTAAGATAAGCATACAGCATATTTGGGTCAAACATGTTGCGCGGAGCGAACCGTTCGAGCTATGCTTTCATCGGTGATTCCCCGATTACTGCGTCAACTAAATATTCATCTGGTATTTGTAAATGTGGGGCACGTAATTTCGACAGTTTTTGAAAACAATAATCACCTAATTTTTGCCCTGGTCTTGCTTCATAATTAGCAGCGTCTTTTAATAAATTAGAAATGGAACACACTCACGGAATTGTTCGATCGTTTCACCTCATTCCATGACGCATCATGTCTTGTTTGTTCGTCATACCATTGGCGCGCGTTACCCTTTAAACGGCTGGAAATCAGTCGCAGAATTGCATCATCGTCCCATTCGTAGCGTTCGGCCAACTTATCTATTCTTTTGGTCCAATTTTCGACTAATAAATCATCTCGGGATGGAATAAGACATTCATCACCAGCATGGTTTTCAATTTCTCACTTTGATCGTTTTAATTCTTGTTTGTCTCGTTCTCGTCGCCGAACGAAGTATCACTACTGCTTGAAGATTGTCGTCGTTTTCCTCCAGTTTTCCGTGTTGAACGATTCATCGTTATTCGCAAAAAAAAACTTAAACCGCACAAAACTAATTTCACTGCATGGCACTGTTCTCTATCCCACTTCTGATTGTAAGAAAAATGCCCCGCAAATAGATATTTATCGTTTATTAGCCTTACAACGTATTGAACTTCCATAACAGATTACATACAAAAAGAATGGCGGCTTAAATGTAGCTGTCCAGCTTCCTGCGGGATATGGTTACCCGTTGGTGATGTAACCCTTTCCTCAAATTGTTATGTCTAAAAGAACGCTGGACGTGCTGATAGCCTAACAGTTGTGGTATTGCATCTATTAAACATTGTCCACAGATCTTTTTTAGTTTTCCATATCTACTGCTAAGTCAACTTAAACCAAATATAAGTAGTAGCCCAGGCATAACAATTATCTATCTCAAAAAAATTTAGTCCTGATTTTTGGCACAAATGCTCCTTAGTACCCCAGAAGCGATCCTTCAAAAGTACCCGTCTCTGGGGTGCCGGCGTCGTAGTTTTTGAAACAAGCGCCCGGTAATACCCAGAAAATTTTAAAGGAAACAGAGAAATAATGTATTGTACTTTTTGAAGCAAAAAAGTGCAAAAGCCCAACAATATTAGGAATATTTTAAAGAAAACCTTGAAGAAATAATGCAGTGCTGTGTTTTTCCACAAATATTAGTCAGTACCATAGAAGCAACCCTTTAAAACTCCCCACTTCTGGGGCAATGATAGCTGATACTTTTTAAAAGAAACCTGAAACAAATAATGCAGTACTGATGTTTGGTTAAAATGTTACTTAGTACCCTAGGAGTAACTCTTTAAAAGTCCGGGCTAAGTGACAAGGTTATCCTCAGTGCCGTAACTAGGTATAGGCAGAGTAGGCCCCTGCCTACAGGCGCAAGCGACCAGGGGCGCCAAAATGGCAGTGAGAAAGAAATATTTTTTCATACTAATTAAACAAGAACAAATCAAGGAGTGGTCAATTTTACGGACAAATTAATTTGAAATATTCAGGATTTTACCCTAAATAATGCTAATTATAATCATTGGAATTGCTCCTAATCTGGTCGACACATTACATTCCATGCTAACCATCATTTTCTAAATTATAACAAATTACGAAGTTTCTAAAGTCAATTATATGTCAAGACAGAGTGTCTCACACAGGCTTACTATCAATAGAAAGATCCCTTACAAATTATCTCATTTGAATAATAGATTTAAAAATTTGCAACAAAAAAAGGAAGAAAAACTTGTAGCTAAAATAAACACCAATAAATTAAACTTTTAAGGTTAGGTGACAGGTACGAAAAGTACCTTTATCTACGACCATTACTAAAAGTAGGCCTTTTAGTACTAGCTTGTTTCACTAAAAGTGACGTTTTATAGTTTAGCGTGATTAAAGAAAACAGCTTTTTACTTTAAGCGCATCTGTGGTATAAAGTGAAGTGAGGTTATAAAACTACTATTTCGAACTGGAAGTGAAGTTGTCAAGTTATTCTAGTTACTTCTTGCATTACAGGTAAAGTGTTTTTGCAATAATTAAAGCGTTATGTAATGAATACAGTCAGATGTGGAGTATTAATAATTACCTTTCGTAACTGACCTTGACAGTACTGGCTTCGCAAACATTCGCCCGCGCGCCAAGGCCTACTGTTTATTATGACATAAATTAGAAGTGTCGTAGATGCAAACCTTTGTTAAATCGATATTTATGGATTAATAACAGTAAAATTAAGGTTGTAGACAAACTATTGTATGCAACGCGTGCTAAAAGTCGTGTATTCACGAGACATGAAAATTATGAAACGAAGCCGAAGGTCAACTTTTAGCACTTGTTGCATAAATAGCTATTAAGCATTATTATTATTTATGTTTTGTGTTCATATGATGCTAAGCATAATCGTGTGAACTTATTAGTTAGAATTGCGTTTTATGGTTTTTATTTGAATTTCCATTATTTTGTTTCTAATAAAACTGAAATAGTAAAAGAAAACACTTAGTAATGCAAATTACATTAATTCACAAAGAAAGGGAAAATCGCATTCGGTGGGATACGAATCCGTGTTCCTAGAGGGAATCTGATTTGTAATGCGAACAAACTGCGCCCGACTGGCAACAATAAAAACGTGACAGACGCAGATAGGCAGACACGCATCATACCTTTATAATAAAGCACAACACTACATGCCATGTTAAATCGGTAAAAGTACCAAGCCTTTATTCAACGGTTTACTATTTTCCGGTTTTGTAAACAAACTTTTCATTTATTTTAATAGGGATATTATCGCAACATATATATATTCACGGGTTTATACAGCTTGGCGCCGTCTCCCTACTCCTAATTTCCACCTATCCCTATCAAAAACTTCATCTTCTTCTAATTCCCGGTCTCTTAATGCTGATCTTATGCCTTCATTCCAAGATCTTCGGGGTCTACCTGGTTTCCTTCTACCACGTGGCTTCCACTTAAATACCTTTAGGGACAATCTCTGATCATGCATACTCATCAAGTGTCCAAACCATTTTAAACCACGCTTTTCAATCCTTTCGACTATATCCTCTTGGGCATTCATTTTTTCTCTAATTACTATATTAGTGATGTGCTCCAACTTCGATATTCCTGCACTTCTTCTAAGGTAGTCCATTTCGGTTGCCTTCAGTTTTCTCTTCGTTTCCGCATTCATGGTCCACACCTCGCATCCATAACACAACACGGACTCCACCATAGTTAACCCTATATGTTTTTTCACCTTTTGGGAGATATGGGTGTCCCACCATATACTATTCAAACAACCAATTATTTTCCGAGCATTTTCAATTCTGATTTTTGTTTCTGCTGTGCCTAATCCGTCTTTAGTTATGGTTGCTCCCAAGTACTTAAATTTATCTACTTGTTTAATGTGTATGTTATCTGCGATCAGAATATCAAAATTTGCCTCTGAGTTAACTACTAAGTACTCCGTTTTGTCTATATTTATCGCCATTCCCCATTCCTGATACGTTTGATACAACCTTCGCAACATAAATTCCAGGTCGTATGCATCCTGAGCTATAACGACCTGATCGTCAGCGAAGCTTAAAGTAAAGAGGTACTCGTCATCTATTGGAATACCCATACCTCTACATCTACGCTTCCATTCCCTTAGTACACTTTCCAGATATAAGTTAAAGAGTATTGGCGATAAACAACAGCCTTGTCTCAAGCCCTTGGATGTATAAATCGGATCTGACAGTCTATTTCCACCTTTCACGAATGCTTTATTGTCTTGATACAGTTCTTGAATTACAAATATTAACTTTGGATCTACACCATCATTATATAAAGCTTGCCATAGTTTTGTTCTCGGAATCGCGTCATAAGCCTTTTGTAGATCAATGAAAGCCAGATGAGTTTCCTGCCCCGTTGACGTTCTTTTTTCTGTTATTTGCTGCAAGACAAATAAATTGTCGACACATGACCGACCTGGAGTAAAGCCACTCTGATCCTCACTAATCTTGTTTCGAACAGTTTCCTGTACTTTGTTCTTAATTATTTTGCTAAATAATCTGCTTAGCGTGCTGTTCACACTTAGTCCTCTATAATTATCTATTTTCTGTCTATCGCCCTTTTTATGTAATGAGATGATATAAGAAATCTTCCATTCTTCAGGCGTTCTATTCTGTTCCAAACATAGGTTCATCAGTTTAGTAAGTCGCTCTAGAATCATGTTTCCTCCATACTTCACAAGCTCCACTGTTATACCCCCAGGTCCCGCCGACCGGCCATTCTTCATTGACCTTACGGCTGCGGTTAACTCTTCAACTGTGATAATCTGCACACTATCCTGTATGTCCGCTGGAAGTTTCTCACTTTGACTATATTCAGGTCTTTTTTCCGTCAATAAGTTGGTGTAATGGTTTTTCCACTGTTCTAATGAAATAACATTAAAGGACTCCTTCTGGGTGTTGGATTTCATACCTTTTAGACATCTCCATACCTCCGTAGATCGTGCTCCACCTATGAAGCTGTCTATGTCAATACATTTTCGCTCCCATGCCGTATTCTTACACTTTCTTACTTCCCGTTTCATTTCATTTCGTATAGTTTTATACTCTTCATAGTTCTCTGGGGTACGATTTGCTAACCATTTATGATATATATACTTTTTTTCTTTGCTCAAATTTTGTAGGCATTCATTCCACCAAAATTGCACTTTTCTTTTTTTCCCAAAACTTACTTCTCCTAAGGCTTCTAGCGCTGCGCGATGCATAGCTTTAGTTAAGATACGATGTTCTAAGTCTATATCATTTTCTTGGTGTATAGTTGTCAATATTTGATGTAGTCTGCTCTGATATAACAATTTGATACTCTCTTGGTGAAATAGCTCTAATTTATATTTAGGTTCTATTGTCCCCCTTTCAGGTTCTTTATCCGCATCAACATTTCTGTCGGCTGACATTCTATTTAGAAACGGAAAGGCGATTTTCGCGATAACGAGGTAATGATCTGTTCTACAATTAGCTCCTCTGTATACGCGTACATCTTGTACCATACAGTTTGGTTGTTGTCTATTGATAACGAAGTCAAGAATCGATTTCTGGTTCAAGGATGGTCGCTCCCAGGTGTATCTATGTAGATCTTTATGTTTAAAAAAAGTGTTGCTTATTTTGAGATTATACTGTTTACAGAGACTTATTAACCTTTCTCCACTATCATTCACCTCAGGATCCCCGTATCTACCAACGACCTCGTCCTTGCATCGTACGCCGACTTTCCCATTTAAGTCCCCAATCAGAAAGATCTCTTGTTTCTTTTTAACTTGATCTAGCAGACTTCCTACCATCTCGTAGAAGGCTTCTTTTACATTAGTTGGCGCGTCGTTTGTAGGGGCATATACAGCAATCACTACAATTTCTCTACCAAAAATTTTGACAACCAACTTCATACAATTTTCGTTTACATAAGTCACGTTCTTAATTAGTTTCACAAATTTCGTTTTAATAAGAACAGCCACTCCTGCCTTAGCATGTTGAGACTTATCTATTCCTGACCAGATGTACGTATAGTCTCCTACCCTCTTTGATCCTTGACCTTTTTTCTTAGTTTCGGTCAAACTTATAATGTCCATGTTATAATTCTTCATTTCTAATATTACTTCGTTAAGTTTGTCAGAGATTCCCCACACATTCCAGGTTCCAATTCTCAATGTCCGTTTTCGTAGCTTAATTCGTCTTCGATTGTGACCATCCGGGTTCCGAGAGCTTTGATTAGGATTTTTAGTAACAATACAATTTTTACAAGAGATGGAGGACTAGTCCAACCTCAACCCCCAACCAGGAGGACCAGGGTATCTCTCTTAGTCTGTCTCCTCGCCCAAGACCTGACCAGCAAGGGAGACCCTACCAGTAGCTATACTACCGCTGGTATAGCTCTTCGGTTCCTTGAAGCACACAAGCCTCGCCACCCGGCAAAAGATGCCTACGTCAAGGTGGAGATACCGTCGGGAGGTTATCGCAAAAACAGCTATTTTTTATGCCGATTGGTTGTGTTTTTTAAAACTAAGAGCAGAAGTATATTTCATCTAATAATAAAGAAGGTATATTACTGGCTTACTGAATGCGCCCAAACGCTACGTTTAACTACACCCTTACAAATCGATTTTCCGTCTTCGCCGCGCGATGCTAGTTCAGGTGGCATTCGTGGCAGGAAGATCTGCGCGCACCTCACACTAAAGCGCGAAACTTTAAATTCGACATGCGCCGCAAACTACAGGTAGTTTATATATAAGGAAATAATATATGTTTTGTTGTATTCATAATATAATATGTACTCCCGTTATTAGAACTATTGTTATATATTTTTGTCTTTTATTTAATTTTATTTATACTTTATTTTGTGTTAGACTCATTTTTGTGTTATATTAAAATGATGAAACAATAATTGTACTGACCGGGGGTGGCCGTCCCCCTAGCACCTTCAACTTCAACTATTGTTGCAACCCGTATAGAATTAGTAAGTATCCGATGTCTACTGATCTTTCACATTTCAGCACTTACTTTAAATCGGTTAATCCGCTCGGCTGCTACCCGCTGCAGAACCACTAGGCGGAGCAACATGTCTTCGCGGGATCCCTAGCCGGAACAACATGTCTTCTCTCTCCTTAATTATCATATAATCATCCATCACGAGCGAGAACCTCTGGAATCTATCGTTTGCTGTAATTTCCAAAAAAAGCTACTAACATGATGAAAGCAACTAACACGTGCATTCTACAGTAGCTATCCTCTGACGCATTAACTAAGAATACGTATAGCACCGCATTGTTGCAACTCATCCTATTACAATTATTGCTTCGAATAATCGCATACGCCAACAACTCCGAAAAATAGGATGCTTTGACAAACATACGTCGCGTCAGTACAAGAACTCCAAATATTCTGCCCCGATTGGAATTCTACCCCTGTCGAGCACATATGCTACGACGCGGTACATTAGTTGCACCTCCACTTTGATTATATTTGCCAAGATTGCATTATATTTTAGGGTTAAACATTTTCCAGAAACGGTAAGCATAGTAACCAAAACTTAAAAATAATTCACCTTTACAAACTACCAAATATTTTAACCTTAGCTCCTTAGCATATACTATTTTAACAGTTAGTTGTTTATTTTTAAAACTTTTAAATTAAAATTGTTGAATTTAGTTTT
The DNA here is from genome assembly GCA_940337035.1 of Agriotes lineatus. Taxonomy (NCBI): domain Eukaryota; kingdom Metazoa; phylum Arthropoda; class Insecta; order Coleoptera; family Elateridae; genus Agriotes; species Agriotes lineatus. The sequence goes on along the minus strand of OW679194.1, from coordinate 76,890,259 downwards.
GAATATCTACTTATTTGTTTTCAATATACATCACACATACTGAAATAAATGCAGATGTCACTAAAATAAGTATTTTATGTCACTTCTATCGTTAGTGTACTGAGGGGCGCAAAAATGTTGGCTTGCCTACAGTAACATTTTGCTTAGTTACGGCCCTGGTTATCCTAATATTCTTGCTCCAAAATTCTACGACGTCGGCACCCCAGAGGAAGAGTCTTTTAAAGTGTTGCACCTAGGATAGTAGGGAACATTTGTGCCAAAAATCTACGTTGTTTGTTTCAGGTTGCGTTTAAAAATTTCGTCAACTTTTTATTTTAGTCGACAAGAGAGTTACATTTTTTATTATAATTATGCTGTTGCTATAAATTAGCAAGTATCCTTAACATATATAACCAGTGTCGAATGGTATTTAACGAAACATGGAAAAACCTTACTTTATAAATCCGGAAATAAGATATCACTTATAAATTCAGGTTTTTATTAATACTCATTGACGTGTGTGGGGACGCCTCCCATCACATACAAGGATCTGCTTTGTGACTTGGCTGCATTTTTTAAATAGCTGTTTTGTTACACAGATGTATTGAGAAAGGTCATAAAAATTGTATTGTAAGTTACCACATCGTAATGGCATCTACATACTTCGAATACATTGTAAAATATCGTAAGAGATATATTTTACGTATTTTGTAATGAAATGAGCGTTATCTAGAAGCAAAAGCTTGCGCTATTTTTATTCTTAATTACAAGTTGAGACGACTTGACATCTTGATCCTCAAATATTGTTTCTACTTTATTTGCATGCATGCATTGTTCTTGCTATAAATTTGTCGTTCATAGAAGCTCTGGCTTTAGCAGAATGTGTCACTTGGTTCATAAATAAATTTATCTTCAATCTGACACATGTGTCGTTGCTTTCTGAGAAAAACTATGCTTTGATGCACAGATTAGAATAGGGAATACCGAGTAACTACTACTTGCGAATTTTAATTAGAAACATCCGAAAAATTCTTAAAACTTTTAGATTTTTGCTTTACTAAGAATAAATACATTCTCAAAGTTTGAAATGTAATTATAAAAACCTTCTAATAGATAATAAAACTATATCCTTTAAGCTTAGAAAATAGATATTACATCGAAAGTATCTAATTTTTGAAAATAAATGAGATGTAAATGTTAATTTTTTTTTCAATAGAATTAGAGGTTTAATTGCCCAGAAAAATTAAAGAAAAAATTATAAGAAGCAATTAGACACTTCATTTTTAGATACATTTTTCTTTACGTCTATTTTATGTAATTTTAAATTAAGAATATAGATAACTTGCTACTTACAAATTGAACCATATTTTGTCGTTTAGCGGCCTTTAAGTTCAAAGGTTCACAGTACAGTATGCATTTTAGATGTAGGTAAACTACTAAGTAGGATTTATACAACAAATATATTGATGATATGTAATATTAGCTCTGCAAAGTTTTACAGCTGGATATTTTGACAATGATTCATCATAGGTAAACGTTAATAAATCATTGTTGAATTAATTCAAGAGAGCATTAAAAAACATAGAAGAGGTAATATATTTTCATAGAAAACAGAAACAAGTACTATATGGCAATTTTACTTTAAATTGCGTTGTTTATATTTGCACGCCATTTTACCAGTTTTGAACCTGTATCACTAAATTTAGATATTGTGCTGTGGATTTGTAGCTCTCACTACAAAATTGCCACTATAAACTATAGGGTAGCGCTTTTCATTTATTTAAAATTGAAATTTGCATACTTTGACAACCGTGGGGTGCATGCAGTAGCGGTTCGTGATAATAGTATTTGGGGGATACTTAATTTTTAACAATAACTAAGTAAAAAATAATAATTAATGATTCACCTATATTCTGTCGATCTTTGAATCCAATGTAGCAATGAGTTTCACATCCACAAATCAGTTGGTTTTTCTTGTAAATCTCCACAGAAAAATGTCTTGTAATATTGCGTCTGCCAACTTTATTTTGCAGGTTGAAATTTAATATCGGTGTAAGCCGTTAACCTTTTTAACTAACAGTAGGCTTTTAAAATTAATGTTTTCTTTTTATTTAGTGTTAGCTGGCTCTGCATTTCTAATGCAATACACGGATTTGTTATGTTAAACTTATAACTACTATAACATAAAATTCGCATGAGGTTTATGTGAATCTTCACACCTCTAACGAACAATATATATGTTTTACTTGAAATTATGTAAAGCTAGGAAGTTTTATATCAAGCCTCTTGACCAAAATATAGTTTAGTAGCACTTTCACACAGCACTATGTTTTCAAAAAACTTGACAGTGATTTTCTTGATAAAGTCGGTCATTAGTGGTATTTGCAACTCGTTATGAATTTGTGCATTGCGCACAAACCATGGACACTTAATTGCGAGTCTTAGCACTTTGTTTTGCATTATTTGGAGTTTTTTTAGTGATGTCTTTGATGCGTTGTACCAGACTGGGCATGCGTAAGTAAGAATTGGTCGGAAGATGGTTTTATACATGAGCACAGCACATTCAGCTCTGAGAGAAGATTGGCGATTAATTAGTGTGTATAAGATTGCTAATCTGCCATGGCACTCGTTTAGTTTTTTATTTATATGATATCCTCAAGTGAGCTTCGAATCTAAATAGATTCCAAGATATTTTACTACCGAGTCCTTGGGATTCCAGCATATATCATCATTATTTATTGTTATGTTAGGAAGCTCGGTATAGCGCTTCAGGGTGAACATTTTTGCCTGACATTTGTGTGGATTAATTTTATTTTTACATTTGTGGAACCATTGGCATGTAACATCTATTGTACCCTGTAGGTACTCAATTGCTGTTTCTGCGGTGGTACCTTGAGCTATTATGGCCGTGTCATCGGCGTACATGGCTGGTATTGTGTTATTCACAGTAGGTAAATCGTAAACAAATAAATTAAACAGGGTCGGTCCTAGAATGCTTCCCTGTGGTACGCCTGCTTCAATGGGATTGGTTTAGTGGAGAATGTTGCATTGATTCTTATTCTGAATGTTCTGCTTCTTAAGAAGGAATTGATTATCTATATTAAGTAAGCGGGAATGTTTAATTCGATAATTTTTTGCCAAACCTTGTCGAATGCTCTTTCTAGGTCCATGAACACAATTGCCGTATATTTCTTTCATTAAACCCTTTTTCAATCGTCTCTGTTATCCTGAGCAGTTGGTGTACTGTTGAATGTGAATGCCTAAATCCGAACTGATGAGGAGGGATCACGTCCTTTTCTAATAGGTCATCTTGAAGGCGGACAAGAATGATTTTCTCAAGGAGTTTGGCTAATGTTGTTAATAAACTAATGTGTCTATAGCTGTCTGGATCTTGCTTAGGTTTTCCTGCTTTGTTAATAGGGAGTATATCTGCAGTTCTCCATAGAATAGGAAAATATCCTAATCGCTAACAAGCCATAACCTTCTTTGTTAACTGTTTAAGTATTTTATTAGTTATCATATCTGCTCCGGGAGACTTGCGTTTAGGAAGGCGTTGTATATAGGTTTTGAGTTTTAGGACAGAGACTGAGGCTATTTCTACGATATCTTGTGTTTGGAAGCTATCAATTCTGTTTGTTACCACATTCGAGAGATGCTCATCGTGTTTTTCAGTATTGGGGGTCAACACCTGCTGTAAATGCGTTGCCAGTAATTATGTTTTTTCCTCTTCAGTCAAATAAGTAGAGTCGTTTGATACTAATGGATAAATAATATTTGGTTGTCGTAGCAAACGTTTGGTTGCCATCCGCATGGTGGAATCACTGGGATGTATCTCCTCAAGATAGCTACTGTATCTTCGTACTCTTAAACTATCTAACTAATGCTTGATTAGGTGACATAATCGATTATTTAAGGTTCTTAGATAGGGCAGACGGAACCTGCCATTCTCTTCTTGTTCTATTTTTTGTTTTAATCAACTTTAGTATGTAATCCGGTGTTCTATTATGCGGAGCTATATTCCTGCGTCTCCATGGTATGGTAGCTTCTTTGACACTTTCTTGTATTGCATCAGTACATTGTTCTACTGCTTCATCTATATTTTGCGATTCTTTCAAAGGGCCCCTCCATTTCAGTTTTTGATCAAGAAGTGCTTGAAAAACTTCCCAAACAGTTCTTGCTTCTGCTAATTTTGGAGCACGTGCTGTTATTTGAGAGGTGTCTTGGAAAGATAAAATTATGGGAAGATGGTCCGAGTCTAGCTCGGTCACTACCGTTTGCCGGAGAGGTTCTTTGAGGTTCTTGTGTAGTGACACATCCAAGATATCTGGTTGATGATCAGCTCTAAAGGGATGATATGTGTATTCGCCTGGAGCGGATATTAGAATGCCATGTTGAGTTACAATATTATATAGCTTGATTCCAGCTGGATTATTAGCACGGCAGCCCCAAATGGCGTTTTTTGCATTTAAATTCCCAAGCAGTAGGGTGGGCTCACCATTACAGAAAAGATTACCTATTTCATGGTCAAGCATCAGCTTATTTGGTGGTTTGTAAGCAGATATTAAAATTATAGGAGCATTACTTTTCATGAAGATCTTTATAGCAATAGCTTCGATATTTTCTAGACCAGTCAAGTGTAGCAGGTGGTGTTTTAGTTTCTTTTTACTTCCCTCGTCTGAAAGACAAAGAAAGTATTGTAATCACGAAAAAATCACCTTCCGAGATTTTTTCAGATCTTCACGTTTCAAGGTCACTAAATGACGAAAAAGAGATTTTCTCAATTCCGCCAATCTGTCTGTCTGTCTGTTGGCAGTATAGCTCAAAAACTGTTTGTCGGAGGAAGACGATATTTTGCATACATATTATATATCTACCTCCTATGAAACCGGTACAATTTCATACAAATATATACAGAGTGAGCACCTTAAAAAAATAAAAGTTTGTTTATTTTTGTGTCAATTTTGAAATAAAAGGAGCAGGGATGGAAGTATTGCTGTTAGGATTGGCGTTAACTTATCTATATGTGGGGAATGAGTAATTCAGCTACTTTTTAACTATAGTAGTAATTAAGTCTGTCGAATCTTGCGATCCATGAGATATATTTTTGTTGATTTGGAATGCACTTTGTTGGTGTTGTCTGGAAGTTGATCGCTGATTTGTCTTGTTTTGTCATGTAGTTGCAGTCACTTGGGAGTATGATCTGCTCTGCGTTCGGTAGCTACTGTTTCTCGTTTGATTCTGGCTTATTTTCACAAACTAGCTACATCCTTTATAATTTGCCGGATGTTTTTCTAAGCAATTCACACACTGTGGATTTTCTTCGGGCCTCTTAGGGTAATTATTATACAAATGATTACCTGTGCATTTTACGCAGCGGGGTTGAGACCGGCAGTAGTTGCGGGTATGTCCGTACAACTGGCATTTTTTACATTGGGGAATCTCTTTGGATTTCTTTCGCAGTTCCACTTCTACTATGCTATAATTAAGTGTTGTTAAGCTAAATATTTGTTTGCCTTCTGGTGTATTACTGAGATCCACGGCGCATAGCGGAATTGGGTATCTGTTCTTATTATAAAGTCGAGCAACCTTAACAATAGGATATTTTAGAGCTTTCAGTTCGTCTTGTATTTCAGATTCGGTTAGTGATACCGGTACGTTTCGAATAATCACCGATAAGTTATTAGCCTCAGGATCCTTGAACGTGTGATAGCTTAAGTTGTTATCATATACCGTGTGTCCACAGGAGGACGCACCATAGGGATAACCTAATAGAATAGAAGGATCGGCTAATGCTATGACCGCCGGCACGCTAAAACGTTGTTTTCCGTCTTCTGACTCGCCACTGTATGAAACAAATGTCACTTGTGACAGTTTATATGTATGATTTAATGAGATTTGATATAGTTATAAATGGTACAAGAAAAGGGACGGTGCACTCAGTACTGGTTGATATTTATATTCTATTAACATTATCTTATCTCTATGGTGCGTACTACTGTGGACAATGAGATTTGATATTGTTATAAATGGTACAAGAAAAGGGACGGTGGTCACAGTACTGGTTGATATTTATATTCAATTAGCATTATCTTATCTGTATGGTGCGTACTCCTGTGGACACACGGTATAATGCAACTAGTGGGTTTTTGATTGTCAAATAATCATTTCTGTTTACACGAGATATATTGTTTGGCAATCGCGCGAGTCCGAAGGACGAGCGTGATTGCCTAAAACAATACATTGAGTGGAAACAGAAATGATTTGATAATCAAGAAGACACCAGTTGCATTCGGCTAGATTATATCATGAGTCAATAAACAACGTTCGAATAGTGTATTTTAAATGTTAAAAGTACAGTTAATGTGGTTGTTATGACAATTGTACTGACAGCAGGTAACGTGATGTTTGTGAAGGCGTGTGATTATCACCTATTTATCAGGAAGGTATGTGATTGTCAGTTGCTATGTACATGATCAAAAGTTACTACATGAGTAACTATGAATTTTGCCGTTTTTCATTGGTTGATGTTAGAGGGAGTGGTATAATCACTGTAATATTTAGTATTCTTCCGATAATCGTCTATGCTTGTTAAATTGACTCGTAACTGTTTTTTTTATTTACCGTCGTAAATTCACTTTTAGCCATTTCTTTAAGATCTACAAGTATTTCTTGGTATTTGAGTTTATCCGCACTGTGCAGATATATTGGCGGAAATTTTATCTTTTTCTCAATGGGCTCAGAAGGTTGTTGGTTTTGTGTTGGTGGTGAGGTATCCCTATGGTTTATTGCAGCAGCATGCTTGTCTTGATAAATAATGTTGCCTGCTTTTTCGATTTGCTTTTCAGTTATGAATAATTTATTATTGGCGATTAATTTCTCTGGCTCGAAAAGGTATTTTTTGTTTGGTTCAGCTACAGGTGGCGAAAGGTCATCGCAGCTCCTTTTATTGTTAGTTTTGTTCATATTTATGGGGGAACCCCTCCGCAGGGGTTCTTTAATAATTTATACACCCGCTTCTATATGTTTTGAAATTACATCATGAAACTATCATTAAGCTCCCACCAGAAATCGGCTTCGTATTATCACATGTGATAAAAGTTCACACTTGCACTTCTTACGTTCAGAACAGCGTTGCACGTCTTAACACGGACAACACCTTTGTTGAACTCAAAATTAATGTTGAAATTATTACTTAGTTTTGCTATTCGTCATCAGTTTTTGTAAAAAAAACTGCATGAAATCAAAGATAAATAAGTACGCTCTAACTGCAAGAGATATTATGTCTAAACACGGTCCACAAGGATACAAACGTACCCTTGATGCATTGACATTCATTTTCAATGTCAAAGCTTGCACAACATTTGCTATCGTCGTAGCGGCTGTCTCTATTTTCGGATTGCATTACATTTTTGGGACACAATATTTGTAAATATTACGATAAGCCCGCGAGTTTAGGTCGCTCTCCGTTGTATCATCGTGAGCCTTTGCGTTACATTGAAACTGCTATATCGCCGATTCTGCAACGACAGCGTTTTATCCCGTAACCGAATAGCTGCCTCCGGATCTCATTACTTAAACCTTGTTATATTATAACGGTAGGATAGATGATAAAATATATTTCCAATTATAGAGTAGTTACTTTTTTTTCTAATAACAGATATACTGTTAAAGGGTGAGAGACTCCAGCCCCTGAGCCCCTAAGAAGCTGCCGCCACTGCGATAGCGCTTTACATTTATTTAAAATTGAAAATTGTATACTTTGGCAACCGTGGGCACTTCTTAATGCCTCAACCTCTGATTGAAGGTGATTCCATTGAATTTGTATGCGTCGATTGAAATAAAAGGTTTTTTTTTTGTAAACAATTACTTTAGATATAATCACTAGGAGCGATAATATTGTCACGGCTTAAGTGTATCTCTTTTTTGCAGAAACTAAAAGTAGTTAAAACATATGTTTGGACGTTTCATACCTGTAAATGTTTAAGTATTTTATGCGCTGGATACAACATAATCTTCACATATGCATCTATGTTGCGAAATATATTTTCACAAAAATAATAATTGTAGGAAAATATATCACTCGTAATTGTACCAGAAATAATAGACATACATTTTGAGGTAACATTCAGTAATGTTGACATATCGTTTTGAATATGTTGTTCCCTTTGTTAAAAATGCAATCATCATAAATTAAAGTGACGTATATAAAATGTAAAACAACAAATACCGAGTTGTAAAAATAACGGACTTCATTCAGTGCAAAATTTCGCAACAGTTACAACTTGAAATTTCCATCACAATACATAACTGTTAAGGACTGCACGTCGTTAGTTACAAAACCTATAAGCCAGGACTTGGCAATAACAAAAGGTCTTTAAACCATTAGTGTCTTCTTGGCGCATTGACAAGCTGTAGGGTTACTACTTAACCGTGACTTACGCGAAATTAATAGCGCCGCATGTGGCAGAAGCATACTTTACATATGAGGCGCATGTTCAGAACTTGAAATTGATCTTGCAGGCTGCAGTTGGTAGAATAAATAAAATTAAAGCGTTGTTAATTAGATACATCTCTGCTGGAACGATATACAGATTGTCCGAAATCCGTTTTGAACATAGGAAATTAATGAGTGCGACAAGGAAGACGCAAACCAAATGAGTAGCAGGACAAAGATAGAATGGTGTAATCATGGCTAGGTAAATTTTTAAACTAAAATTAAGTCAATGAAACAAACACTTCTGTCAAATATTTTATCTGTCATTAAGAGTATAAAGTGAGGTTTAAATAATTAAGATAATTATGTGAACAGTAAACAATAGTATATTTAAACCTCATTTTATACTCTTATGACAGAAAACATATTTGACAGAAGTGTTTGCTTCATTGACTTAATTTAAGTTTAAAAATTTACCTAGCCATGATTTGTCCTGCTACTCATTTTGTTTATGTCTTCCTTGTCGCACTCATTAATTTCGTATGTTCAAAACGGATTTCGGACAATCTGTATATAGTCCATTTTCTAAACGCTAAAAATTCGCCAAAGTTCTAACTTCGTTGACTCAAAACCGATTTTGAAGATTTTTTTTTTATTATTTCGGAAAAAGTTTATAGAAAAATTCCCCATGGGTGAGAAAGTGTGCTTTTTATTTTTTCAATTGTTATTAACAAACAAGTGTTTTTTAATATACTCTTAATTAAAAAATGTGTAACTATTTTATTTATTCAAAACAATTGCTTGAAATTTGATAGCATAAGGTTTTTGGGGTCGCAGATTACGAATCTGGCCTCAAAATGGGTCTAAAAACAAAATGGCGTCGAAGGTCTAATTTTTTATTTTATTTATTTTTTATTTTTATTAGATGTCTGGGGGTTTTTGGGGTCGCGGATTACGAATTTGACCTTAAAACTCAACTAAAATAAAAACAGGCGGACCAAAATGGCGGAAAGGGGTCAATTTTTGTTTTATTTTTGATACCTATACCTAGGGGTTTTTTGGGTCGCTCATTCCAAATGGTGTCTGAAAAATGGTGGAAACAAATGATAGAAGAGTTAAATGAGTATTAAAGATATTATATTTTAATTGATTTATTAAAATTAACTCAAGATACATTTAAAAACAAGAAAAAAATTATTTAGCTTTAGTTTCTTTTTCCTCTACTTCTTCCATTGACACTGCCGGTCGTGAATTAAGGCAACTAATATTTCCGCCACATTCACAGCAAGCCGCCGAGCCTAAAGGCCACTTTTCCTACACCCACAAGCTGGCCCGCAAGTAGTTTTGTAGTTGCAAAAAAATATAGATTTTTTGTGGAGCTGGTTCTTGTGTCATTAGGATTGGAAAACACTTTCCTGTATCATATTTAGAACCCCAATCTTCCCTTGAAATATCTTGGTTTTCCAGCCACAACTGTGTTTGCAAATACACGCGTTTTAAATGTTATTCTGCTGAATCCATCGTAGGACATAATGATGCTAAATTAACGCTACTTTTTTTAGTAGACGCCTTAATAAAAGAACAAACCTAAAATTCAAAATGTTTTTATTTAAAAAATATATGTATTGTATTGTCTGTAACCTCATTTAATTTGCGGTATATGAATAATAAAAAACTTTCAATCAATTAAACATTCCTGTAAGAGTTTAAGCAGTTACCTTTCTTTGCACCATACATTGCAAGCATACATTTTATACCAACATTTTTTTATCTAAATGTTTGTAGTCTCTTGTAAATCACTGCTATTTTCAAATATTTTGGCAAATTTATTCTTTCCTGAACATGGCCATTGCTTCATTTACTAAGACTTATCCATGTGGATCTTTAATAAGGTGCCGGTCCTATTCGTCTTCCTCATCCTTATATGTCTTCAATATATTAAACTAGATTCAAAAGCCATGATCTGCACCTTGACACCAAAACTCGAATGCCAAGATGCTACATTTTTCCCATCTTGCTCTATTGGGTCGAGTCCTGGACATTTAACGAAACAATCACAAAAAAATCGAAGCCTTTGAAATGTGGCTATACCGGAGAATATTGCGGATATTATGGAAAGACCGTGTAATAAATATTAAAGTTCTGGAGAGAATGAATAAAAAGTAAAGAGATCATGAACAACATCAAAATACGCAAACTCCAATACCTCGGATATATAATGAGGAATGAGAATAAGTACACCCTACTACAATCTATTATACAAAGTAAGATATATGGCAAACGTGGACCAGGACGCAGAAGAGTATTTTGGTTGTAAAACCTAAGGGCGTGGTATGGGATATCATCCAATGAGTTATCTAGAATTGCAATCAATAAAGTGAAGATAGCCGTGTTGATCGCAAACATACGAAATCGGATAAGCACCTGAACAACAAGAAGAAGATTCTTTCTTCTGTTAAAACATGCTCAAGTTGTGTTATATAAAGCATGTACAGAAAGAACATGCTCACTACAATTGGGATGCGCAAATTGCAGGCTTTTAGAAGAAGATATTTTTTTATTTTTTTATTTTTGGCAGGTTTAAAATATATATATATATATATATCTTTATCAGGAGAAACTAAAGCTGTAGTAAAGTAATAGGTCTATATTCTCTGATACTACGACTATGTTTTTATTTGATGCATTGAGAGTTGTTGTAACTATTAACCGATCAGCATCACTTTCAGCTTGAGAACAGGGATATTATTTGCAGCTAAAGTTTCTTTTGGAAAATCAATAAAACGACATGAAAGACATTTGCGAGAAGTTTTTCTTGCTACAACTTTAAAAACCTGTCTTTTTCAAATCGAATATCTGGTGCAGTTTTCGTTTTTAGACGTCGGTCTCTTTCAGCACATTTTATTCTATGTTTCTGATAATCGACAAAAACACTTGCTTTTTCGATAATTACGTACAATAAAATTAATTTATCTAAAATTGCACCATACTGTTGAACAAGTTGCCATTTGTTTTTATGTAATAACATTCCTCCGTCCGTCACAAACAGAAAAATCTATTAATTCAGTAATATCTTTTGGAAATTCTACAAAGAGGTTGTAGAAAACACATTTTTAGGCGTTGGAATTTAAACGTATGTATTCGTATGTTATATTTAAATCTATTTAATCTATTTAAATTTGAGTTAATTTAACAATTTAGAATTTTATTTGTATATAATGTTTATTAAATAATAATAATAATAATCGTACAGAATAAAAATTAACCTTTTAATGCTATATTTATAATTACTGAGTAATTCAGAAATAAAGCTATTTTGCCGCTTTAAAGACGCTATTTTTTATTTTTGATAATTTTTAACATACAATTTGAGATCAGCGACCCAAAAAACCCTATATAGATAAGAAATAAAGTTCTAATAAAAAAAATACGCTTTTTCGCCATCTTGGATCCGCCATTTTGTGTTTTAGTTGAGTTTTAATGTCAAATTCGTAATCAGCGACCCCAAAAACCCCTACACAACTAATAAAAATTAAAAAAAGGAAATAAAAAATTAGACCCTTGACGCCATTTTGTAGACGCCATTTTTGTTTTTAGACCAATTTTGAGGCCAGATTCGTAATCTGTGAACCCCAAAACCTTATGTTATCAAATGCCAGGCAATGGTTTAAATAAATAACGAAGTTATATTTTTTTTAATTAAGAATATATTAAAAAACACTTATTTGTTAATAACAATTGAAAAAATAAAAAGCACACCTTCTCACATATGGGGAACTTTTCTATAAACTTTTCCCGAAATAATAAAAAAAAAAATTTCAAAATCGGTTTTGAGTCAACGAAGTTAGAACTTTTTTCCTTTAGTAAATGGACTAATAGGATGCTCCTTTAATACGGTATGTAACAATTACATTCTGCTTTTACAGGGGTGTATTGGCAAGGGAAAAGCCCGGGGGCACTTCAGCCTTAAAAAGCCAAACAGAACTATAGTAAAAAATTTGGTGTGATACACGCACACAACTTCCTTTTACAGTGATATTATAATTAGCCAAAAATTTGATTTAAATTTTTAAGCATTTGTCAAAAATTTTAAAAAATTACAAATTTTACAAAAACGGTACAAAATAGAGTGTTAGTTCAAGAGACAATTTTTTTCTAGAATTATAAGCTGAATTCAAAAATGTAATAATATACCGGGTGTTCTATTTAAAATAGGAGTTCATAAAAAAATAGAAAAAAAAACAAAAGAAACCCATTTTAGAAGAATTCAACTGGAAAATCATTTATCTCACATCAATACACATTAAAAATGTAATAAAAATGTAAAGTTTAAAAAAAATCGTTAGAGCCGTTTTTGAAAAAAATCGAAAAAAAACTGAAAAATCACAAGAGTAAACTACTTCCGGTTATGCAATTTTCTTCAAAAGCTTGCTGTCTCATCTACATGGTACACAAAACTTACATATGAAGTTTCAATGCCATACCTCTTTTCGTTTTTGAGATATTCTGTTCACAGACAGACAGACAGACACACAGACAGACAGACAGACAAGCCAATGAAATATACGTTTTTTGGGTTCAGGGGACTCTAAAACGTGAAGATCTGTTGAAAACTCAATTTCGAATTTTTGGGGTGAATCCAATACTTCCATTATCGTAAAAGGAAGTAAAAATGTATTTTCCATTTTAATACAGAGTTAGTAAGTTAGAATATTGGCGAAAAGTACAGATTATTTTTAAATTTTTTCCAAAATGTATTAATAATCGACAGACTCGAAGACATCTTTCTCAACACTCATAATCATAAAAGCTTCTAATAAGTCGTCAGAAAGACCCGCCCGTAATCGAGATTTAATTATTTTTAATCTACTTAGCGCCCTTTTACAAGAAACCTGCGTGCAGCTAAGCGTTAATATATATTCGTATGTTAAAAATAAATTTGTAATTGCTGCAGACTGCATATTATACGAGTATAGAAAAATGTAGCAACAAGCCAGACAGTTATTATATTTCTTCTGATCCTTGCATTTTCTGGACTTTTTTTCTTCAATATTTTCCCGGCTTCTGATTCAGATTCATTTTATAAAATATCGCATTCTTCACCATTATCCCCATTAAGCGAGTCAATAAGGGCATCACTTCTTGAGGTCAAATTGTTTGACAAGGTGGGAAACAATTGACCAAACTGCAGTAATTCATTTCGTAGGAGGGACACTTACTCTTACTAAGGTGTCCTGTTTTGTGAGTTGCTTCTTTGTAGAGGGTCCTTATTCTTCCTCAAATTTTGAAAAAGGTCGTGGATATTTCGTCTGGAGCAACTCTGATAGTATCTTTGATAACAGTGAAAACTTCAACTCGAAACACATCCATAGGGTCCGTGGGTCTTTCATCGCTGCACTGTTCACCGTCCATTTTTGCCTTCCTGGGGACGCGTGTCTTTGTTGACAGTTCCTCTTTTATGTAAATAGCCATATCTATAGAGTCTAGTTTCGAATTCATCGATGCTCTAAAGCTGTGCGCACCAATCACAACACCTTTCATTGTCATTGCTTCAACTTTTGTTTGCTTTGCTCCACCATAAACCAACCCGAAACCAAATTCAAATGTTGTGTTTCTAAATACTTTGATGTAGGATCGAATTCTTTAAAAATTTTCAAAAATACATGTGCTGTTAAAATAGTTTTGTACTCCAGCAATTTGTCGCGTAGAGATTCAGCCTCAGAGCTTCTTTTTGCATCAAATTTACCTTCTATTATTTTCTCTAATGCAAACAATAATAAAGGACACAGACAATTATCACCTGCAAAAATCCACTTGAGGGCTTTTTTTCGAGCCCACCACCGGGTTTGTCCATTTTTTAAAAGTTTTTTAAATTTTGACAGTTGAACTTGGGCTACTGTATCACACCATACAGGGTGTTATGGAAATGAGTGCAAATATTTTAACCAGTGATAGAGCTCACCAAAATAAACAACTTTCCTATTTAACGTTTTTCATTTAATAGCATATTTTCTCAATCATTTATTTCCCCCTAAATTTGACGAGCCGCTTGGAAAGCAACTCTAAGTTAAAGGTGAACGACACAAGTATATTAAAACTGCAAAGTTCTTGCACAAAAAAACACTCGGTCAATAACTTACCTACCTCAATTGATAAAGTACGTTGGTGACCAGATGTGAACTGAAGGTTTTATCAGTACCTTTGCAGTTTTTGTTGGTTTGCATATCAAAGAAATGTTTTTTGTGTTTTGTGCCATGAAATTAAAATATTATTCCATAGGCGGGTATGCATTTTTAGAGTAAAATTGTTTTGAATTTTAACTCAGTTTTGAGAGCGTTTTCGAAAAAATGATAAATGGAAAAGTTGTTCAGTTTAACGAGTTCTATTACGGGTTAAAATATTTGCACTCATTTCCATAACACCCTGTATATCCATCCGCTTATAAGATTCGCCGAAAAATGTCGCTAAGCGATTTTTAGTAATCCAAATAAATTTTTGGCTTGCAAATTATCACAGCTGTCTGCTATACATAAATTTAAGATATGAGCATACCACCATACAGAGACGCTATCTTTCACCACCACCTGAATTTGTTTTTGCACTCCAAGAACCTCGCCTCTTATATGTTAGAGGCTCCATCAAACGACTCGCCAGCAATATTTTCGTACTTTACCCCGTGCTTCTTGGAGCAGTCTTTTAATAGTTGATTTAGACCTCGACCACTCGAATCTTTTACTGCAATTACAGCAAACATTCTCTCAAAAACTTTTGCATCGGCGACATAACGCAATATGATAGTAGCGTGGTCTTTAACGCTTATATCCTGGGTACTATCCATTTGGAGGCGTCTATTGCCCAGTTCGCTCACAATTTTTTTTTCTCATTGCCTCCAATGTAAATCCTATCACCTTATTTACGGTAGTTTTCGATAGGAAAATTACCAAACTGCCTCTACCACGGGGTTTTCGCCCTTTTGCCTCTAGTGCTTGATGACGTCTTCCAATTTTCTGTATAGCAGCTTCCAAGTAGTTATTTAAAATTGGGTCATTTTTGGCAAGCAACTTTATTATTTCCAAAAAGTTCCCATGATTGGTATCCGTTTCGTGAATTCTAAATAAACTTCCATTTGCACTTGTTCCTTGATAAGGCAAGGATTGTCGTCTTATTAATTTTACCACTTCAAATACTTGACGCAATACATGTATATTTTCTTCACAGCAGTTTTTCTTAAGAGCATATCAATATTAATTTTTGCCCCAATTGAAGCAGCTTTATAGGCAACGAGAAAACTTTTTACAGCGTTTGAGTGAGATGTGCTACTTTCGTGTTTATCTATAGCCGACTATTATATGTGTCGAAGGCTTTTGTAGCCAGTGTAAAATCTTTTAATACAGAGAAAGCTATGCATGTTGAACACTACACTGTGTCGATTTATTTTTATCAGGATACATTTTTACTGTTACTCAATTTCTTTTTATTTCAATGTCGCCAATCAATCTATAGTATATTTTCTTGCAATCTAATTTAGTTTTTAAACCATCGCCCTGTGTAGGCTGAAATGGGTGCAGTTTTAAAACTTCCAGCTTTTAGGAAATTGACGCACCATTATGCAATTCAACGCTATCTTCTTCAATAGCTAGGGTCTCCCCAAATTCTAAAATATACACCAATATTTAGATTTTAAAATTGCAATAATTTCATATACCTAAACTTGCATCAGCATTTGCATCAGAACTATGGTCAACGTGCGCTCCATCTCCATCATTAATTTCTTTATCAGTTTTTTCTGATTTTTCTACAAAGTTGATCCTTGCATTCGAGTTTCAGTTTTAACTTACAGCTGGAATTATCCCTCTCTGCTGATAGAAAGTCATTATTATCGTATTCATCGTTACACGTAACAGTTGTATTTAAATTATTGTCTTTCATAACATTATCGTGAACACTTAATGCCTTCTTAGTTCCTCCACTCACAACGTTATCTGCCTGGTTTTCCTTGGATCCCAAATTTGAAGGATATTTCCCATCATCGTTAGAACCGTCGGCTTGATCTAGCTCTCCTACGTTCTCATCCCCAAGTGTTGCTGTTTGTGCTGGATGTACCAGCACCCGCGTTGGAAACTCCAACTTCCTTTGTTTGGCGTCTTTTGCTGCAGCCTCCAAATTTTTTGTTGGTGCTTTTTGAGCTTTTCAAAACTCGATAGATGCTTATATTGTGATTTCGATCTGTTCATTCTGGGTAACTTATCATTAACAGTTCAACACTACAATTCATGTAATTAAGGCGATTCATGCGGTTAATTGTAGGTATACTGGACTCACTCAAGTTTAATTATTACAGAAATATGTACATTAAAATAAGGCATAAGCACAGCTTACACAAGCACCCTAACAAGTCACATTAAAATTGTAGGTAGCATTTCAAATCAATTTTCCCAGGTCTACGATTTCCTGATATTGAATACTGATATTAAATTTCTAAATAATACACAGGCCCGCCCGCGGCTCCACCTGGTCAATGTTTATGTCTATGTATAATCCATCCATACATCATCTAATAGTGGCGTTCTGCTTGCATGTTCGACAAACATAAGCGCAAAGAAAAATTAATACCTATGGAA
Organism: Agriotes lineatus; assembly: GCA_940337035.1. Taxonomy (NCBI): domain Eukaryota; kingdom Metazoa; phylum Arthropoda; class Insecta; order Coleoptera; family Elateridae; genus Agriotes; species Agriotes lineatus. Next base: position 76,873,225 of record OW679194.1, on the reverse strand, counting down.
GTCCGCCCTTATTTACTAATTACTGCTTTCATCATTGAATATTGATGTGTAATGATTACGAAGATCCTGATGATTTTGCCTTCCTGTCCCCCAGCCAGTCCGCCCGTTCTGCATCATTTGCTTTTGGTATTTGTCATTACGAAAAATGTTGTATTTTCAGAGCTGACTGAAAATTCAGATGATGGTAAATGGTTACGAAAAATCTACAAAAATTCACAATTGTTTGAAATGCTACTTTGAAGCCATTCATATTAACTAATGGAGGTACTGAAATGATGCCCTCTACTAATATGGCTTTTTAAATAAAAAATAATAAATAGTGCAAATCACCACAATTTACAAATTAAATAGAACAGTTTTATAGAAGAATTCAATATTATGTCGTTCTCAGGACTTATTAACATGATGTTATAATTAATATTTGAAAAATAAATGGTTTATTGCTTTTTCTGTTTTATTCATTAGCAATCAAATAAAATAAAGCTCCGGTCTAGCATGAGAACAACTCTTTTTCAAAGGGTTAGGTCTTAACACTTATATTACAAAACTTTTGAGTAGGACAGATTAACTCGTATGGCAATTGCTCGAATTCATATCTGACAGCTTTAACCTTCAAATTGCCCGTAAACAGAAATGATCCGCTCGTACAAGAATATAGCGTAATTTGAAGGCAAAATGGCAAAATTCACATCAGGTAAATACAATGCAAATAATATGACAAAATATCCGGCTAACCTAGTTTTGTTTCAGTGACATAGGGATTCCGAGATCTGCATTTGTTTAACTTCTTGCAATTTTCGGTGTCCAAAACTGCTTATCCCTAAAATAAAAGGACTTTACCTCGTTAAAATGTGTCCGGAACGAACCTGGAAACTGGGGCCTGCTTCTACACCTGATACAAAGTCTAATCTTGATGAAACCCAAAGCTAGTGGGCCTTCTCCAATTGCTTCCCTGTGAAATTTTCCTTGCAAGGGCAGCTTTGTAGGATGGATCACAAAATCAAACGACGCCACGGCAATTATAAACTGGGTGACGGCTTCCTGCTCCAAATCTCTGGATGTAGGGCTCGATAAAAGATTCCCCAACCCGCAGTACACACAATTCTTACTGGCCGATGCTTCTAACTATTCGAAATCTTGCCCTGATGTTGACCGCACTTGCAGCCTGCTTTCTATCTTCACTGGGATCTGGTATTACGACGAAAATTATACACAAAGATGCTTTGCACACTGGTGAATATTAAAGACCACTTTTTGGTTCACACAGAAAACTATTATATTTGAAAATGTACATAAGACTGTAAGCACATCTTTCACACAGCACAATTTTACAAGGCTTCTTTTTCAACCATAACAATTGAATGTCTCGTATCCTAGCAACTACGTTTTACAATTGTTTTATGAAATAAGTTTTGATATAATGTTTTTACTTAGGAACTAAACTGCCTTTGTCTTGGAAATTGTCAATCGTAGCGCTTTACTCTCCTTTAAGTCACTTTAGTTTTTTAAATGCACTGTTTGACATGTTTATAATTTACACTGCACAATTGTCTCTGTCCTATAATAGGTTGCATAATCTTGCTCTTTGCAATCTTTGCTTCTTTGCAATGCTTTGCACCGTTTCGTTACCCGTCAGCTGTCTTGCAGTTTGATGGCTTTATATGCCTTTACTCATAACGCTCATATAATTTGTGTACTTCACAAACCATCTCTGTATAATATTAAATTCACATTATTGTATTAACGTTACCAAATCAAATCAGCTACATAAATTGAGGTGCGCTTGCTATTCCGAACATCAATTATGAATAAAATGTTAAACGTAACCCTTTTGATTCTGCCGTATCTAATGCTAATCTGTCTCAATCAAATTTTAGTTACTCCTAATCATATCACTTGCATTTATTAGTGTAAAATACTGACTGTATATTGCAATAAACAAAATATTAATTCTGTGCCCATTTTGAATTCTTTCATTTTCGTGTTAGTTAAGCAACCAGAATTGCTGTGGGCTGTGTTAGTAAGAGGGTTGTACAGTATTTATTGTCCTTAGCATATATAGCTTTGGAATAAGTTGCCTCTAGCAACCGTAATTATTTTGCTATTTTATTAGTATTGCTACATTTGATTAGTTTAGCTTTAATAGTTCAGAAGTTGTACAAGTTGGAAGTAGTGGTTGCTCGGAGATCTTGAGAAATGGGAAAAAATGAGATTTATTCACACACTAAATACCTAACAGAAGAAATGAGATACCAAAACTCTGGCCCGCTACGTATATTCGCAAATTGTCACCAACTATATGAGCACATTTGGGGCCGGGCAACTGCAATGAATACTGTGTGGTTCGTACAAACAAATGCATATCAGAGATATTAATAGCGAGCGTTAATACGTTTTGAATTAGGAACCACGAATGTGCCCAGTTCGATGCGAGAACCCATAAATTCTAAAACAGTAGTCAGAATGCAGGATGATCGGAAAATACAGTGGCACGAGCGGAGAGACCTAGGGAGGCTGCAGTAACGTAAATAAAGTACAATACGATAACAAATGTATATATAATATATTGCTGCCAAAGGGCATGAGACTCCTTAAAATTGAATTTTTACAAGTTTTTTTAATTATTGGTTTTAGAATCAGCACAGAATACTAAAGGCTAATTTGTTGTCGTTAGAATTAGCGTGGTGAGGGCCAACGTGGGCCAACGTCTCTTGAGTCTTCTGATGACTTCATGATGCGGGTTGTCAGAGAGAAGGGGGTTGGTTGGACTGCGATCATGTCGATATGTAATGTTGTTTTATCCTGTATGACTTGTGTTATAAACGGGATGCCAAGGTCTTCGTGTAACCGTTTGTTGAACATATACCACGACGCATTGGTTATTGCGCGTAGTATTTTTGATTGGCGTCATGACTGAAAGACGAAGGAAGTATTGCAATCACGAAAAAAATCACCTTCCGAGATTTCTTCAGATGTTCACGTTTCAAGGTCCCTAGATGACGAAAAAGAGGTTTTCTTAATTCCGTCTGTCTGTCTGTCTGTTAGCAGTATAGCTCAAAAGATATTTATCGGAGGAAGACGATATTTTGCATATATCTACCTTGCATGAAACCGGTACAATTTCATACAAATATATATACCGGGTGAGCACCTTAAAAAAATAAAATGTTGTTTATTTTTAGGTTAATTTTGAAATAGAAAGAAGTAATAACTTTAACATAGGTCAGGCTTCACATTTGTCGAAAATAAGACTCAACCGATACAGGATAATGTCACAAAAGAGTAAAAACGTTTCAAGAATAAGACCCATCTGTTCAAGAGAGGCGTGCGCCGCACCTATTTCTATAAGGCTTGATGGCGCAGTTGGAATTTCGATGCAGTTACATCCGCTGCGGAGATGCGGTTACGATCGCTATGCAAGTGCGGCGGGGGCAAACCCCAGCGGGATACATTTTTTTTAAATTTGCAAATTGATCTAATTCGGGCGGGGGAAGTTCTGGGTAAAGCCTTTTACAGATTTTTTTGTTTATGTGATCTCGCCAGGAAAGCTTGTTATCGAAGTGCAGTCCCAAGTATTTCATGGAGGTAGATTGGGGTATCTCGATGTTATTTAAGTAGATTGGTGGACATTGATCTTTTCGCAGTGTGGACGTCACGTGGCTTGATTTTGTTTCGTTAACTGTTATCGTCCATTTCTTGAGCCAGTCTTCGAGAAGATTAAGAAGACTTTGGACTTGACAAGATGCAGTGCTGAAATCGTTGTGTTTCGCAAGTATAATGGTGTTGTCAACGAAAGTACCTATCGTAGTGGCAGGAGTGGTTGGGAGGTCTAAGGTGAATAATAGATATAGGAAGAACCCCAGGACGCTTCCCTGGGGTACTCCTGAATTGATTGGGTATAGTACTGAAGTTTCGTTATTTATTCGTGTTCGAAATTGCTGGTGGCTTAGGTAGGATTCTAGCAGCTTGTGGAATGAGGGTGGTAGGATTTGTTGCTGTTTATGGATGAGCCCTATATGCCAGACCTTATCAAAGGCCTGGCTAACGACCAGAAGAATGGTTATGCAGTAGGATTTTTCTTCGAAAGCAATATTTATTACTTGGTTGATCCGCTGACACCGTTGGATTGTTGAGTGCGATTTGCGAAAGCCGAATTGGTGGTCTGGTATGCAGATTGTTGAGTGTGTAAGCACAAAATTTGGACAAGTAGATACTTACACCAATAAACATAAATAAAAGACTTCAATGTTTCTTCCAAAGTTTGACAACAGAAATTGTATCGTGACCTGCTCCCGTTTGTAATTATTTTGAAATTTAATTGAATGACATGAACTCTAAGATGTTAATTTACAAAATTTACTCACCTTAAAATATCGTGGCGTGAACTTTTTCACAACTGTACTGCTGTGTTAAAATATCTGTTAACTTCAGCTCAATGGACACCAAAATGGCTACCTGCCACCTGTTGCATGTCTTCTCGTTTTTATATGTGATCCAGCTTCTTTTTAACTACAACCAGCACACTAACTGCTTGATTCTGATTCCACGAAGACTCACGGGACAATTTTTTACTTATTCGACATAGTTAAATTTTATTGATTTTTAGGTTGTCGCCGAAACACGACCCACATTTTCTGAGTGAATCACTCTCAAACCTGCTTTTTTATTTGTTCTCTGAATGTCATTTTTTGGCAGTGGTCTATTATGATATGTTTTTTCGGACTTTTTCCACTGTCTAGGGTGTAAATCACACAACGTTTCGGGAGTTTTAATCTACTCCCGTCTTCAGGTGTTCCTGGTTAGTCCTGAGAAAGACTGATATTATACGTTTTTCAACGTAAATTTGTGCCTCCCCCGGAGTTTGTGATTACTACTCTGCCACTCTAACCACTAGACCACCAGGGCGGTTATATATTTTAGTTGTAAACTTATATATATCTTACAGCTGTATGCGCAGTAGAATATTTTTGTAATTCTCTGCGCAATAGTGGCATCCAAATGGGCTTTAGTTCTGCGCTAGCCTGGCTAATTGGTTGCACTGCCAGCGCTATGTATGTAGCTTCTTTCAGCTTCCTACGGAATCTGTTTTCCTCTTTAGCTACAATTGATGCGTTATCCCATTGTATGTGGTAATCTTCGTTCCAGACGTATTCTGCGATTTTGGATTTGATGGTTTCGCCCATTCTAACATTTTTGCGGTGTTCCGATAATCTCACTCGTAGGGGTCGTTGTGTTTCCCCTATGTATTGTCTTCCACACTCGCACGGTACGCTGTAGATACAGTTCTTTGAACTCTGATCTTCGTTCTGAGGCTTGGTATGCGTCATCATGCCTCTTAGAGTTGTTGTGGACTTGAAGGCAGTTCTTATATTGAATCTGTTTCCGATTCTTCTCAGTTTGTCGGAAACTCCTCGGATGTATGGTATTACGGCCGTGGTTGTTGGCTCCGTTTTCTCATCCCCTGCCGGTGTTGTATTTCTGTCCATCTCTTTTAGCGGTAACGCCAATTTATATTCCGAAATTCGATCTCATAACAGCTGTTGAGGAAACAGCAGCACGCCTAAAGACAGAAGAGGCAGAAGAGTATCGATGGAGAGCAAGGGAAGCCCTTGAGCCATCAAGGAGAATTAAACCTAATCTCACCAGAACGGAGATTAGAGCGATCAAAGTTCTCAAAAACGAAGCTACCATCAAGATACTACCTGCAGACAAAGGCAATGCAACAGTGATCATGGATTCAAACACCTACTCAGAGAAAATCCAAGACCTGATCAACGCGGAGGAATACAAGAAACTTCCCACAGACCCAACACCGAAGGTCGAACGGAAAATATACCAGACGTTGTATAAACACAAAAAGGAGTTCTCAAACTTCCAGAGAATGAAACTTACTCCGCATTACAGCAAACCGCCTCACCTATACGGGCTATCACCATGCCATCCTCTATCAAAGTCCCTGTTAACAATAATATCCCCACTAGCGGCTAAAACAACATACACCGTGAAAAATACTGAACACTGACAAAATAAACAAACTCACATAGCTCCGAATGACATGATGGTGAGCTTTGACGTAGTAAGCCTCTTCACAAATGTGCCGACAGATGACACACTAGCAATCATCAGAAACAGGCTGGAATTGAATATTTTTGTAATTCTCTGCGCAATAGTGGCCTCCAAATGGGCTTTAGTTCTGCGCTAGCCTGGCTAATTGGTTGCACTGCCAGCGCTATGTATGTAGCTTCTTTCAGCTTCCTACGGAATCTGTTTTCCTCTTTAGCTACAATTGATGCGTTATCCCATTGTATGTGGTAATCTTCGTTCCAGACGTATTCTGCGATTTTGGATTTGATGGTTTCGCCCATTCTAACATTTTTGCGGTGTTCCGATAATCTCACTCGTAGGGGTCGTTGTGTTTCCCCTATGTATTGTCTTCCACACTCGCACGGTACGCTGTAGATACAGTTCTTTGAACTCTGATCTTCGTTCTGAGGCTTGGTGTGCGTCATCATGCCTCTTAGAGTTGTTGTGGACTTGAAGGCAGTTCTTATATTGAATCTGTTTCCGATTCTTCTCAGTTTGTCGGAAACTCCTCGGATGTATGGTATTACGGCCGTGGTTGTTGGCTCCGTTTTCTCATCCCCTGCCGGTGTTGTATTTCTGTCTATCTCTTTTAGCGGTAACGCCAATTTATATTCCGAAATTCGATCTCATAACAGCTGTTGAGGAAACAGCAGCACGCCTAAAGACAGAAGAGGCAGAAGAGTATCGATGGAGAGCAAGGGAAGCCCTTGAGCCATCAAGGAGAATTAAACCTAATCTCACCAGAACGGAGATTAGAGCGATCAAAGTTCTCAAAAACGAAGCTACCATCAAGATACTACCTGCAGACAAAGGCAATGCAACAGTGATCATGGATTCAAACACCTACTCAGAGAAAATCCAAGACCTGATCAACGCGGAGGAATACAAGAAACTTCCCACAGACCCAACACCGAAGGTCGAACGGAAAATATACCAGACGTTGTATAAACACAAAAAGGAGTTCTCAAACTTCCAGAGAATGAAACTTACTCCGCACTACAGCAAACCGCCTCACCTATACGGGCTATCACCATGCCATCCTCTATCAAAGTCCCTGTTAACAATAATATCCCCACTAGCGGCTAAAACAACATACACCGTGAAAAATACTGAACACTGACAAAATAAACAAACTCACATAGCTCCGAATGACATGATGGTGAGCTTTGACGTAGTAAGCCTCTTCACAAATGTGCCGACACATGACACACTATCAATCATCAGAAACAGGCTGGAATTGAATGACACACTTGCCGAAAGCACAGATCTACAGGTAGATACAATAATGGAGCTGTTAACGATCTGCATTAAGACCACATACTTCCAAGCAGACGAGCAGTTCTACCAACAAGAGTTCGGAGTGGCCATGGGATCTCCACTATCTCCAGTAGCCAGTAACATCTACATGGAAGACTTTGAAGAACGAACTATATCTCAATATGAGAACAAGCCTAGTCTATGGCTGCGATACGTAGATGATACGTTCGTAATATGGCCCCATGGAAGAGAGACACTGGACTGCTTCCTGGAACATCTCAATAATCAAGCCCGATCAATTAAGTTCAGGATGGAAATAGAATCGGAAGGCAAACTCCCATACCTAGACGACTAGTTCAGAAGATTGGTGATACGGTACAAACAAAGGTATATCGAAAACCAACCCATACGGGGAGATACCTACACTACGATTCTAACCACCACAATAGCGTGAAACGTAGCGTCGCGAGATGCCTATATATCCGAGCCAAGACCATATGCTCGGAGGAAGAAGACCACAAACGCGAAATTGAGATAATCACAGAAATGCTGCAAGCTAATGACTACCCAAAAAGAACTCTAAACCAAACGCTAAAAGAGATGGACAGAAATACAACACCAGCAGGGGATGAGAAAACGGAGCCAACAACCACGGCCGTAATACCATACATCCGAGGAGTTTCCGACAAACGGAGAAGAATCGGAAACAGATTCAATATAAGAACTGCCTTCAAGTCCACAACAACTCTAAGAGGCTTGATGACGCATACCAAGCCTCAGAACGAAGATCAGAGTTCAAAGAACTGTATCTACAGCGTACCGTGCGAGTGTGGAAGACAATACATAGGGGAAACACAACGACCCCTACGAGTGAGATTATCGGAACACCGCAAAAATGTTAGAATGGGCGAAACCATCAAATCCAAAATCGCAGAACACGTCTGGAACGAAGATCACCACATACAATGGGATAACGCATCAATTGTAGCTAAAGAAGAAAACAGATTCCGTAGGAAGCTGAAAGAAGCTACATACATAGCTCTGGCAGTAGAACCAATTAGCCAGGCTAGCGCAGAACTAAAGCCCATTTGGATGCCACTACTGCGCAGAGAATTACAAAAATAGTCTACTGCGCATACAGCGGTAAGATATACCGGGTGTCCATTCTCAAACTCGAACATAGGGAATTAACATTAGTGCATTAACTCGTTCTTCATTGAAATAATTCATTTTTCTGTAGAAAATTTTAACAGACGTTGATAGAAAATACCTGATTTACGCCAACTAATTACCAATTTTTTTGACAAAAGCTATCGAACTTGAGAAGCAAGGCATGGCATATTTAAAAATGCTCAAGTTTAAATTAATATTTTAAAATAAAAATCGCATCTTGAATATTGTTAGTGGTATCATTTGATGCGTAATAATTGTATCTTTCCATTGATACCATTACCTTCCCTGTAAGTTGAATTGGCGAGCAGGAATCGGCAAAAACGGTAAATACAATGTTAATCGCCTATGTTCGACTTTGAGAACGGACACCCGGTATATATAAGTTTACAACTAAAATATATAACCGCCCTGGTGGCCTAGTGGTTAGAGTGGCAGAGTAGTAATCACAAACCCCCGGGGAGGCACAAATTTACGTTGAAAAACGTATAATAGCAGTCCTTCTCAGGACTAACCAGGAACATCTGAAGACGGGAGTAGATCAAAACTCCCGAAACGTTGTGTGATTTACACCCTAGACAGTGGAAAAAGTCCGAAAAAACATATCACTGCTTTTTTATGATTATCGCTACCTCACTCATAACAACGCAGGTAAATAAGTTACAATAAATAAACTTTTATTGTAATTTGATCACAGGGAAATATTCAGTTAAGTGACAAGAATGACTGGCGGTCATTTATCTTAAGCAAACAAAATGTGCAGATTACATAGCGACTGCAAGCTAAGAACTTTGTCTGAGTAATCCCCTCTAAATTAAATTTCACTCCTGTTTATAGACTAAGTAAAAATAACAGCCGTTGCCTAGCAATGTCAACAATTTTTTATGTACTACATTTGTATGATCTAAACGAATAGACCCTATCTCCTAAATTCTTTCCTTAAACTATTATTAAAATTTAAATGTTTCCTAAATTATCATTTAATTTTTTACACACATTTAGAATGTGCTCATTTTAAGCTTTAAATGTTTAAATCGAAACCTCATTTGACCTAGTAGTAGTAGTATTTGTGGGGAGACTCATGTCAAGCAAGTAGGCCTTTATAGGTCCTGTTTACCAACCCCGTGGATAAGGTCTAGGTATGCAGAGTACCAGGTACATTAGTCCTACTTAGAATTTTTCCGAGACTAAGGGGTTCCAACCCTAGCAAGGACCTTTTACATGCTACACATTGTAGTACCATGGGACCCACGGCTTTACATCACTGCCGAATGATGGCATTCTGTAGAGGTTTTCATCCGTATTTTTAAATTTTTTAAAAACCTCACCCCGATCGGGGATAGAACTCTCGACCCTTAGATAAGTAACCAGAATTCTTACCACTCAGCTATGGAGCCCGTCTTCATTTGACCTATATCCAACATTTGACATTTGTTGATTTTTCTTTAATTTGCTGTTATACTATTAATGGTCCTCTAAGTTGGGGGTTGAGGCGATGGGCCAGCAACCCGTCCTACGGAAAACATCTTTTAAGACATAATTAGCGTGTAACGTGCCTCGGACGAAGGATGGAATAAAAAGACGACGAACACAGCAAAGAAAATGGACATTGACTATAGTGGAATGGAATATTCGAGGAATAAGAAATAAGAAAAAAGAAATACTCATGGAACTTTCTAAACGAAACATCGATATAATTGTTCTTCCAGAAACTAAAAAGAAAGGAAGTGGACGTGAAAAACTACAAAGATATATGCATCTATAACACCAGAGTAGAAAAAACGAAAGGGCGAGGGAAGGAGTATCTATCATGATCAATGAAAAATGGAAGAAACACATAAGATCCTGGGAAGCCACAAACGAAAGGATTATAAAGGTAGCCACGGAACTAGGAGGATTGGATTGGATTGGATTGTACTTTCTACAGCACTTAGGCCACTTTTCCGGGCCCATTGTGCATACTAGAACTAATACTACCTTAAACTATCCTTAACCTAACCTATGCTAAGGGGCTTCTTGGAGCTGACAACTGCCGAGGTCTGGATTCGAACCATTGGCCACAGACTCCCGAAAAACCCCTGTGACCTCGACTGCAAGCGATCGCTTCACTCGCCTATCGAGGCCCCCGGAACTAGGAGGAACAGTGATTACAATTCTAGGCATATATGCACCAAGCGACAACGCTCCAGTGGCAACCAAAGACGAGTTTGAGAGAGCATTAGAAAACCAAATTGATCAGGAAACAGATACTCAGAAATTGATAATTATAGGGGATTATAACGTTAGAATCGGAAAACAGAACAACAGTGGAGTGGTAGGTCCCCAAGGAGAAGATGCAGTCAATAATAATGCGGGATAATCCCTCAAACTTGTTTATGGCGATGGCGCTTCAATTATTATGCTGTTGCTTTGGACATTTCGCACACTACAAAGGAATTAATTTTGTTGAAAACCGAAGTAGATTTGTCTTCCGAAACGTTCATGATCTAACATTTAGTGTCGAAATACCCAAACAAATAGCATGATTACAAATTGGAAGTTTTAAAAAAGAAGAATGCCAATAGAAAATTAGAAGGTTTTAAAAAATTCTTAAAATTAAAGTAGAAGCGTCTGTAATCCATAAAACAGAATCATTATGAAAATTCTTAAAAATAATGTAAAAACAAAAGGCATGCTCATTCAGGATCATTCCCAAGGCAAAAACCCAAAAAATCACCACCTCAGATTTAGGTGTAAGAGAAAGAAACACGCGAGAACGAATACAAATTCCCATAATCATCCACTCTAATTTCGAATCACAAACACAAAGGCATAATCTCCAACTCACTACTCAAGCTAAGAGTACATTCAAAATCCAAAAACAACCGATATATACAGTAAAAAAACCAATTCTCAAAAGGTTTACTCTAAAAAAGGAAACCTCAAAAAACTAAGGGGGAGAAGATAAGGGTCTAACTAATTTCAAAGAAATGTGGATAGATCATCATACGATTAAAAGTGTCCTTCAACATCCCAGCAAACATTAAGAAATTGAACCACCACAGAGAACCTTGTTATATTAAACAACTAAAATTCTAATTAAAAAACAGAAACTAGAATCCCAAACAAACTGCGAGGCCTACAATGTATGTCCTATTAACTTTTTCCGTAGGACTAATATTTTTTAAGTTTTTTTGCTGTAAAGTGGAAAATGAATGCCCAACAAACGGTGTTCCGTATTTTTCTCGAAATGAGCAACTCGCATGGGAAAATTGTTTATTATAGAATTTGTGGTAGTGGAACAACCTGCATTTTGGTATATGCAATTTTTATTTTCGGTTGATATTGTACATTGTAGCCCGTCGCAAAGTTGTTATGTCGGCGCGAGGCCGGAGGTAGAGTTCTAGACGCGTTTTTTAAAGTGGTTTCCTCCGGGTTGTTTAATCCACAATGCGTCGTCATTTCATCGCATTAATTCCTTGCTTAATTGATGATTTTGCCTTGTGATTTGTTGTAGGTGATGGTTGTGTATCGTTACTTTCTTTGTCGTTGCAAGTCTCAATTGAAACTTCTTAATCCTCAACAAGGTTATTGCTATTTGCTATGTTTGTTTGTTCCCTTTCTTCGTCGTTTTCGTTGTCGATACCATCTTCATCACAAATTTTTGGGAATTTCGAGACATTGTCACATGTTTGGCCGCTGCAGTTGTGACATATAATGGAGCGCGAGCAGTTCAATAATGCTTTGCGGCAACCGCAAGCTGTTCCGCAGTATCTTTATATTTGCAATACATTTTCGAAGTTCATCCTGGGCTTTTCTGTGATGATTTTCGATTTCAGTACACAGTGCTTTCTGGCCTAGGCTCATTTTTGCGTATCGTAAAGATACCAAGCGATATCTTCTAAAAATACCCATTCAACGAAGAAAATATTTACTCCGAACTTCTCGCTACTGCAGGAAAAGCATTCATTCCTGCTTTATACAAAGAAAACAAAAAGAAAGAAATGTTAAGTTCGCTACGGTACAAACATTTCAAGAAATCAAAAACAAATCACCTCTACCGCCATCAGCAACACACTTTCAGGGCATTATTTCATGTGCAGATGTTGCTATAGAAAATAGCAATGACCTTATTGAGGGTGAAAATTTTTTAATTGAGATTTCCATCGACGAAGAAAATAACGATAGCCAATCAGAACCTACGAAAAAGCGCAAGGCAAAATAATGGATTAAGTAACGAGTTAATGCAATCAAATGACGACACATCGTGGATTGAGCCTCCCAGGGAAAACGCGTCAAAAAACCGCGCTTATAACTCTACATCTGGGGTGGCGTGGAAAAGGGTTTCGCAAGTACGCGTCAACAAGAAAACTTTTGCGGCACGCTATAATGTGCAGTATCAACCAAAAATAAAAATTGTTTTTTCGAGAGTGACCGTGGCTGTGAGTGCACGTATGCAGTCGAGGTCCCGATCGTAAGTGAACTGTATTGACCCAAAGCTAATTTATTTTCGAACTAATTCCTAAACCTTTCCTGATACCAGCCCATCCAAATAATTAAATAACCCACTAACGTTACGAGGCACCAGGCTTTGCCTGGTACTTCATACGTAACCCTCGTATAATGGAAACCATAACAAATCAACAAATGAGCAGGACCTCCAGCCAAAGAGGTGAAGCTCACACTGAAATATCAGCACCTACTAATCTAATTAACCCTACAAATATTTCATATGCAACGGCAGCCAAAGCAGCATTTAAATATCCAAAACGAGAACAGGGAATAATTCTAAATGCAGCCGCAGGAATAAAACTTAAAGAATATATCTATCGCCAAAAAAACATAATCGCAGCGTCAAGACTATCTAATCAACGCATATGTATCTATCTATCCGACAAAATACTTGTGGACAAATTGATCGAAGACAACCCTACAATACAAATAGAAAACCAAATTGTACAAATAAGAAGGCTGATTACACCCTCAAAAAAGATCATTCTATCAAATATACACCCTGCAATACCGAACGAAATAATAGAAAATGCCTTAAAACACATACACATAAAACCAACATCGCCCATTTATTTAATTAAAGCAGGAATGCCCGAAACAGAATACAGCCACATAATCAGTTTTCGCAGATTTACATACATTACACTGGAAGAATCAGAAAACATTCCAGATTCTATTTTAATAGAATTTGAAGGTTACTCCAACCGTATCTACATACAAACTGACGAACAAAAGTGTTATAAGTGCCAACAGATAGGGCATACCGCTACACACTGCACAGCACCATCAACACACAACAATAACGAAAACAATAGGAAGAGACCGCTGACTCCATCTACCCCAGAAGTACCAAATAATACATCAATAACAAACATGGACATAATAGAAAACCTTCCCAAACAAATACAAAGAAAAAACACTAAAGACATAGATAATACTTCATCAGATGATGAACAAACTTCAAACCAAACACAAAGCATACAAAACAAAACAAAAAAGCAAAAAAAGCTAAAAACGGATCCATGTAATCAACCTACATTGGATGAACTACTGCAACCAATAAAAAACCTATTACAAGAGAACTCCCACAAATATAACTTCACATATACAGAATCTTCAGACTTCATAAAAGAAATACATCACTCCAAAAATCCCATGGAAGTAGCAAAAACGTTTTCGAACAGTGTAGACAATACCATAGCCATATTAAAAGACTTTCACTCCCTCTTAAAACACAGAAAAATTAAATATCGTTTCACCAGAATTATAACCAATATTGAAAAGCAGTTAATTACGAAAGAAAATCTAACTGAATTATCACAACATTCTGCAACCGATATTGCAGATTCTGACGCATTCTATTAAAAAATGAAGATCATTCAATTTAATTGTAACGGTTTTTTTGCTAGATTAAACTTCATACAAATCCTATTAAAAAATAATCAACCAAATGTACTGTGTTTACAAGAAACTCGCCTAAAAGACAGAACACCACACCTAGCAGGTTATGATATACATAATAAACCACGAAACGCTGATTTTGCAAGTGGAGGTGTCGCCATATGCATTAAGCATAATATTTTCTCAAAAAAAGTTACTTTAAACACGCAACTGGAAGCCATTGCCATAGAAGTTCACCTACCAAGAAAATATGTCATATGTAATATATACATCCCACCTAACTACAACCTTGAGAAACAAGAACTAGATTCATTAATAGAACAACTTCCAAAACCATATATAATTGTCGGCGACTTTAACGCTCACCATCCGCTTTGGGCTGTCACAGTACAAACTCAAAGGGGAAAATATTGGATCAAACGATATTATCAAATCAAATGGTACTATTAAACGATGGTAGCCCTACACATTTCTGCCTAGGAACCAATTCATTCTCCGCTATAGATTTATCCTTCTGTTATGCAAAAATAGCACACGAAATAACATGGACTGTACTTCCAGACAATCATGATAGTGATCACTTCCCAATAATGCTAGTAACAGAAGAAAACAACATTCAAGAGTGGTCAGAATATAAATGGAAAATAGAAGAAGCTGACTGGAACAAATACCAATCAACACTTTTACAAACCTACAGACCCATAGCACAAGCACATACCGCTAATTCATTCTATGAAGTCTTAAAAAACAGAATAATACAAGCAGCTGAAGTATCCATCCCTCTAAGAAGACACGCATCAGGAAAGTACAACGTTCCTTGGTGGGATTCAGAGTGCAGAAAGGCAATTTATGATAAGAACAATGCTTTTAATAAATACAGACGGAATAAAACTATAGAAAACCTGATCACATTCAAAAAAATGAGAGCTCTTGCACGAAAACTAATCAAGGAAAAAAAACAAAACTCTTGGTCACAATATATAAAAAGTATTAATTCCGCTACCTCAAATAAAGAAATGTGGGGCAAAATACAAAATTTAAATCGAAAAGGAAAAATGTTTCAAATTCCAGCTCTTAATACACTTAAAGGAATAATATCATCCAAAGAAGGTATCGCAGAAGCCTTAGCTGTTCAATTTGCGGAACTTTATAATTCAAGCAACCTACACCCAATTTTCAAAGAAATTAAACAGACAACAGAAGGTCAACAAATTCAAATACCCGCAGAAACATCAAACGACCCTCTCAATAGTAATATAACTATGCAAGAACTAGAAGCAGCTCTAAACCATCTTAAAAACTCGAGTCCAGGTCCCGATAAAATACATAATGCTATGCTTAAAAACCTTCCAGAAAAATACAAATCTGAACTTCTAAAGCTGTATAATATAATATGGCATAATCACGACTTTCCAGAACAATGGCATCAATCTATTATTATACCAATACTTAAACCAAATAAAAACAAAAATGAAATCAACAGTTACAGACCCATATCATTAACCTGCACAATGTGTAAAACAATGGAATGGATTATAAACCAACGAATCATATGGCATTTGGAAACAAACAATATATTAAATAATATACAAACAGCATTCAGGAAACAGCGGGCCACCATTGACTTAATCAGCAGACTGGACACAGATATAAAAAACAGTAATATTAACAAGGAACATCTCATAGCAATAACATTTGATATCGAAAAAGCCTACGATTCGGTATGGAGATACAGAGTTATAAAACTCCTAATAGACTCCGGTTTTACAGGAAAAACGCTCCACTATATCAACAATTTCTTTAAAAACAGAGAATTTAGAGTTAAGGCAAACAATACATTGTCAGAAGTATACCCACAAGAAAATGGAATCCCACAAGGATCAATTCTAAGTGTTACTCTATTCTTACTTGCAATAAACGGGATCTTAGAAAACATCGAATACCCAGTGAAAAGCCTCCTTTATGCAGACGATTTGATGATATATTGTTCACATAAAGACATCTCAGTCATTAAAAATCACCTTCAAAGAACAACCGACAAACTTTTCGACTGGACTACTAAATCAGGCTTCAAATTTTCAGTAGAAAAATCGAAATGTATCCATTTTACAAAACTTCGAACAAAAGAAAGTCCTACCATCTTGCTTAACAACATTAAATTGCAATACGTCAATGAAATGAAATATCTCGGCATGACCTTCGACAGAAGACTGACGTTTGTACCACATATAAAAAACCTACGGATACAATGCCAACTATCATTAAATATTATGAAAATAGCTGGAAATAATGACTGGGGAGCTAATCAACAAACCCTTTTGCAAATTTTCAAGTCCTTAATTCAATCTAAAATCGATTACGGAAGCATAATATACACCTCCGCTAACAAAAATATTCTAAAGACAATACAAGCAATAAATACCACCGCATTAAGAATAGCATCGGGTGCTTTTAGAACAAGCCCAAAAACCAGTCTCTACAGCGAAACAGGAGAAATACCACCGAAACTTCGAGTACAACAACAATCGATGAACTACGCTGTCACACTCTTGTCAAATACCAATCACCCAAACCACGAAATGACAACAAACCCACAATACCAAAATCTGTACAATCAATTCCCACATCGCCAGCGGCCATGTTTAATCACTGCAAATGACATTCTAAAAAATACCTTTCAAAACTACCCAAGATTCAAAACCTATCAGCCCTCCATTATTCCTTGGCTCTCACACCAACCTAAACGTATCTTACACCTTACTCAACACCCAAAAGAAACTACCCCACCTCAAATTTTTAAAAATGAATTAGCGGAAATACTGAACAAGTTTACTAACTTTTGCCATATATACATATATACTGATGGGTCGCGAATTAACGAACATACGGGAAGTGCATTCTTTAGTGAGACGAACAATTATTCGGAAATCTATAGGTTAAGTGATAACGCATCAGTATTTTCGGCCGAACTCTATGCCATCATCAAAGCGCTACACTACATCCAGCAATCCGACAACCGAAACCACTTTCGGACAGCTTCAGTGCACTCCAATCATTAGACATACAATCCTCGAATCCATACGTAAAGGAAATCACAGATCTAACTAATGACCTTCAAAAAACGGGAAAGGAGATAATTTATGTGTGGATTCCATCACGCATAGGGATCCATGGTAATAGCGTCGCAGATAATCTCGCCAAGCAGGCAGCCGGAAAACCAACAACAGATGAAGATGAAATCACAATGGACGACGCAAAAGCTTTTATAAAAAAGAGTATTCGGGAAAAATGGCAGAAAAAATGGAAAAACATAGAAAATAATAAACTGAGGAATATTAAAGAAGACATAGAAAGATATAACCCTTCAAAAAGATTAACTAGAAGAGAAGAAACCTGCTTAACACGAATTAGGATTGGTCATAGTCTACTAACCCAGGGGTACCTACTTCAGAGACAACCTCCACCAATTTGTGACATGTGTAAAGTACCGGTGACCATAATACATATAATGAGTGAATGTACAAAATACAACAGCATTAGAACAAAATATAAATTAAACTACCCTCTAAAAGACATTATGGACAACAAAAATAATAGATACTTAGATAATATGTTAGCATATCTTAAGGATACAGGTTTATTTAAATTATTGTAAACACATTTAGTGTGCCAAAAACCAAAGCTTTTTTACGCCCTACAAGTTCGATAATAATAAAAAAACTTGTGCGAGTTATCTATTTCGAGAGAATTACGGAAAACCGTTTGTTGTGTTTTCATTTTCCACTTTGCCGCACAAAAAATTAAAAAATATTAGTCATACGGCGAAAAGTTAATAATAAATTGTAGGAAATTTTATGCCCTTTCAAACGCTGTATCAATTTTTAATACAACGTCAATAGGAGCCAAGGTATTTGAATAAAACGGTTTTAACACTCTTTTCAAGATAGTGGCGAATGCTATTTGCCTAACCTTCCGACAACGCACACTACACTTGCAGGTGGCCCCACTAACAAACCTCAAAAGATCATCCATGGTGGGTGACTGTCGGACTTTAAGATAAGGATTTCGGACATGCCGACTGGATTATAACTAAAATAAAATACTTTTAATTGGGAATAGCTAAAATCTCAAACAAAAATTTTAAACGTAACAAAATATCAAGCATTGTCAGGCTACACACATTTCAATCCACCCTCGTCTGTGTTTTTTAAAACTTTTTCAAAATTCAAAATTTCACAAAAACCTGACATCGGAAGGTAATAAATAGAAGGGAAAAATTATGTAAGAACTAACTGATAGATTTTTAGAATCGTTAAAAAATGCGATTATATTACAATAACACATGTTTAAAGGAATACTTTAATTATTATTTCAAATTTCAAATATATATGCTGTGACTAATATAGATTAGTTTGATGTCTCGATTGTTATTAATTAGTGTAACAGAGAGTGTTCGTAACGACTGATAAGGTTCTTTATTCGCTTTTCAAATGAAAGTCACATTAAAGTTCTTTTGACTGAGCTTAGAGATAATTTTAATATTATTGATGTCGATTTTGTTCCCATAATATATATCAAAAATCGCACAATAAACAGCAGACCTTGTACCCGTTTAGTCAACCGAATATTTGATAGATCACTTGACGTACAATTACATCCTACGAGTTGCTAAATCAATAAGGATTACCTCCCGGTTTACAACGCGAGACAAAGAATTCCAATGTAAATTGGACTGTCCCAATTATTAAAATTACCTTTCATTTAAATGCTGTGACAACAACGTTTGAGATAAATCGTTTGATGTGGCAGCGTGACGCAGATGGTTAACCTTAAACTTAACTAGATCGATTAAACACCAAAAAGAAAAGTAACCGTCCAAAGTTGATGTATTGCTAATTGGCGTTAGTCATGAATAGCTTTACAACTTTTGAAAATGAGGCAGTATATCCTGTGGCTGAGGTTTGTAATTTGTTGGTTTATTATCAAGTCTGAGGAACAAAATTAAATTTGCTCATCATAGAAAGAACTTAGTAAAACTTAAGATGAAACTGTAGCAAAAAAATCGAAATTTATTGAAGTTAGAATTACAAACCTGATCCTTAATGAGCTTGGCGTCGGGATTTTAGCTGTTAGTTTTATACGTGGGCATAAAAATTGAAATACGACGTAGCTTTGTGATAAATAGCAGAATGTCGTTTGGGAAAATTTGGGGTATGTTAAAGCGTTTCGTTAGTAGGCAAATGGCGATGCTTGCCTGCAACGTTATATAAAGTTTTTGTGTTAAGTAATACTCCCTTTTTACAAGCACAAAAAATACTTTACTTAAGGAGCATGGTCACTCATAGCAAATTGTGTCGTAAATACTTAAAAGGCACATTACCTGATGATCTACCGCTTGAATATTGAAATTATTTGTAGGCTAATCATTTAGTAAACATAACGAAGTGATTTATACTTACTTGGTGCTATACCTCTTCCTAATATTATAATTTATTATATTCTGAAATAAGCGACGTAATAATTAAATTACTAAATTATTTTCATGAGAAACTTACACTTGGTAAAATAATTAATTACAAAGAATTATTTTAGCAAATAAATGTTTAGATGGAAATGAGTGGTACATACATATTTTTTCTAATTGCTTAAGAAACTACAATTTTAGGCTATACTAAATATAGGGCTAACATGATCAATTATAATTTAAAATATTTCTTAACTTTTCAAATGAATGCCATACTGTCACAGACAGTCTAATTTATTTGCGACCACTGAAACGGAGGTTGACTCCATGCGCTTCAAAGCTTCGTCGACTCTATGGTCTTCCCCAAATTCAACATTTCCCTCAGGCCCATAGTCAGTACCATAGATTCCCCACTTACTCATTAGCGAAATACTTAACCAATATCCTCAGAAAGTCTACCGATAAGTGGTGAATTGCCATCGTTGTTCGCAATTCAGCCCATTTCGTTGAACTTATATCCAATATAACCGTTGAACCTAAGGATTTGCTTGTGAGCTTCGATGTTACTTCCTTCTTTACTAAAGTTTAAATTTCCGATTATTCTCCTTAGCATAGAATTTCGGCTTAGACCGCGTAGTATTTGTATATGAACACCCAGCATTTTCTGGCTTAATGTGCCTTGCACCTTGTGAAGTCGAGCAAAAACCCGCTCGATGGCCATGCTCTTTGGTGGCTCGTGTTAAATTTCCGATTCCAACAGATCTACTTATTTCCTATGTCAAGAAAAGTTATTTAATCAAATCTCTGGTGCGGTTATGGGTTTGCCTTTTTCACCTATCGTTGTAAATATCTTTATGGAAGTTTTTTAAACCGTGGCTCTTCAGAAATAGAACCCGAGCTCTAGTTGTGATATATGCCATGAATCGCCATCTTCATCAAAGACCACGCATCCTCCAAAAACTGATTCTCCCGCAGCAGTAGCCTTTTTTTCCCTTTATCCACACTCACCGATCGCGTAGGGAAGTTTCTTCGAAAGCAAAACACAAAAACAGTGTTCAAACCCTTGAGCAAGATCTCACAAATTCCTCCTTCACCCTAGAATAATTAAACGCTATTTCATCTAAAGGTATTTACAGAGTTCTTTATTCCTGTAATGTTGTATACATTCAGTAAAAAGCCCGTATCTCTAAATACCAGCATTGCATCAGGTCGGGTCTCGTTTCATCATCAGCCCTCGCTGAATACCAAAGCGGTACCGGCCATGATTTCTTTCCATAAAAAAACTTCTATTATTTGAAAATTTCCGTTTTTATTTAGCATAAAGATTCGTGAAGCCATTGCGATTTATAAACACCCCAATAATATCATTCGAGACGAACATTTTTTCCTTTCCTCCATAAATTACGTTAATTCATAAATCCCGCCTTACTCCTTCCTATCGTTAGAAGGGTTTCGCCTCTGGCGTGATTTAAACGTTGAGTTACTGTGCTCTTTTGCTTCTCTTCTGATGAAGTCTTTTATGGAAGTGGGCGAAACGTCAAGTTCTTCAATTTCAATAATGACGCTCTCCAAATCTGGAAGTCATTCATTATATAGGTACATGCAAGTTATTCAGGAGCGCCAGTAACCTCGCACACGACAAAATGTGACTATCGACACATACAACATCGAGGCCATTCGCGAGTTTATCTATCTGAGTACACTAGTAAAAAGAGGCATTAGCATAGTGGCTGAACACAGGAAAAGAATATTACTCGCCAATAAAGCATACTACGGTGTGAAACGCAATGTTAACTCTCTTAATATTTTTCTTAAAACCGCTGTTAAATTATATAACATCTTGATACGGTATATATTATTGTATTCCGAACTATGGACATTAAACAGGTAAGAGGACGAGATTATAAATCGTTTTGAGCATAACATTTTAGGGAAAATCTATCAACCACTTAATGAACATGGCATATGACGTATGGGATATAACAATTTACATAAATTCGTCAAGTTCGGTAGCATACATTGATGAAGAGAGAAGCAGACGGTCCATTCAAGCAAAAATTACGTTGGCAAGATCTGAATGTAGAAAACACACTGGTCATCCTCGCACCAGGATGCCATCGAGAATGATCTAAAGACAATTGAGGTGCAAAATTAGAAAAACAAAGACTCAGAGAAACGAATAGAAGCAAATTTTTTATTTGCTTGAGGTCTGTATAGGATTTTTATGACTTTAGTTCAGTGCAGAGGAATACTTTTTTCAAGAATTGTGGACAGTTTGTTTCGGCCTATTCTATCAACTGCCTTAATGAAATCAACAAAGATAATCGTGATTAAATTCCACGTATTTTTCGATTATTTGTTTTACTATAAATATGTTATCGGAGCGGGATCTGCCGATTTGATAACCCGATCATTCTTCTTCTACTATTGTTGCAATTATTGGTTTTACTCTATTTGTAATAATTTTAGAGTAGATGTTATAAGTAGAGTTTAATAAACTTACACCCCATATTATTCTTCTTAACATAGAGTTTCGGCTTAGACCGCGTAGTATTTGTATATGAACATCCAGCATTTTCTGGCTTAATGTGCCTTGCACCTTGTTAAGTCGAGGAAAAGTCCGCGCTATAGTCATGCTCTTTGGTGGCTCGTGTTGTTTGAGTATCTTGATAACGAGGATACTTAGGCAGATTTGGCCGTTTTGCTGTTTGTGCATCCATATTCACTAACGTTTCACAAGACTTTGCAGCTTGCATAATCAGAGTGAAAGTCGCACTAAGAACCGAAGGTCGCTGTGGAGCTATTTATAGTCCTCCGTGCCAGGCGCGCGGAGTGGCGTAAGGCTGGTTGGTCATCCGAGTGCAACGTTATCCGTGGGGCGTGGCCGTATGATGCACAGCGGTTGTAATGCTTTAGATCGTGTATCACAGGGGTCCACGTTTTACTAAGCTTAAAGCCATCTTCCGTGTTGATAAAAAACGGCCAAATCTGCCTACGTATCCTCTTTATCAAGATACTCAAACAACACGAGCCACCAAAGGCACATTAAGCCAGAAAATGCTGGGTGTTCATATACAAATACTAAGCGGTCTAAGCCGAAATTTTATGTTAAGAAGAATAATTATTCGAGTAACCGCGAAAGCCTCAAACAGTATATTACACCCCATACTTGTTCAGCTCAGCCACCTTTCTTACCTTTCTTTGCTTTTTTTACTTTTGCTCAAAGATGCCCAAATACGTAGCTTAAAAATGAGGTCTCCTAAGCTTTTAAATGACTGGAGTTGCAAAACAGACAATATACAAATACGTAACGCATAAATCAATTTATGAAATTTAAAACTCGAGCAAACAATTCAACAAAGCAATATAAAATAGCGAGGCCCCATGTATATAGCAAGAGAATAGCGAGGCCCCAAGTATAGAGCGAGAAGAAAACTTGACTCAAAATAGTAAACCTCAAATGTACTATAATGTGCCTAGAGCTGTTTCGGAATTTTCAAATTTAATTTCAAATTCCTGCGAAAGATGCTTATTTATAGTTGATCAAAATTCGCTAAATTTAGTTTAAAATTGGTTGCCTCGGGTAAAACTCAGGTGCCCAGAGTCCGTTCTACTCATATGTGCGTTGTAATAAATTGTATAATATCTTTAAATATATACAAAACAATTCTTAATTCAAGTACTGGCAGTTTCAGATTAAATTTCAATAGTTTATTAATAATATTATTTTTAAATTAGCATTGGACTTATTAATAAATAAAACTTTTCTGAGTAACCACTTTATTTCAACTTATCATTTGCGTGTCAGTGGTTGAACTGACCACCGAAGATTTTAAATGACGCACCAGCAACCCTTCGAAAATGAGCGAGTGCGCCCGAAATACAAAGCTGGCAACGAAAATACACAAACTTAAAATTATACAAAGAAATAGAAAAATGTTACATTGGCTAATCTAAACAGGACTAACGAATTTAACATATTGAGTTATTCCACTCTTTCAGATAAGTTACTTCTGTAGGTTTTTGTAAAGCTGAATTAAATTGTAATAAGAACATGTACAGTGACGCCTATAATTGGCCTAACGACTGTTGGCGGAGTGCGGAATAAAATAAAAACAATAAAAAATAGCTACTACTTTAAAAGCGCAATGGAACATATTTAGAAACTGGAATTGTAATTAATTACAAAAGTAATACAATTTTAAAGAGTAATAGATTATTATTTAAAATATATTTGCTATATGTCCTGGTTTACAATCAATGTTTTATTGGGCGTTGGTTTAGTTATTCCCTGGACAGATTTGGATTTCTTGTCTCCAATTAACGGCCGAGACAAAAATATCTTTAATACAGATTAAAACCATTTAGCTACTTTTTTTCGTAATTGCAGGTGAAGTAAGCATTTACATTTTTTTGATTCCGTAATTTATACATATTCTTGTTGACATAAGCAAAATAAACTCTATTTATGCTCTCTGTAATAATCTTAGTTATTAACATAAATAATTAATTTCATTTAATAGGAAAATATCAACGTGAAAGGTTCGTAACAGTACATGTAGCTAAAGTGTAAAGTTGAAAAAAGCGTAGGTCATTTAATCTAAGTGTGTAGACATACGTAGGTACGTACAGAAAGTGAGTGTTCTGGTTCATTAGAATAACTTTCAAATCTAACACCAAGCGGTGGTTTTAAATTCCTATAAATTATGAAATTCATTCAAGGCGCTCTTGATTTTAACACTAATCTAACAAGATTAGTGATTTATATGTTTAACGTTTAACAAAAAAAAGCTAAGTAGAAGTTTTAAGTTTTTAAAATTCGAACTCGTCCTCACGGTTACATTTATCATATTATGTTCTAGAAAAATCAGGTTTATGGGAGCCCCTTCTAAAACTTGTTCGTAAAAATATGGCGATACTTATTTTAGGTGTAGTAAAACAAAAAAAATTACAATTTATTCAACAAATAGCAAAACATTTCGGATTATATGAAAATCAACTTTTTGACTAACCAGTAATATTAAATAAATAATACAGATTAAATTAAACAGCAGAGATGGAAAATTTTATGAAATAAAAATAAGTACGAGTACCTATCAATATCTAACGTATTATCCATTAAAGGTTTCCAGTATATAATATGGATAATACTGGAATATTTATTTATTAAAATAATTATTACCTTACTTAAACAGTGCTGAAGTCCTGCCAAATAAATATTTACAAATAAAGCGGGAGCTCCCTATTCAGTATACAGCTTGCCTCAAATTGTACGGAACATGACAATTCCATGAGTTGGAAAAGGATCAAATACTATTTGCCATAAGAGTAACCGAAATGGAAAATGCATTAGTGACTTTGGTAACTAGGCAACCAGTAGGTACAATTTTAGACAACCTGTATCTTGTGCCTGCGTCTCTGCATGAGACACCTTTTCTTCGGCACCGATCGGACACAGTTCTGTCGTCAGTGTGTCGTCTATAACACAACCATATGCGAATATAATAAATGCACGGTGGTGGCTGAGCGGTAAAAGTTCTATCCCACCGGCTGCCTTGACTATTATAATTTGGGAATTAATGTTATGCGTATTACTAAAAGTGTTTCATTTTACTGTTTCAGCATTATTAGCCTAACGTTAAGATATCTTTATCTATTTTGTATATAATTTTGAACACTCTTTATTAAAAATATTAAACCAATTTCTTCTTCCGTAACTTTCTGATTTACAATTCAATTTTTAAAATGCATAAATTATTTTAATTAGGGTAAGCCCACCTATGTGGTGGGCTCAAAAGCTAGTAATAATTAAGTAACTGATTTTAAAACCATAGGTAGGAAAGGAGATTTACATAGTTATGTTTTCGACAGTATGCAATAAAAATGTAACATACGGAATAAGAATAATGAAGAACAGGCTATAAATGATATCCCTCTTTAGTCGTATGGTTTCATAACAGAAACGTCGTGATTATCAAGAATGCTAATCTGAAATATCTTTAACTTTTCTGCGCCACTTATTTCTATCTTGAGCTAGGTGGGATGCTTCATGAAAGGGTGTGCCGGCTAAATGGGTTATACTATCTAACCATCTGGTTGGTGACCGTCCCCGCTTTCGCTTACCAGGGACATTTCCTTCAACGATCAGTCTCTCCATACCGTCTGTTCGTCGCATCGTGTGGCCGAAGTAGCACAACACTCGTTGATAGATCCTTGACGAAAGCCGCTGTGTTATGTTTACCTCCCTTAGGATAGAAACATTTGTGCGCTGAGCAGTCCAAGGTATATGAAGCATGCGTCGCCAGCACCACATTCCGAATGCGTTTATTCGTTTTCTATCGCTTGTGAGTATCGTCCATGTTTCACCAGCGTAGGAGAAGATTGAGAATACTAGCGTATGTACAAGCTTTTTCTTTGTGCTAATAGTACTATTTCGCCTTTCCAGATCTTTTGTAGCCGGGTCATTGCTGATTTTTTCAGCGCTCGATCTTCCCTGATTGGATAGCAGAGAGCCCAGGTATAGGAATTCGTCAACAATTTCACATACTGCTATGTGTTGTGTGTTTGCGATATTGTTATTTCCCCGATCAACAAGCAAAATTTTTGTTTTCTTGCGATTCAACTTAAGTCCTATATCTTCACTAGCTCTTTCTACTTTGGCTATCAGTTCAGCTAGCTCTTCTTCCGATGACGATATAAGAGTGGTATCGTCGGCGTACTTCAAGTTGCTTATTTTACACCCTCCTATAGAGAAGCCTCCATTCCAGTCCTCGAGAGCTATTCGCATAGCGTGTTCAGCGTATATATTGAACAGGATAGGAGAAAGGATGCATCCTTGTCTTACACCAGCCTTTGTAAGGAAAGGCGCCGATGTGTTATTGTCTATCTTGGCGGTACACCTGTTTGCCTCACACAAGGTTTTGATCAGATAGATAAGGTGGTGAGGGAGACCCATTTCGTTTAGAATTTTACACAGCAGCTTCCATTTAACTGTGTTGAATGCTTTGTGGTAATCCACAAAGCATAGATAAACAGGGACATTAATTCTCTCGCCTTCTCAATAATTTGCCTTGTGTTTAAAATTTGTATGCTCGTACCTTTGTCTTTATAACAAATCCACATTGTTCTTCGGGAACTTGACAGTCCAAGAAGGCTCTAATTCTATTATGCAAGATGTGAAGCATAACTTTACTAGCGTGTGAGGTAAGTGCAATTAATCGGCAATTTTCACACTTCTTCTTTGAGCCTTTCTTGTAGATTGGTATGAAGGTAGAGCACGCCCAGTCTTTAGGCCATATACCAGTGTCCCATACCTTACGGCAAAAAGTTAGTAAGGCCTGAATTCCTGTTTCTCCTGATGCTTTTATTATTTCCGACGACATTCCATCCGGTCCGGAAGCTTTTCCACTCTTAAGCATTTTTAGGGCCATTTCTACTTCGTCGCGTAGTATAGTTGGTTCTTTTTCGGAAAGCTGTAGGTTGGTATGTTGAGCGGGAGTAGCTTGATTTACATCGTCATAAAGACTTTGACAATAAGATTTCCATATGTTTACGATCATATCAATTTCTGTGACAGTTTCACCTTTATCGTTATTTATTACCCAGGTATTTGGTTTGAATTCTCTTGTGATGCGTTTTATTTTTAAGAACAGGTCTTTTGTTTGATGGGAGTGTTCTTTTATCTCAGTACAGATTTTCTGTATATAGTAATTCTTGTCTCTTCTACATGCGGCTTGAATTTGCTTATTCAGATCAGATAGCGGTTTTTGCCTCTCAGGTGTAGTTGTGCCTAAGCATTTCAAGAATTTTCTTTTATCCACTAGTTAGAGGATAGCATCGGATATCCAATGTTGTCTTTTAGCTGCTTGTTGGGGTTGAGTTTTATATGCCGATGAAGTTATCGAGTCTTTGATGTTATTCCACATTTCTTTAGTAGTTAATTGATTATTTATTTGC
The DNA here is from genome assembly GCA_940337035.1 of Agriotes lineatus. NCBI lineage: Eukaryota > Metazoa > Arthropoda > Insecta > Coleoptera > Elateridae > Agriotes > Agriotes lineatus. The sequence continues at coordinate 76,845,402 of OW679194.1, read as the reverse complement.
GGAATATTTTTCGACATATCGTTTTGCAAAGCAATGGGATCTACAAGTTTGCTGTTAAGTTGTGGTTTTTTTCTCTTTGGTACCGACAATTTAATGTTAAGCTCCATTTTTAAGAGCTGATGGTCTGACCCGCATATTGCCTCTGGACAAGTTTTAGCATCTTGGACAGAAGTTCTCCACCTTGTGCTCACAAGAAAATAATCAATTTAATTTCTGTACTGATCTGCAGGAGAGGGCCAAGTATACAGGTGCAGAAAGTGGTGTTTAAAAGTTGTATTTGCTATGGTAAAAGAGTTATCGACAGCGAATTGCAATAACCTCTCTCCGCTTTTATTCCTCTTGCCTATTCCAAATTTACCAACTGCATTTCTGGCATGGTTATCTTGATCCGTTTTGCCAATCTTCGCATTTAAATCGCCCATTATGATTGTAATATCTTTTGCAGAGAATTGGACCAATACTATTTCTAGTTGTTGATAGAATTGTTCAATAGTATTTTCATCGGCCTCAGATGTTGGTGCATAAACTTGGACAATATTAATAGAAATTGGTTTAGCGTTTAACTTTAGTGTAAGTATACGGTATACGGTATAAATTATAAGGGGCTATAAACACTGATTCCAATTGCGTCCAATATTACTAGGTATATTTGCTTTTATTCAGGGGAACATGAAAGTGTTCCTTACTTCTGGTATCAATTTTTTTTTCCTCGTTCAGGTTTAGTTTTAATTGTTAATTCGTTGACAACGAGAACAACTACGAATCATGTTAAGAATAAATGAAATTAAGGAAGAGCACTCGGAAAGGTTTGCCCAAGATATGGACAATTATTTATATGGTTCACAGAAAAAAATCTGGAAACTGTTTCGGAGCCAAAAAAGAAATTAACGCTATAAGCAAAGAAAAGTGGACCCAACACTTTTAGAAACTATGTAACTACTATACCGATGAGAGCACTCAACAATAGCAGCAGCATAAACGCACACGAAATCACTTTCGATCAGTTTAATAATGATATAAATTCAAATGTAAACATTTTACCGCGGTTAAAATGTGTCAGAATTTAATCGCTTCTGAATAATTTTGACATCATTATCAAAGGTGCTTCACTAACTGAATTGTATCTATTCATACAGAAAATAATCATGCCGAATATCTCGCATGCATGTAAACTAGCCTGAATACATTTTGACGATTTTCTATCACACTGTGTTGCTCTAAAGAACTATATCTCGTAAATTTTTCACCCCAAAATTATTGTGTAGCGGCAAATTTACTTGAAAAATTTCTTAGCAAAACATTCTGATAGAAAACGTCAAAATTTAATCGGCTCTTTTAATGCACTTGGGATACTACTGTCGATTAAAAGTCTAACATTTCGAGGAGCAATCTGTTCTCGTTGTCAACGAATGAACAACCAAAACTAAAACTGAACAAGGAAAACTTACCTTTTTACTGGAACTGAAAAGCGACCAACCGCCAGTAAATTGCAGCGTGGCAAAATACCCAATAAACAGCATGGATGATTTGCAGATTTTTCAGTTAACGGTCTCTAAATACAAAATGCAAATAATCGGTAACAAACCAAAACACTTACAATAGCAAAACAACTCATTCGTTGCAAAATAGTAGTGAAAGAGCAGGGCGTAGAACAGAGGTGATGAAATTTACGTACCTGGGAGTTGAGATCTCTAGGCTATAGTGACATATATGAAGTTCGAAAACAGGCCAATAAGCAGCTTCAGTCACTGGTTGTTTAAAAGATATCATTTGGAAAAATAAATACATTAGTTCAAAGAGGAAAACCAAAATATTCAAGACCAGCGTGGGACCACTGATGACCTACGCAATAGAAACCAGAACAGATACAAGAAGAACTAAACAATCGCCAAGCACCAATGAAATAAGAATACTGAGATCAATAGCTAGAAAAACCATGTACAATAGAGTCAGAAACACCGAAATACGTAACATATGGAAAACAGATGACATAGTGAAATGGGGACAAAACAGATGATGAATATGGAGACAACGTGTAGAGAAGATGGACGATCAACTCCTAGCTAAAGTGTGCATGACATAAATACCACACAGACGAAGACTGCCAGGAAAACCACCGAAGCGCTGACGAACTTGTTGGCTAACTGTATTAAGAGATCCAGGACCTAATTAAAGGAATAAGAAGAATATTTGAATGCCTCGTAATTAGGTTGGGCCGCTAATGCAGCTCCGTGTCTATCAAAATCGAAAAAGATTCTTATTAATTTATTTACAAGGCTGTACCAGTTTTCTGAAAATCTCTTCAGAATGGATTAAGAAATTGTTAATTTTTAATTAATCATGCATACAGTTTAAATGCATTAGTGTATATTGTTAAGGTAACTCGTTTAAATAAATATGTCATATGAGGGCTGCTTTCTTTCTTTTCTGCTTAACTAGTAGGCCATGTTTGTTGGAAGCAAATATCATTGTAGAAATTTATGCTAACCTTTTGTAAGTCTAACACAAACCGCAGCTTGAAAAAATCTGGTGTGATACACTCACACAACTTCCTTTTACAGTGATCTTATAATTAGCCAAAAATTTTATTTTTAATTTTTAAGCATTTTTCAAAAATTTTCAAAAGTTACAAATTCTACAAAAACCGTACAAAATAGAGCGTTAGTTCAAGAGACAAATTTTAAGCTGAATTAAAAAGCGTAATAATATACCGGGTGTTCCATTTAAACTAGAAGTTAATAAAAAAATAAGCAAAAAAACAAAAGAAACCCATTTTAGAGGTATTCAACTGGAAAATCACCTATCTCACATCAATACACACTAGAAATGTAATAAAAATGTAGTTTGAAAAAACTGTTAGAGCCGTTTTTGAAAAAATCGAAAAAAACAAAAAAATCGCAAAAGTAAACAGCATACTTCCGGTTATGCGCTTTTCTTCCTGAGTGTAAGAAAGAGAACGTGACTGATATCGCGATCGACATCGGAAGATCTCCATAGAGTTCAGTCGAACATCGCATTCTACGGAGTATGGGGAAAACTTTAGCTCACGAGGCAAAGCCGAGTGAGATAATTTTTCCGTATAGATAAAATCTCTTTAGTCACTTGTGGCATATCAAATTTCTTCCAATGCCTACATTTAGTTATATAAATAAGTTTTGAAATTGAATAAATAATTTCAAATAAATATCGTGTTACCTGTTTTTGTACTAGTTACTACGGTAGCACGTATTTATTTTGTTAGTTGCTATGCATAATGGACTATTTTATTCGCTAGTAAATAAAGTAGCATTTTATCCACACTCATTGTTAAAATGTTACTTTATCATGGAGATTTTCGTAGATAAAATACAGCTTTACAAGTAGGTATTCGAAAAGATATTTTTAACATATGAAAAATTTGCATATGCAATTTTAAAGTTTATGATTGATAGACAGCTTTCTAATGCTAAAATTAAAATATTTTCAAGTCATGGTAGATATACATGGTATCCCAAAAATAATGAGACACCGATTAGTCATAAATCCCTTAGATTATAATAAATCGATTAGACCTAATATACCTTAGTGCAAACTCCCTCAAGTAAGAAGTTACATAAAAAAAAAAGATCTTTAAGGCCCTGTAACTTCTTGCTAGAAGGGCTTTGTATTAAGGTATATTAGGTTTAATCGATTTATTATAATATAATCTAAGGAATCAATGACTAACCGGTGTCCCATTCTTTTTGGGATATCATGTATACTAAAAATGGGTATTTAAAAATGTATTTGAATATATCACATACATTGTCTCCGCTGAACGCTCTAATATGCAATAATAATAGAATAAATTTACAATAATCTTACAACATCTCAATATAAGCAAAATAGCGGGCTGGAATACTCAAAACAGACTCGTAACCAATAGCGTTGAACGGGTCAGCTAAGCTACTCCGGAGGAGGAAGTGGGTTAATACTAAATGATTAAAATTAAACACGGGTGCCACCAACTTGCTTATACAACAACTCGCGAATCTAAGTTAAAAGATTTCTCAGTAATATGATAATCCCAATTTACATTGAAAAGAAAATCTTAAAATTACACTTATCAGACGCAGGCTCTTGGTATAAACTATAACCTACTATAGCAAGATTAAGTGCGGCGCAATTAAAGTAATATTTTTTATTTTTTTATACATGCAGGTAAATAATATAAGAGGGCAGTTCCTCGTACCACAATCATTTTATAAAGTAATAACCACTGAACTGACTCAGAATGTCATTAAATAACGAATTAATTTGAGTATAGCTGTCTACTTTTGTCAAGTCAAGGCAACTCGTATTTTAAAACATGAAAACTTTTGATTAATATTTTTCAATAATATTTAATTTTTGATATCATTAGACCCGCAATAATTTTCTCTCCCCATTGATACCAAAACATTTTCTGTAGATTGAATTGGCGAACATGAATTTATGAAACTGTTAAAAACAATGTTAAATCCTTATGTTCCAGTTTGAAAATGGACACCTGGTATAATTTTGTTCGATCAGTATAAGCTTAACACACAAACATACAAAGCTCAATGTACTTAGAAAACACACATAAATTAATTATAATTCATCATATGCCTGGCATGAACAAGAACTGACTTATAGTCCATTTTTTTGCTTTATGATTCAGGGTAGGCTTTGCATTTATGTTATTTTAGCAGTGTATAACAGTTTTAGTTACAAAATATAACTAAAGTCAAAATTAAGATCACCGTGATTGTCAAGTTGACACTTTGGTAAATATCACTACTGCATAATAAAATATCACAAAAAATCAGCGTTGACAGTAAAACTAAAGAAACTGTAAATCATTATTTTACTAATATAAAAGACCTGAACTGTAATTTAATTAAAACAGCTGCGAAATCTTTGATGTAAGTACTTCTTAAGAATTAAACAGATATTACTTTTTTAACAATTTTTATAATACTAGATTTCAAACTCAACTCATCATTATTTTACTAATATAAAAGACCTGAACTGTAATTTAATTAAAACAGCTACCAAATCTTTGATGTAAGTACTTCTTAAGAATTAAACAGATATTACTTTTTTAACAATTTTTATAATACTAGATTTCAAACGCAACTCTGTTGAACATTTTAAATGAAGTGAATTTAAAACTACTGCAAAGTATGAATATTTAATGTTAATTGTTCAGTAATTTTATCCGTTCTTAAGTATAAGGCTGCATATAGCCTAACACACTGACAATTGAAGCAGGGTTTTGTAATTACTAGTATTTTTCTTTGTAACCAACTACCTACACTCTTGCAAAAATGCAAATGTAAAGCCTGCTCTGAATCATAAAGCAAAAAAATAGACTATACACTAGCCGGGGTCGGTAGCTCAGTGGCAAGCATCCTGACTGCTGATCTAAGGGTCGCTAGTTCGATTCCCGGTCCCGGTGAGGTTTTCAAAAATTAAAAAAATGCAGATGAAAGCATCTACAGAATGCCATCATTCGGAAGTGATGTAAAGCTGTGGGTCCCATGCTACTACGATGTGTAGCATGTAAAAGATCCCTTGCTAGCGTTGGAACTCTTTAGTCTCGGCAAAATTCTAAGTAGGACTTTGACCATATGACCAAAGCAGTCGGTGTCTAAGGAACCTGGTACTCTGCATACCTAGACCTTGTCCATTAACAACAAACAACAAACAGACTATACACTAATACACTTCGAATTGCGGTGAACTAACGGGTGTTCATTAGAATTTGTGGTCTAGTCGGCTTTGGAACTGATGAAGTCATGTCGTGCATTAAATCATATGGCTCATAACTGACACTGGTGACACTAAGTCTATGTCAAATTCGATGTTAGCAGGTTAGGTTTTGCGTCAGTTTTGACACAGACTGACGCAAATCCTAACCTGCTAACCTCAAATTTGACATTGACTGACAGTGTCACCAGTGTCAGTTATCATCCATATGATTTAATGCACGACATGACTTCATCAGTTCCAAAGCCGACTAGACCACAAATTCTAATAAACACCCTATATTTAATAATAATGGCGAGGCACTAACACCCCATGAAGGAGCTTGGTCTGCAATTTAAATAAAAACAAGGTTGTGGCTTATCTGTAGCATCCAGCGTCCTACGGAAACGAAGTCTAAAGGGCCAAAACCGCAATTAGAAACTCCAATTTATTAAATTCATAAACCCAATTCTAGAAAATCCATCAAGCCAAATATAGGAACCCAATTCCATAAATCCGAATATCCATAAAGATAAACTAAAATACCCAAATCCATCATTCAAATCTAAATCCATTAATACAAACCGAAAGCTCTTAAACAATCAGAATCAATTAACTTATATACAAGGAGAAAACTTACTTCAATCGGCTTAGCGATCTATTTCTAGTGGAGGTGGTGACTTATCCAGAACCATCTAAAATGGGATATACATGTATAGGGTCCAATGGCCAGCAAATGCTTTGTGACAGCACTCACTCGAACATTATCTTTATTATATTCACCCGAATGGTGATTTTCTCATATTCCACGTAACTGAGCGGCAATAAGAATTGAGGGAGATAAAGAAGATGAACAATAACTTAATTTAAAAATCACTCATAAAGGAGAGACCAGGTTTCTGATAAATTTCCATGGCAGAAGCTGACATTTTTGCAAAACTCAGCCATAAGTTATTCAAATAAAAGACCAAAGAACACCGATAAGCTGTTTTACCACAACAGTAGGATAAAATGTTACTAGAAAATCTAATCGCCAAAGGAAGTTCCTAAGCGACCGCGCTGTCATTCAGGGTGGCAACGATAACGTCGCGAAATAGAGCAGGCAATAGGCCAAGACGCAACATTAATCTCCAAACGTCAAAATAAACACTTCACCCAAAGAGAGACAAGTATGCAAAAAATCAGAACCAATTAAACGAAATAGACTGGTTCTAACATAATCAGGAGTCATCCCACTACCTACTCGTTAACTAAATGTCTAACTGCATCTACAACTCCGATGTTAACGGTGGTAGCTCTAGCATCCCCTACATCATTTCAAATTTTCCTAGCACTTAGTAGCTTTCAGGAAAAACTAAGGTGAGTTAGATTGCTAGGGCTAACGTGAGAAAATAAAGTCAAAAATAGATACAAACGTTAAACTAACCGTAACAACAGTGTTTCGATTATTATTTTATATTAGCATAATGAAGTTATGCCAAAATTCGGCTGCCAATGGAACTAATTGTTATAGAGCTAATTTCTGAGATAATATTTTCTTAGGGTTCTTTAGAGTATCATAAAAAAGTCCTAAAAGATCTGTTTTGGGAAACACCTCTAAATTTCGAAAACTCGTTCGCCACATTGGAAATATCAATAAATCGACCCAGTGGTTGAGCAATTTGCTTTAGGGACCTGCAGTTTGAGTAAAATCGTTTATCATAAAGTACATTTTTTTTCTATAATAATTTTCAAGGTCAGCTTTCTAGGGGATAAGTTGCATTCCTGCAGGGTCCCTAGTTTCAATAATGTTGGTACATAGATTTTTAGTTCTTTTCTTCCACTAAAAAAATGATTGTCATTTTGACAGATATGTCATAATTTAATATCGCTTGCTTCATTTTTGCATTTAAAATATTTCTTGGTTTTCCTTTTTATCCGATTTTATTGATGATGATGATGATTCCATGTTAAAAAAGAAATTTGTCAAGAGTTCAAATTAAGAAACTTTGACATTCAAAATTGACACATAACCATAATTTTGAAAAAGTTCTACCAACACGTGGTATAAAAATTTCCTATCGTTTTAATCACATATCTACCAACACTGTAACACTTTGACAGTTATTATAGAAAAAAAAACGTACTTTACATATGTTTGAAAATAATACTACAAGGTAATTCCTGCCTCAATCATCTATTATAAACTACTCTTTTTTTTTACAAAAGAACCGGTTAATGTTTTTAAATATACTCTAAAACTATACCAGATAGTTAGACACTATTTTCTCTGATGTACAGGGTGTTTCGAAATTAGGGCATGCGGATTTGAACGAGGTATAATACAGAAAAACGTTACAAAAAGTTTCTTACGATTCTTCGATTAAACCAATATTTTTCGAAATCTCAAAACACTAGAAAAGCATTCAACACAGTTAAAAATTGCCAACATAGTTTTAGCAAGATGTATGGATTGGATTATTATGTGATTAACTGGTAAACATGAAATTTTATTTCTTTATTTCTATCGATTTCATTCCAACTGAATAGTGAAAAATTATTTCCATTTCCAGCAATAACACCTTCCGGAATTCCTAGAATAAGTATCTCCAAATGCGAAAAATATTACTTGTATATACGATGAAACGGACCTCACAGAGACGAAAATTATTTGCCTGGTCGCCTCGTTTGCCAGATCTCCCATCATGCGAATTTTTATGAAGTTACCTAAAATATCTGGTCTACAAATCATCACTGGCTAACTTGATTGAGTCGCAGGGTAACAAGTTTCAGGAGATTGTACGAAATTTTGTTAGAGCGTTACCACGCTGTGTAGATGCATGTCTAGTAGAAAACGGCAGACACTTTGAACCAATTTTGTAATTAATTTTCATAATTATATAAATATATTGCTTGGCCGTCTTGAGGTACGGACGTATTTGCGTTTCGATCTGCATAAACCTATTTATTTAATTTGCGCATTCTGCTTACTAATTCTCTATAATGTCGTTGTGGGTAACCTGTGATAACAGTTTACCACCTGATAAATGACTTTGTGAAGTGTGATGGCTGCGATGGAAAATTTCATTTCATTTGTTGCGGAATCCGAGAAACTTACTATCGTAAACTTTCCATTGAGGCAAAATTGGCTTGGAGGTGTATCAAGTGTAAAACCAAACCAGCGGAGGACACCGTCAAAGAAGAAAATAAAATCCTGTCGGATAAATTGGATGCATTTCAGAAATCCTTTGATTTTTTAATCATCAACTGGAGGACCACAAAAAATTAATTAATGAGAACTATCTTCAAATAAATGAGTGCTTCGATCAAATTGATAAGTTAAGGAAGGGAAATGCTTCTTTAATTCGTGAAAACTCTTATATCAAAAACCGGCTAAATCAACTGGAACAGTATAGTCGCCTTAACTCAGTGGAAATTCGTTGCGTTCCTGAACCAAGGGATGAAAATGTCATCGCTACTGTGTGCTCTGTTGGTACAGCACTTAACTTTAACATTGTTAATAACATGATCGATGCCTGCCATAGGCTTGGAACCAATCCAAACAAACCGCAAGAACCGCGACCTACAATAATTAAGCGAGACTTCTCTACAAGGGCTTTGGATGCATCTGTTACAACACCAGCACCGATTTATATAACTGGATCGTTATCGCCTGCTAATAGAAAACTGTTTGTACAATGTCGTGAGTTTGTGAAATCTAATAGTAATAAGATACAATACTTATGGATTAAAAATGGCAAAATTATGATGCGCAAGTTGGATAAGAGCCAAGTATTTGTAATTAACTCTGTTTCTGATTTCCCTCATGTACATTAATTTTATCTTCTGTATAAGTATGTTACATTGGCGTTATTTTAAATTCAATCCTATGTTATTATTTTTTACTATGTTGCAGATTTGCTCTTTTAGATTTTTTATTTATTTTAATTTTTAGATGGCTAATGTTATTAAAATAGCATATTTAAATATAAGATCTCTGCTAACGCACTCTCTCTTTAGTCGTATAGTTTCATAACAGAAACGTCGTGATTATCAAGAATGCTGATCTGAAATATCTTTAACTTTTCTGCGCCACTTATTTCTATTTTGAGCTAGGTGGGCTGCTTCATGAAAGGGTGTGCCGGCTAGATGGGTTATACTATCCAACCATCTGGTTGGTGACCGTCCCCGCTTTCGCTTACCAGGGACATTTCCTTCAACGATCAGTCTCTCCATAGCGTTTGTTCGTCGCATCGTGTGGCCGAAGTAACACAACACTCGTTGATAGATCCTTGACGAAAGCCGCTGTGTTATGTTTACCTCCCTTAGAATAGATACATTTGTGCGATGAGCAGTCCAAGGTATACGAAGCATGCGTCGCCAGCACCACATTTCAAACGCGTCTATTCGTTTTCTATCGCTTGTGAGTATCGTCCATGTTTCACCAGCGTAGGAGAAGATTGAGAATACTAGCGTATGTACAAGCTTTTTCTTTGTGCTAATGGTAATATTTCGGTCTTTCCAGATCTTCTGTAGCCGGGTCATTGCTGATTTTGCTAAAATAATGCGCCTTCTTATTTCAGCGCTCGATCCTCCCTGATTGGATAGCAGAGAGCCCAGGTATAGGAATTCGTCAACAATTTCACATCCTGCTATGTGTTGTGTGTTTGTGATATTGTTGTTTTCACGATCAACAAGCATAATTTTTGTTTTCTTGCGATTCAGTTTAAGTCCTATATCTTCACTAGCTCTTTCTACTTTGGCTATCAGTTCAGCTAGCTCTTCTTCTGATGACGCTACAAGAGTGGTGTCGTCGGCGTACCTCAAGTTGCTTATTTTACGCCCTCCTATAGAGAATCCTCCATTCCAGTCCTCGAGAGCTATTCGCATAGCGTGTTCAGCGTATATATTGAACAGGATAGGAGAAAGGATGCATCCTTGTCTTACACCAGCCTTTGTACGGAAAGACGCCGATGTGTTATTGTCTATCTTGACGATACAACTGTTTGCCTCATACAAGGTTTTGATCAGATAGATAAGGTGGTGAGGGAGACCCATTTCTTTTAGAATTTTCCACAGCAGCTTCCATCTAACTGTGTCGAATGCTTTGTGGTAATCCACAAAGCATAGATAAACAGGGACATTGAATTCTCTCGACTTCTCAATAATTTGCCTTATGTTTAAGATTTGTATGCTCGTACCTTTGCCTTTAACAAATCCACATTGTTCTTCGGGAACTTGACAGTTCAAGAAGGCTCTAATTCTATTATGCAGGATGTGAAGCATAACTTTACTAGCGTGTGAGGTAAGTGCAATTAATCGGTAATTTTCACACTTCTTCTTTGAGCCTTTCTTGTAGATTGGTATGAAGGTAGAGCACGCCCAGTCTTTAGGCCATACACCAGTATCCCATATCTTACGGCACAGAGTTAGTAAGGCCTGAATTCCTGTTTCTCCCGATGCTTTTATAATTTCCGACGACATTCCATCCGGTCCGGAAGCTTTTCCACTCTTAAGCATTTTTAGGGCCATTTCTACTTCATCGCGTAGTATTGTTGGTTCTTTTTCCGAAAGCTGTAGGTTGGTATGTTGATTGGGAGTAGCTTGATCTACATCGTCATAAAGACTTTGACAATACGATTTCCATATGTTCAGGATCATATCAATTTCTGTGACAGTTTCACCTTTATCGTTATTTATTTCCCAGGTATTTGGTTTGAATTCTCTTGTGATGCGTTTTATTTTTAAGAACAGGTCTTTTGTTTGATTCTGATGGGAGTGTTCTTCTATCTCAGTACATATTTTCTGTATATAGTAATTCTTGTCTCTTCTACATCCGGCTTGAATTTGCTTATTCAGATCAGATAGCGGTTTTTGCCTCTCAGGTGTAGTTGTGCCTGAGCATTTCAAGAATTTTCTTTTATCTACCAGTTGGAGGGTAGCATCGGATATCCAATGTTGTCTTTTAGCTGCTTGTTGGGGTTGAGTTTTATATGCCGATGAAGTTATCGAGTCTTTGATGTTATTCCACATTTCTTCAGTAGTTAATCGATTATTTATTTGCGGAATATTTTTCGACAGATCGTTTTGCAAAGCAATGGGATCTACAAGTTTGCTGTTAAGTTGTGGTTTTTTTCTCTTTGGTACCGAGAATTTAATTTTAAGCTCCATTTTTAAAAGCTGATGGTCTGACCCGCATATTGCCCCAGGACAAGTTTTAGCATCTTGGACAGAAGTTCTCCACCTTGTACTCACAAGAAAATAATCAATTTGATTTCTGTACTTATCTCCAGGAGAGCGCCAAGTATACAGATGCCGAAAGTGGTGTTTAAAAGTTGTATTTGCTATGGTAAAAGAGTTATCGACAGCGAATTGCAATAACCTCTCTCCGCGTTTGTTCCTCGTGCCTATTCCAAATTTACCAACTGCATTTCTGGCATGGTTATCTTGATCCGTTTTGCCAATCTTCGCATTTAGATCGCCCATTATGATTGTTATATCTTTTGCAGAGAATTGGGCCAATACTGTTTCTAGTTGTTGATAGAATTGTTCAATAGTATTTTCATCGGCGTCAGATGTTGGTGCGTAAACTTGGACAATATTAATAGAAATTGGTTTAGCGTTTAACTTTAGTGTAAGTATACGGTCATTGACGGGATGGTATCCTTTGACAAGACAATTTAAGTTGTTAGGGACAATAATTGCTACGCCGTTTCGGCTATCATTTTCAGGACCTGAGTAGTAAATATAGTAATTTCCACTGCGAAAATGTCCATTACCCTTCCTAACGCACTACTCAGATGTTAAAAAGCAGCTACTAGATGAAGATTATGATGTTGTGGGTGTGTCTGAAACAATGTTTTCTTCTAATATTCCAAATGAAGCGGTAAACATACTGTGCTACAACTTTAATATTAATCTTTTCAATACGGAGGGAGTTGCATGTGTACAGTTTTATTCTGCTTTAGATGCCATGGGGTTAAAACAACTAATAAAGGAATCTACGCGTGTTACAAATACTACTGCCACATTAATAGATTGTATTACAGTTGGATTGGATGTTCATATTATCAATACTGTAGTTGAAAATATGGATCACATTTCTGATCATTCATTAGTTTTTTGTCATTACCCTATAAGTGTTGGTTTGAGTGCTGATACACATTACTACAAGCTTAGAGACTTGAGATCTTTTGATGAACTGGCTTTTGCTAATGACTTAAAGTTAATAGACTGGGGAAGTATAGTTATCATTCAGGACATTAACGACAAAGTTACATTTTTTACCTGTAATATCTTAGATTTATTCAACATGCTCCTATAAAAACTATAAAGATTACTAAGCATAAAACACTTTGGATAATAACCAATATTAAGTTAACGATGTCTCTCAGAGATAAAGCTTTTCAGTGCTTTAAACGAATAAAACTAAGGGAGCCTGGGAATATTATAAGTCTTTGCGAAATTATACCACATTTGCAATTAGGAAAGAAAAAAAAGTTTATCTTGAATTTCAAGCACGTATTAACGCTCAAACTATGTGGAGGGCGGTAAGGTCTTTAGATATACGTAGTAAGGTTAGACGAAACAATATTCCTTCAGAACTTTGTGATGTAGAAAAAAATTAATGAAACCTTCTTGAATGCGGGAAAATCTTCCATCATAGGCAACTCGGAATTGGAAAACTTATATAACAATAACCTAATGAATAATTTTGAGTTATTCTTTAATTTTACTCTTATCTTCAGAAGATCACATAAATAAAATATTATTTAGCGTCAAAACGAATTCTGTAGATTCTGACGGTATACGTGTAACCATGCTAAAATTATGTTACCCACACATATATCACCATATGCAGTGGCGGATCCAGGATTTTGGTTTGGGGGAGGGGGCCAGTGGCGGTGATATGCATAAGCGGGAATAAGCGTTGCTTATGGGCCCGGGCCCTTAGAGGGCCCTTTGGGGGGCCCGGTAAGTTCTGTATTCGCTTATTAAATATTTCGATATCTTCTACTTCATTTGGGTGTAGATTGATAGCACTGCAACCTGTCTACTCTCAGTTATCAGTCATCACGTCATCAGTGATCAGCCTTGATTTGAGAGCGTTGAAAAACTAACAAACATTTTTGAATTTTTAGAACCGAAAAACGTTTTAAGAAAGCAAGAAGCTGAACAGGTTCGATGTGATTTGCTTCAGAAAAAATATTCTGATGTCCTCAATAATAAAAGTTTGTGAACGCTATCTCCTTACTAAAAGAGATTTGACAAGTTTATTTCTACAGAAATATAGTGTTCTCGAAAGCGATTTCGGCGAGATTATTACTGCATTGGTGTTATTCTTGACTCTACCTGTAACATTAGCCACAATAGAAAGATCATTTAGCAAGTTGAAAAAAATAAAACATTATTTACGAAATTCTACCAACCAAGATAGGCTACATGACCCTTCGGTTTTGTTAATTGGGCAGCAAGCATCGTCTACGATGGACATAAAAATCTTGTGGAACAATTTGCTGTCATTTTTATTTTTGATCAATATATTTACAGGTAGTAATGATACAAATAAATACTAAGTATTTGTTACCTATTTTGACGTGGGTTCTTAGGATTTTACCTGAATATTATTTTATTTTACTAGTGTTACCTAGGTAGATATTTATCCATCAGTTTTCTTTGTATTTGTGTCTATACCAACTTGAAGATGTTATTTAGTTTTATATTTTTAATTGATATTTTGTTAGATATGTTACTTATAAAATGTGTTAAATGGTAGGCATTTACTACTCTATTTCTGTTGGTTATAACAGGATGTTATTTAATTTTTTGTTAAACGTTTACTTTATTATTCTCCTTAGCATAGAATTTCGGCTTAGACCGCGTAGTATTTGTATATGAACACCCAGCATTTTCTGGCTTAATGTGCCTTGCACCTTGTGAAGTTGAGCAAAAACCAGCGCGATGGCCATGCTCTTTGGTGGGTCGTGTTGTTTGAGTATCTTGAGAAAGAGGATACTTAGGCAGATTTGGCCGTTTTGCTGTTTGTGCATCCATATTCACTAACGTTTCGCAAGACCTTGCAGCTTGCATCATCAGAGTGAAAGTCGCACAGTGCGAAATTCTATGCTAAGGAGAATAATTCGAGTAACCGCGAAAGCCTCAAACAGTACGTTTACTTTATATACGATAATTATAAATATACAATTCATTAAGAATATAAGTCTTTTTACAAGGGGGGGGGGGGCATTTTTATATTTGCTTAGGGGCCCAAGGTGCTTTTGCACCGCCACTGGGGGGGGGGGCTCAGTGTTTAATCCAGGGGTGACGGGGCAGTACCGTTTCCCTCCCGGGAACATTACCACATAACATTCAGGTTTTTTTAATATACGAGTATAAAGGAATGGGAGGGTTGTGCGGAAATAAGTATAATGCCATATAAATCTGCTTTATTTCTGTAAATAGAGTAATCACTATGTATCTTTGTATTTTAATTTAAACAAAAATAACGCCCCCCCCCCCATAACTTACATTACCCCCCGGAGGAAACGGTCTGAATTTAACACTGGATGGGCTCGACCCAGCTGAGGGTAGACTTTATCAAGGTAAACACTAAAACACTAAAAAAGCACACAAAAAACGTTATCTTGCTCATTTAATGCATAGCGAGGCTTCTCGGATAACTTTTTGCAAATTCTTCAATGACTTCGACAGGTTGTAGACTGTCGGATATATCTCGGTGAATATACATGGCAGCCAAACCGTTCAACCTGTCTTCCGTGATTGTCGTACGAAGGTACGATTTTATTAGTTTAAGCGAAGAGAAGCTGAGCTCCACACTACAAGTAGATATTAGTGATGTAGCGAGAATTTGTAAAAGAATTTTTATACTTGGTGAAAACTTACTTGTCTCTTGATGTGCCTCTGCTGCTGTTTGGGGGAGATATTCCTTGTCTCTCCAAAGCTCCTTCCAAAGAGTTATTTCTCCCGATAACGAGAGAGGCTAGTCGCTGCTGTAAACACGTGCAGCGTCAAGTAAATACCTTCTTATAGAAATTTAAAAGGATAAGTGATGAAAATTGTACTGTAGGTAGTATAGTACTAAGAAAGTAGGATAATATCAAGTTTAATTTGAGATTTGTCAGGGGAGGACGCAGAGGATCTTGGGGGGGGGGGGGGGGGTCCGCTACTGACCATATGTCACTCATTTGATTAACAGCTGTTTATTGCTTGGCATTTTTCCAGATGGTTGGAAACTTGCTAATGTTACTCCTTTACCTAAATCTGGAACTCTCACTACCCTTAACGATTTGCGATCGATTAGTATCTTGCCGATAATGTTACGTTACACGACATCTTACCAGAAACGCAGTCGGGGTTCCGAAAAGGTTTTAGTTGTGCTACTAGTCTGTTAAATATTACTGATGATGTTCTCTCAGCTACTGATAAAAATAGAATATCTGTAGTGACAATGCTAGACTATTCTAAAGCGTTTGATACTATATCACATAAGATTTTATTAAGTTTTTACGTTTTGTTGACTTTGATGTCAATGCTTTGGAACCTATGCAATGCTATCTTACTAATAGTAGCCAGAAAGTTATACTGAGAGAACAGTCATCTATACCTCTGCCAGTCCTTGCGGGCATACCACAAGGTTCCATTCTCGGGCCTCTTTTATATTCACTGTACACCTGCAATTTCAAAACTCATGTTCAGTTTTGTAGGTATCATTTGTATGCTGATGATAATCAGTTACATATTGACTTTTCCCCAGACGGCGTTGTTTTAGCTAATCATTTAATTAACACAGATATCGCTAAGTTAGTGAAAATTTCTGAACAAAATTGCCTTAAACTTAATGCTGACAAATCTTAGATTATGGTGTTTGGCAAAGACAAAGCTAGAAATTCATTTAAAAACAGTCTCATGGTTAAAGTTGGAGACAAAATTCTGCCCGTAAAGAAAAGTGCTAAGAATCTGGGATTAATTATTGATGAGAGCCTTAGATTTTCACAACATGTAGCTTATGCTTTACATAAGGCATATATCAATCTTAAGCTTATTTTTAATAGTAGATTTTGTCTAAATAAACAACTTAAAATACTGTTGTGCGAATCCTTGGTGTTGTCTCACTTTAATTTCTGTGATGTGGTTTACGGCCCTAGACTCGACAGTTATAACATTATGAAAAGCCAGCGTATGCAAAACTCATGTCTGAGATTGATATACCCTATCAGAAAATCTGAACATATTCAACATAAACTTAGTAATTGGTTAAATATGAGTAATAGAAGAAAGTTGCATACCTCAGTTTTATTTCATAAAACTATTACAACTTTACAACCGGCTTATCTTTTCAAGGGTAATACCACAAGCAGTGGATATATTTTTGACAAATATTTTGTCGTTTCCATGTAAATTATTGCGTTTAAATTTCTATGAAAATAGCAAAATATTTAAAAAATATATATCCACTTCGAGTGGTATTTGGGACGACTATTTAGCCATATAATACATAACGATTAACTTTATTGAAAAATAATCCAACAATTAATATAATTATTCATTCTTAATTAAATTCAGCGGAATACTTCCAAAACACAGCATTTTAAAATTTCTAAAACAACCCACACGGTTCGTTAGGGTTTAGTGTTATGTAACCTAGCGATATCACTAAGGACAGAACATCGTTGCTAAGCGATACTTCGCAACGAGGCTATTTATTTTTTAAGTACGTACATTGTTTTGTGAATATTTTGCATGGTGCCCAATATTCAGTGATATACTGCTGTTATTGGTTGAAAAAAGCAAATGTCTGCAATGTGATTGGCTTATATGTTATAGTGTTGAATAGTCAGTAAAATTAAATTTAGATATAACTTGCATAATGTAAATATTAGAAGAAAAAACCTTATCACACCTCCAGTCCACAAGTCGCAATGATTTAAAAGATCATTTTCTTACACTATTAGTAGTCTGTATAATTCACTACCTGATTCTTTAAAATCTCATTCTATAAATTCTTTCAGACGCACGCTAACTCACATTTTGCTTACAGATCAAAAATCATTTTTCTTTTTTATAAATGTAATTCTCTACGTAGCATATGATGTTCTTTGTTTTTCGAATGCACAATCAAAAGTTAATTTAAAACATTATACTCTTGGCGCCATGGTCTATATTTAAGTTATTTATAATTTAAAAGAGCTCCGATTGATAACCTTATCAATTGGAGAATCGAACTTCGCCCTTTTGATGGTTTTCTTTATTATAAATTTTTGTATTGATGAATATTGTGATACTATCCATCAATAAATGGCCATTATTGTTATTATTATTATTATACATAGTTTGAAATGTTTAATTTTTAATTTGCCATGGACTAATTTTAACTACCTGATTATAAATTTAGATGATTAAATAAATTTTATAAAATTTGCAATTTTTAGGTTTTAATAACTAGAAAAGCATTGGTCTAATCTAAAACTCGTAGAGAAAGTTTCTTTTCAATTTTTGTTGCATAATACCATTCTTCAGTCTGTGTGAGCGTATATCGAAACACCTTGTATATCGTGTCTATTTAAACAATTATGTATAACAGCGTTAACATATGTATAATAATGTATCTAACCAATAACATTAACACTAAAATTTCAGCTTTTATAGATGTAATTTTCAGCAGAGGAGACGGCCATGCGCCCAGTAAGGACACACTCAGAATTTTCAGTTATTCCTTAGCGACAAAATTAATTTTCTGAATCAGTAATAGTGTAGTTAGACGGGTTCTGGCGCATTTTGCATGTCACCCGAACGAAGGTCACGGGCGAGGTCACGGGGCCTAGTCGGGGTCAAGGTCGTTGACCTAGCCAAGGTCAAGGTCATCGGTCTCACCGAAGTCACGTGCCACTTCCGGTTCCCACGATGAATTTTTGGGGCTAAAAGTGTAATTTTGAAATTTTTACAAGATTCCCACGATGATTTTTGGGGTTAAATGTCTAATTTTTACAAGATTTCTACGCTTATTAAAATGTTTCCCAGGCTCAACAGGATGTGAGTCATCGTCTGAGAATGCAAACTTGTTAAGACTTGCAGATGCAGGATTTTATTGTCTACCAATTGAACAATGACGTCCATTGTTTGAGAAATCTGCGCGATTGCAAAAAGTAATTGAACAAGTCTTTGTTGTCTGGAGGAATTTTTGCTGACCTTCATTATCAGATAAACAGGATGTTATTGTCTAGAGATTCAAACCTGTCCAGACTTGTATGAAAATGTGCAAAGCTGGTAAAAATTGAACAATGAAGTCGTTGTTTTGTAAATCTGCAAAACGGCTAAATTGAATGAAGCCTTTGTTTGAGAAACGTGCAAGGTTGCTAAAAAAATAAACCGGATTAATTGTATGAAGCCATTGTGGCCTAATAGTATATACCGAAATTCAACCAAATATGTTTCAGTATCGTCATCATGGTCTCTATACAAGGTCTGATTTGTGATGTTATATCCCAAGAGTTCATAAGTGAAAATATGTACGGTAAGTTTGATGTTATTCGAACAACTACTAAAATTCAAACCTTTAAAACCAGAACTGAAATGGGGTACTATGGCTTATGACTATGCAAGACCTACATTTCACCTATGGATTAAGGTCGATAACAAAATCTACGATTTATCACATAAGATTATTCAAGCGCATATTAGTGGTAAAATACATTTTAATAAATTCCGCTATGATCCGACGTACTACTGTTTGATAATGACCACCAGAGGATGTTACAAATGTGCATAGACGTAATGGTTCATATTTACGCTGTTTACTAAACTTATCTTTGTTTTGGACGTTCTAAGTACAGCGCAATATTTTATTTAACAAAGGCGACTGATGACAACCAATCGGACGCTGGCGACAATTCCGATGATAGTCCGGAGCGAAATGTTTATTTATTCGCTACACGAAAGATTTGTTTGGGAATTTACCATTTTACTGATGGATAGTTATTAATTGTAACTGTATTTCTTTTAGACGAACCGGCTGAGACAAATCGACCACGGACCATCGTTTGAATTTTTAAAATATTTATTTCGTTTCAGAAGAATGGATTTGAATTGCCAAGGATGATAATTTTACTGATATAAGCATAGTAATAACAATTATCATTTTGAACTTAATTTGAACGAAATGGAACAAATCTCAGGTCGCTAGAACAATAATTTGTTCGGCCAAGAGGTCGATTTTTTGGAACTTCCAATATGGTTAACAATTTTTCAAAATTTAGGGATGTTTTCCACAATAAATCTATTGGGACATTTTTGTGGTGATTTTAGGTGACTTTAAGAAAATATTCCTTCAGAAATTAGCTACATAACAGTTAGTTCCGTCTCTAGTCCTAATTCGACTATACTATAAGTAAATATAAGGTTCTTTTGTACCCTGTATCTGTATCTGAACTGTAACAGGTTGTACCATTGAAATTTAGCAAAAACATACGTTTGTATAAACTATTTTTGTGGAATATTTTTATTTTATACTTTAAAATTTCGGTCAGATGTTTAATTTAAGGCAGAGAAATGTCCTGTTGACAAAGCCACACTTCTGACGGTCCCGCCGTCCCAATTGGTGGAAACGAACGCAATCTCAAGATGTAAGTAAACAAACAGGCCACTTTTACGCCGCTTAACAACAACAAACAGTACCAGCACAATTATCCATTTGTGCATGCAATAGTTAAAGAAGGCGTGGGCGGTGAAGGGTGCATCAAGTGGCGCTAGACCGGAGCCCGGTCCGGAGTTTGCAGTTCGAACGCGGAGCGCCAGTGACTCGCGAAGCTCGTAAGGACGCGGACGGCGAGTGAGAGTGAGTGACGCAGGATGATGTGAAGCCGCAGACATGTGCGCCTCCTTTATCTCCCTGCTGCTCATACTCGTAAGTACGAAGAATATTAGGCTAGTTTCCTTAAGAGGAAATTATTGGAAAATAATCTCCAGCTCCCATATTTTATCACTGTTGTCATTTTGACGGGGTTGACAACCCTCAAGACTGTACTATAGTATATTTTTTTAATTTTTGGAAACGTCTGTCATTCACTGCTTTCAGTGATAAATGATCCACTTTATTCCAAATAAGAAAAGTGTAAATATGGACGTTTAAGAATTAATATAATTCAGCAACCATTTACAGCAGCAAATCAAAGCAGGGGTGAATTATTATATAAATTCCCCCATAACAAAGCAGTAGAAATACTTTTAAAAACAAGAAACCAACATCTCGAGCCATAATGGAAAGGCAATATAGAAAAAAGTAAAGACCTTCGTTTCATAAATGTGGCCTTAAAAATAATACACGTTCCTACATATTTTTCTATTGTACCATAGTAAATACCATAATCAGCTGGCTTTTCCTCACTTAGCCGCTGCGAATGGCTTCTCCCCACTGTGCATATTTCACACAAGGGAGAAGCCAATTCACAGTAAATAGCAACTCGAATTTCCTTTAAATTCACAACCTAATTTCCAAACACAAATCAGCTCTGTAAAACACTGATACCGCTTCAATTAGTGGGCTTTATTATGTTATGATTATATGATGCAGTAGTCGTGGTTGTAAACACGTTTGGCCTTTCAGCGTGTTCCACCAGATGAGCGTAAGTATGTCGAACTCTCCTATCTCCAGCTCTGTTTAATTGCTTTGTTCACCTACAACCTGGTCGTGATGGGTTTATTATTAAATGCAACGTGCTTTATAAATGGGACGCGCGGCTTCACAATTATGTTCTCAAAACTTTCATTGGCAAAGGCGTAATCGCGCTTTTCGTGACGCATGCCAAGTGCTGGTCTTTTCTTGGGCAACAACGGGCCCTTTGATTCGAAAATTCGATGCCTTTATGTTGCTGAGATTACCGCTTGGGTAATCCATTTGCGACCATCAGGAAGTCCAGAGAACTTATTTAGAAGTTATTGTTGGACGACCTTCAGCATTAAAAAATGCACTGGAGAAATTAAGCTACGATTCTGAAGATCCCATGTAAATCTTACGGAATTTGGTTACGACGTAGCAGTTATGTAATGGTATCACAACATGATGGATTGGGGAAATAATTAGTTTTCTAGTAAACTTAACCATCAGGACTCCATGTGGTGACCTTAAATCTTTTTCAGATTGACTATACTTTGGAATTGTAAAAAACGTAGTCGCTGTCTCGCAGCCTTGAGATAATTAATTAAAAGATCAGTTAGGTTGCACATGATTTGGTCGTGGAATTTTTACGATTCTTCGTAATTTGGTTAGTAAGACGTAGTTCTTCCCCAAACTAAAGACATTTTTCAGTTTTCCCTTAAACCGGAGACAATTACCTATGGTTTAAAATGTTTCGATCAATGCGGTTTTGACGGATCAGGTGCGTTTACGTAGGATGAATCGGCGGTATTTAAAGGAAACTGTTAAGAAATATAGGAAATTCTGTTGTTATAGAAATTTACGAAAGCAGAATCCAAGGTTCTTCACGATGTTTCACCAAATAAAGTTTATTATTCGTGAAATTTGTGGAATATAATATACCATTCCTGGAAGTTGTGCTACGAGAATTGGAATTAACAAGGCTTTTAATTGTTACATTACCTTTTTTTAAAGTGCTTGTAATTTTGTTTCATAATGCAATATGTATTTCAGTCATGAGGATTTGGCAGTTTTGAAGAGAATTTGGCTTCTCAACCACCTAATGTAATTTTGAAAATTTGAACTATTGTAATATCTCGGTTTCTGTCTTAAAATTATCACTATAGAGTTTTCCATTCCTGAAATAATAAATCTGCATACCTTCATTGTAATTGCTGCAATTTAAAAAAAATCCAATTAAATTTTGTCGTATTTACATCCTGCAGATGTTTACATTTCATACCTTGACCGATTTTTAGGGAATTAATTACTTATAAATGTCAGGTTCAAACTTTTGAGGTGCTTTTATTTTTAAGAAAATAAAATTGTATTACACCATAGAACCTTGGTTTGATTTCATCTGGAAACAGATCTGGAATAGGTATAAAAAACTTTGCTATCTTGTTCAGGAAGCAATTTTAAGACAAAAATGTCATATGGACATAGGTCGTAGTTCATTTAGTTAAGAGAACCAAAAAAAAAAACACAAAAATCAGTGATGCCTGGGAAACAAACAAGCGCTTTTCATTTGCGATTGCTGTTTATTGGTCTCCAAGACCTCTCGAGTTAACCCCCTTAGATTGTTTTCTTTGGGATCATTTGAAGCAACTGGTTCACAGTGTCGAAATAAATATACGTGCATAATTACTTGACCAAATAACAATTAGATTTAATGAAATTCGTCAAGATGGTGAACTAATAGCGCGTGTTTACGACTCAATTATTCGTAGATGTCATGCTTGCATTCTAGCTCAAGAAGGACATTTTTAATAACTGTTATTAGCAATATTTTTCTACATTACCATTGTTTTTCTAGTTACTTATTTTTTTTTAAATTGTTAGTTAATGATAATTACTAAATAAGGTTCAAGTCTGTTATACTTCTGTAACTAATTGGAATATTACCTATGTGTATATGATACCGTTGTCTTAAAATAGCTTCCCGAACAAGATGGCAAAGCTTTTTACACTTATTGTATATCACCCTGTATTTATTATATGGCATTTTACAAGTAGTTGTGCATTATTTGTTCAAACAATTTTTGGGAGAGCCAAATTTTGAGTACATAACCTTAATTTAATTTGGTTTTATACTACATATGTTGCGGGTGGGGGGGGGGGGGTTTAAACTACATATAGGCGATTTGCAATACTATTTTTTCTAATGGTACCGCGAATGCAATATAGTCAAATTCATCAAAGAACTGATATGGCACCAGAACGCATTGTCATACCTTGACGGATTTCAAATAAATAATAAATTTGTCGTGAAGGTTGACTACTAAGGGAAATCCACAGTTTTAGCGGTATTTTTATAACTTTGTATGAAAAAAGTTTTTACTTCGAACAGTTTTAGCGTTAACTCGTGATTATGTTTTCCTTTGACGGATGGTGTTAATATATGCATATAATTTAATGGCAGCTTCTGTTCTGTTTTATCATTTTAGTATCCCTAGTTAATTGTTAATTGCTGTTAATAAAATTCTACTGCCTTTTAATTTAATGTTTATATTTTTAAAATTTTTTGTCAAGGTATCCTAAGAAAAGGCCTGAATTTAAGCGGTAAAAGTTAAAGCTAATACCCAGCAGAACAAGTTCCATTTACATGTGAAGTTGACGAAAGTGAAATATTTGAATGCCAAATTAATCTAACATTTAAGATTGTAATATTGCATCTGCATCTTTCGATTCGCACGTGTTGGAATTTAGAGTTGAGAATTGAAACCATACGTTTTTGAAGACACTAAAAATCTTGCTGTTATATTTATCTTTATTACCAAACTTGAATTTTGGATTCCTATACATATTTTATTGGTAGACAGGGAATTTTCAATTAAAAAAATGTTGCTGTTACTTTGAAGCTTTTATTCACAGGTTTTTATTCAATTGCAGTACTTTGATAGGAAAATAGTTTTATAAAAATTTCATTTTTCAATTGGGCTGTATGAAAGTCATTCAGTTGTATCCAATAGAATAATTCTTGTATTTTTATTGATACTATTTTATATACTAAGCGTTACTTCTGCTAACATTCTGCACAAGTCAGTGTTATCTTACGCAAAATTGAAGCAAACTTGTCCATTCACTTTAAGAACGCTAGGAAATTTGGTTCCTACTTCTAAAAGAGAACCTTGAATGAGAAGTTCACGCACTAAATCCATATTAGGGGGCCATTAAAATGATATTGAACAATCATAGGTAACGCTTTAAAAGATAATTATAATAAAAGCACTCAATTATCGGTCGATCCGTTAATTCGTCAACTACAAATGAATCGAAAGGCAATTCCAGTCCATTAGGAACGGCTCGGAGAGTTATTAATACCAGTTTGAAGTGTCAAGGACAATAGTTGACATTTCTCTCCTGCATAGTGCACTCGCTGCACGGGCTACAATGGCCATAAATATTCATTTGCATACGGTTTTTGACAATGCAAACGCGAGTCATCGTGGGGTATTTATTATAAGATGACAAGCTCGCAAAGAGATGATTAAACGTCCTTGGCGAATGACGGATTCGTAGGAAAACCTCTGCCACAAGATAAACTTTTGTTTGGCTCGTTTCCTACTCCGGATAAAAAATTGTAAACAAGTTTATTATTCATAGAGTATTTTCAGTCACTAATGCCATCCATTACACTAGTTATTAGCTGAAAATTATATTTAATTAAGGCTAAGTTCGGCGATCCGCAATGGGCTATTAATTTGTTTCAAGCTGTGAAAATAGTAGAAATTAAAAACGAATTTAGGGAACTATAATCTATTTTAAACCATTTCCTGTATGTCCACAATTATAGAATTGTATTCGTTTTGGGTGTGAAATCAATGACCCCAGGGAACGTAAGTTTCAGTGTTACTTCTGAAAAAACCAGAAATGAACCGAATTCAAAATGGAAAAATTAAAGGATAACTAACAGAAACTATATTTAATTATTTACATATAAAGAAATGAAAAGCAGAATTTAATATTATGTAAAATCTCAGAAACTGTTCTTAATTATTGCTACAACATAGATAGATTGTCTAGCATAAGACTGTTGGCCCAAAGGACGGTTTCAGGAAGTTACAAAAGAGGATTATTAAATAAGAATGTATTGAGCAATTAGTTGGAATTCGGTTGTAAACAAATTGCGAGAGGAATTTATACACAACTGCGGGACCAATTGACAACTGGGATTTGGTAAGGCCCGGAATGTGGCCGATTATCTTGATTAACTATAATGCCCGAGAATTTGGAAAGATCAAAAAGAAAATTCGAGAAGGGGTATCTTAATCTCAGACGCGAGGAACCAAGCCGATGGTAATTTTCGCGTGATTTATTCGTCTTAATTAGTTTTCTGTACGGAATTAAAGAACTAAATAGCTTAATAAATCCGAAAATGGAAATGGATAGGAAAATTATGCACAACTGAATAGCTTCGTAATTTATAAGGCACTAACAAATTTCTATCGAGTTATACAAAAATTCAGAGTTAATAAAATTGCGTGGAAATGGTTGAAGCTTCAATTAATCTAACCTTTAAATTTTGTACAGTTAAAGATTTTGTTTTTAATTACGATTATATACACACTCATTATATTTGCTTTAAAAATTTTATATAATTATATATGATTCAAATCAGCTTTTCAAATAATGTTTTTAATATCGGTAGCGTTTTTGCTTATTATGTAGTATTTCTCTCTTTTATAGATTGTAAGGAATTGATAAACATATTCTTAGTAGTATTTTTTGGCAGCACATAATGTGTTTCTACAATAACTATAATCAACCTTAGCGTTGCACTTCGTTATGTCTTAATACAGAGTGATCGAAACAATTTCTTCAAAAAGTCACGTCACAGCTTCATTCAGAAAATATTGAATAACAGTGAAGACATCAGATTCGAGAAGAACATTTTTGAACGCTCTTTATTAGTAAAATTTGATGGAAGAGTTGTTCATTGCTTTCGTTTAAAGAATAGTATATTGTTTTATTAGGATTGAAAGTAGCACTTTATTGGACAGGCAATTACGGCATTTGCGAGGCGAAGCGCATCGAATTGCGATTCAAACAGAGCAACTTACTATAAATTATTGTCAGAGATTAGAAAATTAAAACAATAGTTATTATTGTATAGCTGTATTGCGTGTACATTGTAATCAAAACCGTAGTAACTTGAGCACTTAAAACGATTCGTTTTGTGCAAATTTAAATTCTTAACGAAGGCATCGTAATTTTTGGTGGAGGAGCCATTAACTTTTTCTTAAAGTTGAAAATACCGGCACTGTTAAGATTTTGGCCTTGTTACATCAGCTTGAGATTTTGAGGAAAGCACTGTAAATATTTGAAAATGTTTCTACAGCATTAAAGAGCTAAATTGGAGTAAGCAATTTACATTTCAGGATTTATTGTTATTATTCCGGACACCGGGAAATACAGTATTTAAGGTGCGTCAAACTGTTAAAAATGCGGTGACGTTAAACTCAACTACAAATTCTTTATCTGGCTTAAGCTTTAGGTGACATAAACTCAAATTACTGAAATAGCTAGAGATTGTTTCATCTAAAGTATAAAGCTCAGGTGGAAGGCGTAATAGCAAGTTTTGCACAATTAAAAACATGTTCCAGAATGATAACACATTTGCTAGATTTAAAGTTTAATAACGGCCCAGGGCGATCAGTTTTGCATTTCTGGAAATTCAACGTTCATCAAGTGCACGACCTTGAATCTGAAAAAACAGTTAATAACATAGTGCATATGCAGACTCTAAAATTAGTCCGCCCCTTTCGTTGATTGGGCAGCAGCAAATTTGTACTTCTCCCCAAGTACGTCTGCTGTAATTGCATTTTTAACTTATGCAAAAAATTGAACTGTTTAAACATTGAACAATAAATAAATTAATCCTTGGCTCAAGCTGTCATTATAAATTTGTTAAAACGGTACCTAATAATAGATCTAGTAGGCAGCAAGTTTTAAAGGTAGTAAAGTATAATGTTGAATTTTAAGTGGTTTTTAATGAAAGCTAAATCTGGGCTTGGTATAATATTGAACAAATTCCCGTAGGCATGAATACGTAATATGCATATTGCCCTACGAAGCTTCCTCTAAATTAACTAGTTAGGTTTTTGATGCTACCTCTTGTCTACTATTTAAATGTTTAAAGTTCACATTCGGTACCTTTTATTTTTGTCAGGTTTATTGCTTTGATGAAGTTTTTATTGAATATTTTTACCACCAAATTAATCATTTAAATATAGATTTACAAAGATCTGAAAATTATTTGAACTTTTAATTTTAAATTGTGTATACCTCGTCTACGTAAAGTATCAATTGAAGTATTTTGGTAATTTTAAGCTCTACACTATATGAAAGTGAAACGCTTTGATATACGCACTTGTTCGTGCAAGCAGTCTTGAGAATTTTTTATGTTTAGATATTTAAGAGCATATCGGCAAAATAAATCGTGTAATATGTATAAAAAAATTTACATATACATAAGAATTTATATTTTTCATTTATAAAGTAAAATTGAATATATTTAGGAAGAACTAGTTCATATACAGCCAGTTTTTGCTTACCAAAAATGGAAACGTTTTCGTTGTCGATTTACTATAAATTTTTCATACAAAACTTAGGTTGGTTTAAAATTTCCGTTTATTTAAACCCTATAATAATCCAAGCTATGTAAATAAGAAGCTGTAGTAAAACTGTGAGCGGCTTTCCAGAAGTTGGCATTTTGGTCTATTATTTAATGTAAAAAATAATAAAGTCTTTATTTGAAATCGCCATTAAAATACGAGAAATCAGCAGTAAAGTAATCCATTGTTTTATGACCTTTTGTAGGTGGCGAGGCGACAGATAAACGTCAACCGATGTTAACATAACCTACAAATGTTGGTTAAAATGTTGTAATTTCGATTTCAAACAAAACATAATGTACTGCTCGGCACTGAAGTTCCTTTTTATCCCCCTATGGGCCATAGCAACTAAATCCACATTCGTAATAAAAAGCAAAACTTCAGTGTCTTGGTATATAAACTACTATTATTTGTTACTTATACTATTTTTGTGTTATTGGCATTGGACTTGTCAAAATTGTAACAAACTCAGTACGCGTTTTCACCATGTTTTCCATTCCAGCAATATGATTTGATTATGGAAATTTTATGTTCTTTTTGAAACATTTTTATTTACAATCTGCTTGCTTTTGAAAGATGCCAAGTGAATATCAATGATATAAAAATAATAGAAGTAAATAATTTTATAGGTAACTTTTAAATTCCACAGAAACCATGATCCCAAGACTTTTTGACCATCTATAGTGTGAGCTTTAACATCGTTGTATAAACTAGAAAGTAAACTAGTTATATTTGATTTTAAGTGAATGAGGAAGACAAGAGAATACCTACAGATAATTTCCTGTAAAAGCGATTTTAGCTTTAAACTTCACTATAGTGTTTATTGCAATAAACTTTTCGAAATAAATGTTTCTATAATTTTTTCAAATCAAGCATAACCGAGATTCCCATTTGTTACCAATTTTGTGGGGCACAATATACAGGTACTTTATGTATATTTTGACATCCACCTTCATTGTTATGGATAGAAAACAACTTCAAATATTAAAGTTGTAGGGTTTTATCCGAACCAGTAGGAAACATATGAGCATCGCATACTAAAATGCTGCGCTCTTCAAAGACCTTAAAAAGTATATAGAACATTTCTTTAAAAAAGGTGATGCTGGTGGTATTTTAGTATTTTGTGATTTGTTGTCTGTGGTAACGAGTCTAGTAGTTCGGATAAAATCCTACAACTTTTGTATTTAAAGTTTTTTATCTCTAATATAAATCCTGTACGTGCAGATGAATAAAATAAATAAGTCTTATGCCGGTGCTAAATTCTAAGATCAAAAATAGTACCGAAATCTTAAAATACAATGCGTAAATACTGGATAGAGGCATTTCAAAATTATTTTTAGTAACAAAGTTAGTTATTTTCTATATTGATTTTACGTAATACGTGTACAGGGTAGGAATCAAATAAGATCGATGGAGATAACGATCGATTGAATTGACAAAACGTTGCTTCTGTTTTTTTTTCAATAATATGCTATTGCTATTAACCTATACAACGTCTTATTTTATTTTTCAATGTAGGTATTGGAAATGTAATATTACTACTATACTGTATTATTTTATGCAGTCGTACATGTAATATTTAAATTATTATTAAATATTATACGTTAAAAACAAGCTATAC
>OW679194.1:76509002-76815706 GCA_940337035.1 Agriotes lineatus | reverse complement strand
GACCGAACGGCAATTTACAGCAGGGCGGAACAATGAGAATATTGCAAATTCCAATTCTATGCAACGGTTAAAAGCCCTAAGGCCATAAACAGTCAGTGTATTCCTAGAACTTGCTTCTTTGTTTGGACCATGTCTCGCTCAAAATAAACAAGCGGCCTGTGACTGAATTGTTAAATACATTTTCTTTTATTAGTATAACATCAACTACGTCCAATTAATTTTTTTAAAATTACAGAACTATAATATTTCAAAAGGATACGATCTGACGACTAAATTTCAATCGAAAATAACATTTAAAATGTATTATAACATGCTTGCTATGCTAGTGACTATGGTTAATTCCTTAAAACCTTGAGCGCTTCGCCAGCTCAGTTGGTTAAGACCTCAGCCTACAAATACAAAACTCGTAGGTTCAAATCCGACCAGCGGCCGTGACGAGCAGCTTTTTTAAATTAAATAAATGCGAGCGAGAGAGAACAACAGCGAGAGAGGCAGATGTCAACGAGGCGCGTAATCAAATTCAAATTGGGCGCTAAATTAGCAAATTTGAAAATACGCAAAAAGTGCGTGCGCAGAAAACCAAGATGGCCGACACCCGGCAAAATTAAAAACGACAGCCGTGAGAAGTGCGGGCACAAAAAACCAAGATGGCCGACACCCGGGAGATTTAAATTCAAAACTGGGACTTAGAAAAAAAATCTGAAAAAAAAATTAAATTCAAATATTCGCGCCAGAAAACCAAAATAGCCGCCGCGTAATTCCGGAAGCAAATTAAAAATGGCCGCCGCGTAATTTAATCAGTAGCACATATGTAAATTACATATCAAACTTCATATGTGATTAATTAGATCAAACCGCGAAATTAATTAGGTCAATCCGCGGATTAATTAATTCGCGGATTTAATTAATCGTTTGATTGGCAGGTTGCTCCAGTTTCGGTGCCCCACTACTAAGCACTTCTTGGTAAACAGGTTTATTAAAATTTTTGACAAGTACTATATCTAGGATATCCGGAGCATGATCCATTCTGTATGGATGATACGTGAAGTCGGTAGGTGCTACTATTTGTATAGCATGAATTGACGAAAAAGTGTGAAGTTTTACGCCATTGGGGTTATTTGCTCTACATCCCCAGATTTGGTTTTTACTATTAAGATCTCCGATAACTAGAGTCGGTTTGGGATCTCCAAATACAGTTAAGATATCTCGTTCCAACAATTGGCGATTGGGTTGTTTGTATGCGCAAATGATATTAACCACATTTCCGCAGCTTAACTTAAGTTGGATTGCTACGGCTTCTAGGTTTAGTAATTCGCTCATTTCATAAATATGCGCGTTGGTGTTTTTCTTAAATAAAATAGCAACTCCGCCAGAAGCAATTGGAGCGGGTCTATCGTTCCTGATTAATTGATAATTTGGGATTGTGAATTTTTTATGTTCGATTAGGTGAGTCTCTGTTATACATGCGATATCCACATTGTACTGAACTAAAAATGATATGAGAAGCGATCTTTGGTTTTTAATGCCATTGGCATTCCAGTTAAGTATCTTTAAGTTTTGTAATATGTTGTCCCTACCTTTACTTTGTGCCATAGGTAAGTATAGCAGGAATTAAAGTTGAAATTATGGGCTGGAGTTTATCTAAATGTGGTACTAGAGCTTCAATTATGATTTTAATAATTTGTTTAAGCACATCTATATTTTCGTCTTTATTAGCTTGGCTTTGTGTATTTTGAGTTGCAGCAGAGTATGTTCGATTAGTAGTTGTGAAATTGTGGTATGATCTTTGTCTACGGTTGTGCTGTGAATTATTGTCTTGTGTAGCGGTCGGATTTTGAGGTGTCTCGGATGTATAGCTACGTGTAAGTTTGGTATAGTAGCTGCATCCCTTATAATTAGCGGGATGCTCCCCTCCACAATTTACACACATGGGCTTATCTACGTCTTTGACTTTTTTGCATTCCGTATATAGATGATTTTCTGTGCATTTGACGCATCGAGGCTCTAACTTTCAATAATTTCGGGTATGCCCATACCTCTGACAATTTTTGCATTGGGGTGTATCGGTTGCTTTTCTTCTAGGCTCAATCGAAATAATGCAGTAACAGAGTTTCGTTAGTCCGTATATTTCTTTGGATTTATTATTATTGGTTAATTCGATGGAACATAAGGGTATCGGTTTTTTGTTTTTATTGTACAGTCTGGCAACTTTTTCAACTGAATATCCAAGTTTAACGAGCTCACCTGTTATTTCGAGTTCTGAGAGTGAAATTGGAACGTTTCTCATCATGACCCTTAAATTATTAGAGTCTGGGCTTTGAAATGTGTGAAATTTAACTTTTTCGTCGGAATAGTATTTCGTTAATTTACGAAAGTCTTCGATGCTAGTTAAGTTTACTTTCACTGATGTTCCCCTGGTAATGACTGTAAATTCATTCTTTACTGTGTCTTTTATATCTTTGACAATTTTTTGATAATGGTTGGCTTCGTGGAGAAAAATTGGTGAAATTTTAGTTTTACTTACAGTTAATTGCAGCGGGTCACTTTGGTTTAGCACTTTATCATTATCACAATCAGCGGCATTTTGCACTGCAGATTTATCGCTGTTATCCGTACTGAGTTAGTAATATTTGTTAGAAGCGATGAGGGAGTTTATTTCAAAAAGGTATCTTTTACTATTACTGGGTTCTGGTTGAGGTGAAAGTTCGGAGTTATCACGTTTTTGTGAGTTCTTTTGCCATTCCTTTGCAACAGTTTTGGGATTATCGTTATTATTAGTTAAGTGAGTAACACTCATTTTATCTGTTTTGGGCCCACCGAGTGGCCCCGCAGATGTTTTATTTTAGTGTATTTTTATTTATCAGCCGGCACAAGTTTAAAAATTCGTTAAATTGCGTTATCACGTACCGAATGCTTTTATCACTGACCACACACCGCCCGTAAACGAACTGTTCACGTAGGAGGTTAGCGACCGAATCGTGTTCTGCTTAATACAGCCATTCATTGCACAGATCCGAGAGATCCTTCAGAAATCGCATTTGCAGGCGATGTAGTTCAAATCCCATCACCGTTGTTGATGCAATTCGCATTAGCAAATGTTTCCTTTTATTGTTTCAGTATTATTAGAAATTTTTACCCTATAATATTTTGATAACGTTCTCTTTCATTGAATTGTTTCCTGTTACTTAGTACAACAGCCTCCTAAAGTTCAGCATTTTTTTGCATAAAATTGATAATATCTCCAGAACCGTTGGCGGTAGATCCATACAACTTTATATTAAAATTATTAGCATTTCAATGGAAAACTCCTTGTAAGCTACCTAAATATCGAGCCTTCAATTTAAAAAAAGTAAGTTTAAGTCGCCACTCTTTTTGACCTACCATTTATAGTCAAAACTGTGTGATGTGGACCGCCTTCGTACCTCGTAGAATATAGCTATGTTAGGTACCCACAAGAATTTATTAACACACGCAGAATGGCATCCGCGCGATGTTTAGATTCGTTATCACGTTCGCCGTGCCAAAACCCGAAAACAAAACGACGCGCTACTTTTATTCCCTCGGCAAAAGGTGCAACAGAGCGGCAACGTTGATGGAGGTGAGTATGTCGATTGTGTAACACGGCGATAGTGGGAGGCCACATTGTAGCAGTGTAGTCGGAGCTGTGCTGCTATTTTGTGTGCACCATTTTTTTGTATATCTCAAATATCAAAATTCCTTACCCCTCTCTTGATGCTTCTGTTACGATAAGCTTATTTAAAAGATTGACGAGGAATACACATGGAAAAACATGTTCCTTGACATGGAGGCGTGGGTGTCTGTCATATGTTCGGAGGCAAGTAAGATAGCCGTGCATATATATATATAGAGATATAGACGGTCATTATCCAGCCCATAGGATATATTTAATGTACGCTGTGTAGCCCAATCATACGGTGTTGAGCCCAGGTGAGGGCTCATCAACGAATCGACGTGTATATGTAGTTCATTCAATTGAAACGTGCACAAGGAATACGTACACAAATTTTTGGCTGGGCTCATCAATGCTATGGTTACATATCCCTTATACAGCATCTAGTTCAGGGTACCGCTCACCAGGGGGCGCCTTGTATATACATGAAAAACGTATACAGACATTGTGAAGCCCACTACACTCACCACTCGTTGTGTGGCCCGAAATTAGGCAACACTGTACGGTATGCTAATAGTCTGACTTTTCGATGTAATCTTACACCAGTTGATTAAATGAACGTGTCGGAATTCTCTATTAAACTAATACATTACATATAATGTAGTCTTAAGGTATATGTATTAATAAATATTGAATTAATTAGTATTATGTATTGAAATATTATTATTTTTTTAAATGATTTTTATATGACAAATATTTGATATTAGTAGGGTAAATTTAAAATAAAAATCTCCTACAATAATAATGGATCGTAAACAATGAATATAAGTAAATGTCTATTTATATTAAACAGAAACATACACTTTGTTTGTAAATGTTTTAATTTTGAACATAACACTTTAGTACCTATACATTTTACTGTACATTCATTACATATTTTACAAGAACACGCATGGCAACGAGTTTACTGCTGCAATGAAACTGTAAATTGCTAACGCATTTCTGATTTTCAACGCTACTCAAATCTAAGACTTCTTAAGTTTGTTAACCTATAAAATAATTTTCTTTATAATATACTCTATACATAACTCAACTTTTATATTCAGCTACCACAATCACATACATTTCTGGCACATGACTGTATAGTACTAGCTTACAGAATTATAAGATTGAGCTAAAAATAACAGTTATATATTTAATATACCGGCTGACAATAATGAGACCAGGGCCATGCCTCTATCTCCTTTACTTATGGATGAATTTGGATAAAAATTGATACAAAGATGCTAGATATAATTTGAGATTGACATACAAGTATAATCAAAATGACCGACTCTCGAGTTAAACCGGAAATAACACTAACATTGAGTTTTTAAATTCATTTCAATATATATTTTGTTTTTCGCAATCTACGACTCAAATTACATGCAAGAGTGGTGTTATATTACACAGAAATATTAAAAAAAATTAATTAATAATTCTTCAATTTTAGATAACGAAAAAGTAGTGCACGATGCATATCGTTAGATTTGTAATTACATTTTTTGTTTAATGACAAAATGGCCCTTCGTAGGTGTCATTTAAAAAAGTGACTTTTTTTTTTAGAAAATGTGTTTAGCAAATTTTGTTCTTTTATTAAGGGTTTGTTATTAACTTTATTGATAAAATATCTATTATTATTAGTTGCTATAGTTAATTAGAACACATTTTTTAAGTCACACCCTTCTACCGTAAAAATAAAATTTAAAAAAGATCAGTTTGAAAAAATGAAAATTTCGCGAGACTATTAGTATGTAATTTGACTTGTAAATTCCGAAAAACAAAATATATAGGGTGATTATTTAAAAAATCAAAGTTGGTGTAATTCCGGTGTAACCGAAAGTCAGACATTTTGACTATATCTATGGGTCATTCATAAATTATGTCTAGTATCTACATTTAAAATCTGATCCAAATCGATTTATAAATAAAGAAGATATAAGCATGGCTCTGTCTCATTGTCACCCGGTATACTAAACCAATTCTTAAATCACAGATTTTTGCTTGGATGTTTTCGCTTTTTTGGAGGAGGGCTTTACAAATTTGCAGCTGTAATAGTGGGAATGGAATTTTATTTGAATAATTTATTTCTTATCGCTAATTCTTTCAGATTCAAATTCCTTTCTTTCAAAATGAACCTGAAACAAAATTATGATGCATATTGATGAAAGTCATTTGTGTGTGCGGAAATGTACGTCACAAATACTTGCTCTAAGCGGCAATTCTCCTCTATCGATACATTTTAACTAGATATGCCTCCCTTCTATATTATTGGTTCCTTGGAGTATGGAGAACGATCTAACCCCATTTTCGGAACGATTGCTGCAACAGGACACACTGCAGGCCGGCATTTTCTATCTATAGTTAATACTTGTTGATTTTTAAAATATGAAGTATCTACTGAATTCATACAAAAATGAGGAGAACACTGCAAATAAGCACAACTTCGAATTCAAACTAAATTATTTGACATGCGCACAGCTGTTGATTTATGGTGCATTCGCCATATTGACTTCAAAAATACAAACCTTGGCGCCATTAATTGCAGTACTCGATTAATATAGGGACTCTATTCTTTATCAGAGCAGTCGAAGAAACCCTTGGTTTACAAAGTACCGCAATGGCGGCCATATTGTTTCAGAAATGACATCCTTCAAGGAAATATGAAAATTCATTAGATACGATATTTTGCAATTTTTTCCGTTATAATTATGAAAACAACAAAAAACATAGCAGCGAATCATTCTTTTAGGTTGGGTTTTAATAATTTATTTGCTATTTGATAACACATCGACAACTTCTAACCATGCAATTTATATACTAAATTTGTCAAAATGACATTACTTATATTCTGACAGATATAATTGACTGAACATGCCATTTCTGAAACAACATGGCCGCCGTTCCGGTACTTTGTAAACCAAAAGTTTCTTCGCCTGTTTTTTTCTATATGTGCATTTGTTTTACCAGAAATTGTACTCATGATCTTTGAAGCAGGAGTGAGGAACTCAGGATGCTTAACCACGGCTTAGTACATTGTCACCAAGCCCGACAGCAAGTGCATGCTTTGAGTATTTCCCGGAATTTTTAAAAATGGTTTTCCGGAAAATATGTCTCAAGTCACACTGCATTTAAAAACTCACAATACTTTCGTAACTAGCCTGTAGGAAGTTGGATGAACTTAACACATTAAGTATGCATTCAAAGCAAGCGTGTATTGTAGTAGGTACTGAAGCATTTACGAACATATTTTAATTAAACATTTTGCATATACCCTTAGAATAAATTATGCAAGTCGTTTTTGATAATTTTAATAGTTTATCGGTTTCAGAATATTAAGCCTTTGTTTACATATACAAAAGTAGGCAGGTAACTAGGTCATAACTTATCTGTAGGGTTAAAGAATATTACCCTACATGGCAACCATAACCATATAGCAACCGATAAACTATTGAGCAAATCACGGATGTTATGAATCATAACAGCCTCAGATGTTTTAAAATCCTCGCTCTACGAGCTCGGATTTCAAAACATCTGCGGCAGTTATGATACTCATAACATTCCTAGATATGTTAATAGCTATAAATTTGACCAGAAGTACTCGATTAAAGAAAAGTGTGTAAGCGGTAGGTGCTGAAGAAGATTTTTACATGCAAACCTTTGAAAAACATAATGGCTTGAAATTAAAGTCACAAATTGTGAACTACGGTCCTGGTATACAAATTTACATAGAGATAGGAGCAAAAAGCTGAGGTAAACAATGATTTTTATTCGTATAACTCCACAACGAGGCATTGTCCCACCACATTTTACAGATATTTGTCTTCCTTACTTTGTATTAGAGTTTGCAATCCCACAGTAAAAATTCAATACTTACCGGGATTTCGGGATCGGCTACCATGAGTTGAATAAAGTATAACAGGTAGATACAGTCACAGAAACAATATAGCTGCCACATTCGTTTTCCAGTGCAAGTTTATCAAAGTCCACTAGCTTAGCAAGAGATAACGCTAGAAGAAACTAAAAAGCTATAGTCGGCATGAAAATGGAAGGGCTCCTGGAACTGGTGGCATCTCTGTTGGACTTTTAAGGCACGGACCAGAAAAATTTTATAAACTTCTCACTTACATATTTAATTTGTTCCTAAGAGGAGAAGAACTTCCAGTTGAGTGGAAAACGGCATACATAACTAAAATCTACAAGAAAGGGGATAAAACAAACTCTGGTAATTATGGACTACTGAGTGTTACAAATTCGCTACAAACAATTTATGGAAAAATAATAAACAATAGGCTCGAGAATGAAGTTGCAGATATAGATGAGCAAAGTAGATTCCGTGCTGAACGATCTGTGGTAGACAACCTGTTTTGCTTAAAGCAACTGACAGACAAACGACTAGCGTGTAATCTCGAGACCCATATGTATTTTACAGACCTAAGGAAAGCCTACGACAGTGTCCCATTATTTAAATTATGGCTGGTTATGCGACAAAGAGAAATTAAGGAGATCTATATTCAGGCTATTCAAAAACGTTACGAGCCCAGAATCATATCATTTGGGCCAGATCAGTATAGCTCTTAAA
This sequence comes from Agriotes lineatus, assembly GCA_940337035.1. NCBI lineage: Eukaryota > Metazoa > Arthropoda > Insecta > Coleoptera > Elateridae > Agriotes > Agriotes lineatus. Next base: position 76,807,454 of record OW679194.1, on the reverse strand, counting down.
TTTTCTGATGTAATATTTGGAGTTCGTATATTTCATTCACTATAATACGATAATTGCAGTTGTTTGTAAATGTTGCCACAGGAATTACGAAAATTTAACAAATTGACAATAGCTTTACCACGTACCACTTTTGCAAAAAGAATACAGACACCAGGCTGTCCATATGTTATTAAACAACAAACAGCTTGTTTCACTTCATCCAAAACATGTTAAGGTGAACGAAATATGGTATTATTTGATCATATGATCAAAATGAAATGATTCTGTAATTTACTTAGTGTTTCCCGACTATCTTTTGTAATTTGTTATTGCTAAAGCTGTTTAAAATATTTCTAAAAACTCCTACAATTATGATGTACGAATATTGACCAAAATGATTTTCTTTTGTGGCTACAAAATAAAGATACCTAAAAAATCTTAACTGGGCCAAATGACGTGATTCTGAGCTTGTATAGTAATATGACGAGTCGTGTCAAAACAGAACAACTATCAAATAAAATAAAAGTTACAAAGGGACTTCGACGAAGAAATTCGGGGAAATTACCTCACTCGGCTGTGCCTCGTGCGCTAAAATTTTCCCCTTATGGATAAAATGCCTCTTTATTCACTTGTAGCATACATAACTATTAACCAAAACAAGAATGGACATCCTCACATGTCCATCGAATTAGTACGACTTCGGTAACGTTTGGTCCAAGGTTCACATTAATAGCAAGGAAAAAATTATAGCGGTAAAAATCATTCAAGACTTGGAACGATTAATTGATACATTCTGTACAAATTAACTTTATTGGATTTTCCTTATTTTTTATAGGTATGTCTTTATAAACAGTTAAGCGTATACGATTGTCGAAACAGATGAAAACAAACATTCTTCCAATTTAATATCAAACTGTACGAAGACTTCGATCGAAAATGGGAGGTTTTTACAGAAACATGTATGCGACGGATTACGATGGAATAGTCTTATCAGAGCCAAAGCTTGAGCATAGTGTATGCAATTCTGAACTACTCAATTATGATTACGATGTATACAGATGCGATAGAAATTTTTATATAACAGGTAAAATCATAGGCGAGCAGTGTTTTAATGGCTATACTAAACAAATATACATTTAAACTTCTTAATCTTGAAAACATTTTTATTGGTTGTATTTGGGTGTTTTTTAACATTGCTGGTGAAATATATACAATAACTGTAGTTTACTTTGAACCTCAATTTAAATTTGATACCTATAATTAATGATTTGATGGTAGTAACGATTTTTTGGCTTTACTCTTTTTGTCTGCTGACCTTTATCAACTAAATTTATGTTAAGAACGTTTGGATGATTTTCAAGGCGTTTTCGTGCTGCAGGTTCTTTTTATTCGTTTTTCGAAAAGTATCACACAATGTTGGCACGCATTTTCATTCTGTTTTAAGTATGACTTAATAATATAGTGACCTTATGTCACGCTTAGTAACAATTAAAATGTGTGTTTGTTTCGCTTAAAACAATTTATTAATGGTTTGCTGTTTTAGAAAGTTTATGCAAGACCTCATAAGCAGCATGCCACGACGAATGGAAATTGTAATAAGAGCTAGAGGTAGAAATACACAGTACTAATCAAAGTTGAATTGTTTTTTGTTTTCTTGAAATCAAATTGTTGTTTTTCATATTACATATCTTTTCATTTTCCTCACCTTTTTAATAAAAAAAATTGCCAATTTTTATTATTATTATGTCATTAAGCAATACTGACATAAGTATAAAATACATATTCAGACATTTGGAAATGATCTGTTGTATAAAAATAAAATTTTAAAAAATGATTCGTTTTTTTGGAGGGGAGTGTATACTGTATATATTACGAAGGTATTATTTTAACTTAAACAGTTAGTTTTCGCAATATTATTATATTATATAGTTAATTAATTAATTAGTTTCTTGCAATATGTAAATTAAAAGTTTCAATATCACTATGACAATCGTTTATTAATTATTTATAAACTGTCAAATAAACGCATGTTGGCAGTTCTATAATGTTTAATTATAATTTTCTTAATATTACTGCAGTTAAAAAAATGTATCTCGAATATGAAATGCTTTTGTATTATCAAACGAATTTTTAGGCTCGTCTTCGATTCGCTACAAAATCTATCATTTCGAATGCAAAAGTAGCATTTCGTATTGTAGATACAAAAATATTTATTTGCGTTTGGTCACCGCGGTTCTATTTTTTGTAACTAATTGGCTTCAAAATGCCCCTGTTCTGGTTCTTCGAAGTCCATTGTAAACATTGCGAATATCGTTGTAGCTGAGGTGTGAAATGCATGTTTGTATCATAATACATTGTATTAGGATTTGGTTGAACTCATTAAAAGTATTGCACTTGTCCCGTAGAACATTGTCCGTTTCTTCGATTTGCACAGCACACTGATAAAATGCTACAGTGGCGGTTTGGTTTTACGATGAGACTAAATTCATTACATAAACAAGACTACGTTTTTGGCGCCATTTTAATATTCTCCCGTTTTGGATTTGTTCTTGTTCTTGTATTTGCAGCAACTTCTGTATTATAATCGTCTTCGAACAACTGATGCAATACATAACGCAATTAACACTATTAATTACCAAACAACCATTAAGTGGTGCATTTAATAGATTTATAAATATTTTAGGTCAATGTATTGTTAATGACGTCAGCTACCTGGATTATGTAATTAAATGCGTTAACTGAGAAAATGAAGAACTCAGTTATGGTAGTTATTTGGAATTTTGCAGTTCGAAGAAAGATAGAATACATAGAAACTTATCCCTTTTATTCTCAGAAGCTAGCGCTACCATATTTCTACCACGCCTTCAACAATTTTATCGCACTCCACTTTACTTATAAGAAAACACCACTCACTTAATGCTTTGGAGCGGCCCGATCGCTTCCTCAACTCTGTGTGGAAGATCTGTATTTTACCACGTGATGCAATAACACATGGGAATACATTTGGCAACACCGACGGGCTACACAACGTACAACAGATATAAATTTATACACAAACGGGCTAAATAACGAACTAATCATATCAACGGACTCACATGGTTCTATTAATATATAAAAAAACTAAACTTCTAAAAGCATTACCCCTCTGAGGTTGCTTTGACTCGTAATGATAAAAAACCGCATATAAAGTGATTTATATCTTCCGGACTGAATTTTTAAAGCCGGGTGGAACAACGGCCCAATAATGTAAGGGGCTCAACAAGATACCATTTAGCCCTATATATATATATATAGAAAGGTGGGCCCAAGATAAAGCCTTCACTATTTGTGTTCTGTCGTTTAAATATTTTTTAAAGAAAGAAACAGAATCATTATTCTGATAAGCCAATGTAATGTATTACTGCCCAAAGAAGGAGATTATTTATCGTACCAACTGCCTTGCTAAGGTCCAGCAAGACCAACACCCCACCCTGGTCACAGGCAGTAATAATGTTATCGATTACGTTAGCTAAAGCGGTAGTACAATTTATTATAACCTGTACGAAAACCTCACTGACAATTTCGAAGTATACTATAGGATTCTAAATGCGCTCGAAATTGCATGTCGATGAGTTTTTCTAAAATTTTAGATAATGTCGGAAGAATGCTGATAGGTCGCAAATCTTTCATTTCAGTGGGCTTTCTGGTTTTGGAATAACATTGGCATTTTTCCGCTTCCTTAGACGAAGGGTGGATACGGCCTGGGGTAGCTCATACTCTTGGTAGAATATGGCATTGTTTAAGGATTAGGCAAAAAATGCTTCAGGCTTCAAAATTGAACAGTAGAACTTTGAAAATTTGGGCGCATTGTCGTTACTCACAACATAAAAATTAATCTAACTAATTAATAACACACCACCTATCTTTAGTGCTTCGCTGCATACCTATATAAATTGTACAGGTGAAAGGGTTGCGGAAATAACACAAAAATATTATCAGCAATAGGGACATTTAATCAAACCCAAATACTTGCAGTAATATATGAATTATATACGTAAGCCATGAAGGCCAAAGCAACAGCAACTTAATATTTGTAGCTCAATTGCCTAACAAATAAATAAACCATAAATAGGAATCAACTTAAAAGTATTTTAGTCACAAAATATGCTAATTAATATCTCGGGGTTACAACTCAGGATCGCCGATGACATGTGTGCAGAACGTCGAAAAGACGCGGCGGAAGTGAGTTTTGGGCACATACGTATTTCAGCAATTTGGAAACGATTAATCACGCACGCTTTTGGCGTTATAAATTGATTGATTAAAAGGAGTAATTAAACACCCTTCAATTTGAATTTCTAAGGCCTTAGCAAGAACTGATTATATATGCGGCAACTGCCTTTGTCGATAGAAACGCTGAGAAACGCATGCGCTTACATTTTGATTCGGTGTTATGTCCAGCGATTGTGAGGGGGAAGATCCTGCTATGTCGCATCTTGAAAAAAAGGACTGCTAAGCAGGATTTGGGGTGCATTATTTCGTAGAATCCCAGGACGTCACCAGCAAAGAGAGCAGCTAGGGCCTAGAGCATTCTGGAATTTACAGCCAGCTTGCACGTCGAAGCGAAAAATGGGAGGCCCTGTTATTCTTCGAGTAACTGTAGAATAACCTTAAGAAAGCAGCATTGGAACCACCTAAACCTGTTTACGGCCGTTCGTGAAGAAAACAACGCCGCTAGTGGTTTTCGTTTGTTTAAACAAGAGCGGTCTTGGACTGCTCCTTGAATTTCAGATCCCGCAAAGGTGTTTCGTGAAAAATTAATAATCGAGAAACTCCACTGTTTGCTAGCGAGTCTACTTAGGAAAAGCCAAGCGAGCGTGCTTCGACCAGAAATACCTTTCAGGTGCCTTATCTCTAACGTCAGGCGCTTTATGCGATAAACCTAAGTTCCTTTGATTCATTATTTAAATATAAGGTGGTCCGAAAGAAGATGCGAGTTGCTAGAACGCGCTATTGAAACGGGGAGTTAGACATTCTTCCAAATAGTGGGGAATTTACACGTGACAAAACAAGAATTTGTGATATGGGTAATAGAAGGAATAATTATTAGGCTATAATATTTAATAACCTGCAAGTACTGTTACTTTAAAATTATTGATAATTGAGGTAACAGTATGAACGTAAACGAAAACAAAATCAAAATTTGTCATGTTGTCAACGGCTTTGTTATGATAAACTTCTATAAGATCAGTGTTGTCATTGTTAGTTGGAACTGAATTAATAAATAAGTCATTTATCTTATCAGAGCTAGAAAACTCAGAGGGTATAGCAATGTTAGTATCGCTAGCAATCTGAAAATATTTTAATTATCCCGTAGCATTTTTGATAATTGGTGACGTGCTATAAATTCAAAATAAGCCCTTTTCTTATTATTAATAATCCATGTAGTAATGTTTCTGAAGTATCTGAATTCAGTTGGTTGAAACACCGGTCAGTTTCCCAGAGGAGTTAATAACTGGTTGAAAGTAATCACTTTTTGCAATGGATTGATCGAGGAGCAAGTATTAGGTAGCCACGACGCTCATCCGATGTAAATCCTTTGGACTATGATTTTTGGGTTACCATAATTAATTTTGAGTGAGAAATTCTAATAATGTTTTCATGATACCTAATTTACTCTCATGGATTAAAAAAAGAATTTAGAATTTGACAATACTGCCAAAAGATCCGCTATACCATTATCCAATAAATAACCCAAATCGAGTTTGAAATAGAAGTCCTTTTTAGAAGCATCACTTGAAGTGCCAATTGAAATATATCTAATCTCCACGTTGTAAGCCAATTGTGATACGAGGGTAAGGCGAATAGTTCTCGGCCTTGACATAATATGACGTTCCAATCTGCAAAAATTTATTTTTCTTGCCTGCGTGCAAGTGTTATTAGTTCGTATGACAAGTTTCAACTTGTTCTCTCAAGTAGTTTGTTTACATGAATTTTTGCCGTAGACGTTTTATAGTTATTTACCTAACAAGTTCAGGAAGTTAATTTTCCCGAATGAGCACGACCGAAGGGAGTGCTGCATGTAGTGCGAATTCGGGAAAATTCTTCCCGAAAGAGGTAGGTACAATGTTTTTTGTAACGAATAACTCAAAATATTTGAAAAAATATTATTTAGGGCCGGTTGCAGAAAGCAATGTTAAGTCTCGTGTTAGCTAACATCGCGTCAAAGTGAACAAAATCGCATCAAATTTTGTTTACTAATGTATTAGTTACCATAAAGATTTGAGATTTGATGCGATTTTGTTCACTTTGACGCGATGTTAGCTAACACGAGACTTAACATTGCTTTCTGCAACCGGCCCTTAGTGTTTTACAACTTTACTGAGTTGGCAGCACAAATTACTAAATTTTTATACGTATCCTAGCACCTGTTAGCTTTTGTTGACGTTTACAGCGCCCCTGGAACACACAATTGCCATAGTTTTTGTGGGAAAGTAAAAAACACTCCGGTGCGGGAAAAGTCATTTTCGGCGCATCGGGAATGACCGGGAAATATGAATTTTGAAATCATGAGTGCAAAAAGTGGTTTTCGTTAAAATGGATAAATTTGAATATCGCGCGGTCATAAAATTCTTCGTTTTGAATGGATTAACCCGAAGTTGACAAAAGTTTAAGGAAACTCTGCTCCTTCCATGTCAACCGTTAAAAAGTGGGCAGCTGAATTTAGACATGGTCGCGCGTCCCTCGAAGATGACCCACGTGAAGGACGGCCAAACACAGCAACCACACCGGAAACCATCGAAAAAGTCCATGATATCGTGTTGGACGATAGGCGAGTGAAGGTCAGTGAGATAGCTGAGGCTGTGGGGATATCGGAAAAAAGGGTGCGAAACATCTTGCACAAAAAATTAGGGATGAGTTTCGCAGCAATGTTTGGACCGATTCAATAGGCATTCGACCGATTTTGTGCTGCGATTTGTCACCATGGATGAGACATGGGTTCACCACTACACCCCAGAAACGAAGCAGCAGTCGAAGCAGTGGGTGGAAGCCGGTGGTTCAGCGCCAAAGCAAGCGAAGTCGATCGCATCTGCTGAAAAGTTCATGGCCAGCGTGTTTTGGGATGCGAAAGGGATGCTGTTAATTGATTACTTTGCAAAAGGCTGAACAATTACAGGCGAATATTACTCCAACCTTCTTGACCAGTTGGATGCCAAAATCTGGGAGAAGAGGCCTGGCCTGAAGAAGAAAAAAAATCATCTTTCACCAGGACAACGCACCTGTTCACAAGAGTGCGTTGGCGATGGGAAAAATGCGGGATTTGGGGTACGATTTGCTCGGCCATCCCCCCTATTTTCTTGATTTGGCACCCTCGGACGTCCATCTGTTCCCAAACTTGAAGAAATTTGTTTCTGGGAAGCACTTCGCGTCCAATGAAGAAGTCAAGAGGGCCGTAGATGAATATTTTCACAGCCTTCCAGACTCTCACTTCCGGGAAGGAATACTGATGTTGGAGAAACGCTGGACCAAGTGTGTTGAAGTCAAGGGAGATTATGTAGAAAAGTAAAATCATTTTTTAACTGAAAATCGCAGTCTTTCATTGCCAGGCCGAGAATTTTTCACTTTACCCTCGTATATCTCATATCTCGAGTCCCACTTACGGTGTCAATTGTAATATTTATCAACCACACTTGTAGTATGAAATGAAATATGCTCTTTTACTAATTATTGTAAAGAAATACCATCATTTACAGTTCATTTATATACGTTCCTTATTTCTTAATGCGATAAGTAGGAATTGACGTAACCCCTAAATCAATTTGACATTTGAAATTATGTCATGTAATTATTATTCTTTAAGCCACGACTAGTTAGTTTTATGAGCAATGAGACTCCTAATTCCAAGCTGAAAGGATTAACCTTCAACTAACAACTTTCTCTATATCTAAAGACTGAATTCCTTTTAAAATGTAATAACTATTTGATTTTATAAATCAAATACAAGTTTCAGGTACTTCATAAACTTAAATTCGTAAGTTCAGTTTGTTAGTAAAACATAGAAGTTTGATCTGACAATACAGAAAAAAATACAGATTGTCAAAAAGTAATTTAATCAATTGTTACTATTTCCAAACTTGATTGGCTTAAATCTAAAGTTCTAAATGTTATTCTACCTTCAAAATGTTCAAATTTCAAAATATAATTGTCGAAAACGTTGAGTACTGAAATTACTATTAAATTTAGAAGAATAATTCTTCTACAATTAACATCTAAATATAATTACAATAGTTTAAAGATTTGTCGCACTAAACTTACTTTATATTTTTTTATTATTTTGTAAGAAATTATCATTAACCTTCTGAATGTTTATTTCTTGTACCTGAATGTTCTACCTCAGCTCCTAACTAGATAGATTCTAGTCAGCAAACTCCTCCTGGTTGTTCCCGACCGAATTAAAAGCTCATTATAGCTCTTTGAAAATTCTATTACTTGAATAGACAGTTCTACAGCACCACAACACTCACTTTCACTGGTTTTACTGGCTTCGTAGTATTCTAATATTTACAATAGAATATACAAGAAGCGTTCAAATATAAATTATAATTTAATATTTATTCAAAAACAAACACAAGGACTCTAATGTATATTATGTCACTTGTCTACTCAGTCTCACTCTCGTTTAATAAACTGGTGCCTTCTTTCCGGAAGTTTCTCTATTCCACGAGAAAAAAATTCTTTTGTTTGCAGTCACACTTATTCCCGAACAATTTCGATGACTTCTTCATTACAACAAGCTATTTTTCTCTTAGAAACTCTTTTAAGGGTCCAAACAAATAAAAAAACTGATGCAGCAAGGTCCGAAATTTATGGTAAATGGGGCAGCATGGTCCATTTCAATTTTTGAATCATAGTGAGCGTGTGAATAGGGAAAGGATGTAGATCATTATCCTGTAAGACATAGACAGAGAACACGCGTTTTTTTTAAGTTACCCCGACTATTACTTACAGAAGGAATATCCTTCACTGTAATTCGACGACCATTTCAAATAAGTGTATTTTACTCTGTTTTCGGACGGCGAGAATGGGGTTCATTCTCGGCACCTTGGCAGCCATCTTTAAATGCTTTACTTATTTTGTAATAGCTTATGTCTGATAATGATTGTAGTAGTAGTAATCAACCTGTCTTTTAACTCTTACACAAATTTCTTATGGTTGTATATCTTCGTTGATAAGAAATTTACTAATAATGCGTTGTTCGACGCTTGAATGCACTCACACTTCACTCATGTTTGCCAATTGAACGAAAATGAATTGTGGCGACTTAGCGACTGAATCAAGTTGGGTCTTATTCCAGAGCATTAATGATGCCTCGATTTCTGCTATCGAATAAGGTAAGACAGAACCGCTTGTACGTGAAAACTAAGTCTTGAATACAAAAGAAATATTAAATTTTTTCAGTTACAATTAATCAGGCTGCACAGCTACCTGATGTTTTATTGCCATGTCTGGGCAACCCTGTATATTTTGCAGTGAACAATGGTAGATAGAGGATGGAATAAATCGGCATAGTCTTTAAACAATTTTTGGATAAAAATTCTATAGTATTTTAGTGGCGTGTTTATTGTAACTATGAGTTTTACAAAAATATTTTTTTGGGCAGTCTTAAATTAATACCTAATAATTTGAACCTGCTACTGTATTCGACTGAAACCTTCGCTTCAAATAGTCTAACCTCATAACTGTTACATGCATGCAATGAATGTGTAACGTAATACGGTGACTTAATCTACTTTTTCTCAGTATGTTCGATGTCCTGATAGCTCATGCCAGAGGTTCGTTGTGAGATACACCCAAAGAAAGAAGTTCAATAAAAATATTTATTTATAGGTACTAATTTTACACCGCAAAAATTATTGTATTATTCAACTTAAATGTATTTGTACAATAGATAATATTAAATTCTATAATGTTGATTCTTGAACTCGCCCTACGCCTGCTGCTGCGGCAACCAACACAGCCAAGAAAGTCTTCACTATTATCGATAGGATTAACAGGCAAATTTGAGCGTAGAGATATACAGTGCCTTTCGAAATAATCGAACGTTTTTGAGTGGTCATTATTTTGGCGCTAGTTATTTTAACTAGTTGATGTTAGCTACACGTGCAGTGTTATTTTTGGACATTGACATTTCTCATTGGCGTTCGTTCGTAGTGCTTTAAGGTGTTACATGAAGTTTACAACCGGTTTCAGTTATGGTAGTTTACAATACAGCTAAATGCCGTCTTCCTGTTTCCTGTCTCCAAACCTCCCTGTTCTGTTCTGTTCATTCCACGGTTTGCGTGGTCTACCTCTTTTTTTCTTAACCGGCGGGGACCATTTAAAGATCTTCATAAGCCACGTCGTCTCCTCCATTCTCCAATTCTGTCCACAACTGATTCTGGTGCCTCCATTCTGCGTCTTATTTCCTCGTTCGTCACTCTATCTCGTCTCGATACCTTTGCGCTTTTTCGTCCATTTGAACTGTGTTTAGTCTTCGTTTCATTTCCGCTGTTACAGTCCATACCTCACTGCCATAATATAGCACCGACTCTACCATTACTTTACCTATTCTTTTTTTGTTTTTGTTAGAGATAGTATTGTCCCATCAAATTGATTTTAAGTACTTTGTACTATTCGAGTTCTGATCTCTTCTGTTCCCAAACCTCTTTCATCGATTGTATTGTAGCACCGAGGTATTTAAACCTTTCTACTTGTCTTACTGCGACATCTTCATTTATTAAGACTTCATATTGTGCTTTCGAGTTGATTACTAAATACTCCGTTTCCCCTAAACTTATGCTAAGGTCCCATTTATCGTAGCACCGATGTAATCTCTTTATCATATATTCCAAGTCGAACGCATCTTGTGCTATTACAACAATAGCATAATTATAAATTGTCACATTTAAATACTGTGCAGAATATTAGTTTTTCAGGGCAATAGATGATAAAATTTGACCCGCTTGCGACTCTAATGAATTATTTGACACTGACAATTTACAATTATCAGATTTGAAAGGTTTTATTTTCAGAAGTAATACTATAAGTACTTCGATATTATCGGGTTATATGTCGATAACTTGTTGCACAATAATAAAAGAGTGTCAGTTTGACAGGTTAAATAGTCCGACCGCGTCAGAGGGACGATTATTCTGTCAAACTGACACGATTTGTTATTGTGCAGGAAGTTTGAGACGTATAACGTGTTCGAAGTACGCATTGTATTCGATTTGATTATTTTGTGAGTAAATTTTAATATTAGGAACAAATAAATATTTTATTGGCAGCTCGATTTGTTTGAATTAACCTAGCTGAAAGTCATCTCCATGAAAATAACATCAAGTTGACAAAAGTTATGTATTGCGTTGCCTAGTGAAGTTACTATAGTAAAATCGATTTTGTATAATCGAAATTATACAAGATAACTTAACTAAATCCAGCCTTTTGATTGGTTGAAATCTCTACGAATAAAATAATCTTCCATAACCAAATGAACAGCTTCTACTAACCTCTTTGAGAACAACTTAAAAGTAACTAAATATTTTGCCTGTTAATGGCGGATATTCGCGTCGACCAATAGCGGCGAAGACATCCCTATGGCCACACTGTCTTGTATATAGCCACTGTACGTTCGTGTAGAGATCCTATCTTATATACAGGGACTCTACGTTCGTGTATAGAGGTTACTAAGAGTTGGGCAAACAACGGGATACATTTTGATTGGTTTGGATCCCTTTTTGCAAGGCATGTGTGATAAAAGTGCCGTTTTTACATATTTTGTAGCATGTTATGACCGATAGTTTCACACATGCAAATCTAAATCTTAACTAAATTGGCCGTATATTCCTAATAGTTGGTTCTAGAGATCCTAAGAATGATCAATACTCTGAAAACTCTCCCATCAAAGGCAAGTTAGCAAGGTTGGTTACCATAACCTCTTTGTTCGACATATGTCAAATATCTAATTTGGATCAAAAATGTATGTCAAATCAGGTTGTTTGCCCAACTCTTAGTAAACTATATACAGGATCTCTACGTTCGTGTAGAAAGACGACAAGTTTTTTAGCTTCATCCATTGAAACTATACAAAATATGTTTTTTTTAAACGAAGCCGTTTAGGACCCATGTTTGTATGAACTTTTTATCTTAGAATTGATCAAGGAATCACCCTTTACAGTTTGTCTACGTACTTAATTAACAACCTGTATGTAACCTGCCTCGGCAAATGTAACGGTAAAATTCCTATCTTTCGAGATTTTGATCATGTCATTTATCTCGGAAGTTTACCAAAGCAACAATCTTTTGGCCAGATTTTTTCCGGCAGAATAATGATTTCTTAATATATTATAACTGATAACTACATAAGTTTAGTACACTATGAAATTCGAAATTGATTCCAGATTAACGTTTTTATTAAGATTTTAAAAAAGTGGAACATTTAACTCCGCTCTCCCCTATACAGACATACCCTTGGAAGTAGTACACGAAACATGGAAAGCTACTAAGCACCAAATAAAAACATCGTTCGAGCAGACTCTTTTCAAGTTGCTTCTGGCTAACTCTTTCTTCCCAACTTTGACTAGAAAATAGGGAGATTCTGGCAAGAATGGCCTTCTTGAAATCCTGAGTACCCAGACAAAATTTTACTATTTCATATTGTTTCTCTACTATTACCAAGTTACTTATTCAGTTGTCATGTAGCTTACTTTTTAACTTTTCTTTTAGAGCTAACGGTACTCTCCGAGGAGGTCGTGCAGCACGATGAGCATCGGTCTTCAATGCAATTTCATATTTCTTATAAACGTTTGTAGAACCTTCTAACGAGGCTTCTTTTTTCATCGTGTGGTTCGAACCCCACCGTTATAAGTCGTACTATAACAATATATATATTTGATGCAATTTTATTTTGCTGTTTAAACTGACTTCTGCACCAATATCCAATTTGAAATTAAGTAACCTATCTTCAACTTTTATACAGTATTACCAACTTTAAAGAGATTTTACACTACTAATTTCCAGCGTGTTACATTTACATCCGTTGGTGACTTCGATCGACTTCACAGATAAGCTGTATTCTTCTTCATCTTCTATTTGTTTTGCTAACACCTTAACCTGTTTGGATTTTCACACTATGACAAAATTGTTTACCTTATTGCAGCTTCGCTCATGCTCGGTACCACACATTTTGCACTTATACTATTTATTTGCTATTTGCATCTTGTTGCGTTATTGGCTTATTTACAGTCTTACTCTCTTCCATTCTCAACCCCTTTTTATTGCACAAATTTCTCTTTCTTGTAGATTCTTCAGCTGAGTCTTACTTCTTCAGCTCCGTAAAGATTCACTGCTTTTATTAGATTCAATTCTTCAGCTGTCGGCAGCCTCTCCTACGCTGTTCTGTCGGAGATTCTCAGAGCAATTCTGTCTCGAATAAACGAGTTCAATTGACGATCAAAATCATACGTTTTCACCAGCCTCTTAATCTCCGTTAAAAGATGATTACATTTTGCAATTTCTTGTTTACTTTTGCTACAAAACATGTACTTTGTATACGCAATAGGTATGTTTACGCGGCGTACAGTATTTTTCAAAAGCTTGTACTTTTTTATCTGTAGGCGACAGGCTCAAAGTATTAAATATTTTTATTGCTTCTTCGCCCATGCAATTTAACAGCGTTTCTACTTTTACTTAGTCATTGGCAGTCAACTCAGTTTACTTCCTGCCTCCTAAGAGATATCGAAATATTGTGTAAATTTTCTTTAAGTTTCGTTGAAATTACCCACAAAAGACATTTGTGGCTTAAAAGCCAAAACCATTTTCGTATATTTTTAGGTTATGTTAGCTTCCTAGCTTCTTATTAATTTAACTTATAAATTATTCTTTTTCGTCAATTTTTAACTGCTCCATGTTCTAGCCCAAGCGATATTGTACCGGATCTTGTTCTATTAAACCACATATTGTTATTTTTAATAGTTATTTGTAGTTATTCCAGTGTTCTAATGAATATATGAAGCAGGAGTGAGAACGAACTCGTTCACATATATTTATTTATCAACAACTACATTTCATCCTTATGGATAACCATTTATATAACTATACAACAATGGCACTGTCTGTAAACAAAGCCTAAACAATACTCCCACTCTTTGTTTGCAGGTGCAACGTAACTGAAAGTAAATTTCTTGTTGCATAGCTTGTTGCCATTCATTTTCCTTATCACTTGTTATAGCTTCTTCATACGTGTGTGGTTCATCAATTATCACTGTCGAGCATCCCATATCACAAGTATCATCTCCAAAACGAAGTGATGGGAAACCATAATCCCGATTCCTGAGGCGACATAAATATTCCTCTGTATTTTCCTATTCCTCCTCAGTGTTTGCTTATACTTCATCATCATTATTATTTGGGACTTCATTAACCTCAGCAATATTTTAAAAACTTCAGTTATTTCTTGTTTTTGTTTAGATAAGTTTTCAATTTCAAAGTAAGCATAATTTATGTTACCATTGTAGAATGTACAATGGTAACATAAATTATGTGCATCTTCGTTAAAAGTTACATCTCGAGAAATAGTAATTCTTCCTATCTTTAAATCAATAACCTGTAGTTTGAACTATTGTTGTCACACCCAACAAGTATTAGCTTCTTATTTTTTTTTAACTTGCTTCTGAACTGTTTAGGAGTATGTGCATAAGCTTCTGCTCCATATTTTTTTAAATGCGTGAGTGTTAGTTGCTTATTTGTCCATTTTTCATAAGGTGTTCTAGAGTCATCTGGCTTACACGGTTTTCTGTTAAGTACCTACACTGCCACATTAACAGCTGCTGTCCATAGACCAATCGGCAAACCATTGAAGGTCAACATAGCTCTTGCACTCGACGATCGATCTAAGATCTCTTTCGGCTCTTCCATTTTTTTCTGATTTGTATGGTGCGCTCGTTTCGTGCATTATACCCCTTTTCTTGAAATGATCAGCAAATTGTTGATTTACATATTCTCTTCCATTGTCATTTCGAAATATTTTGATTTTGTTATCGGTCTGCCTTTCTATCATTTTTTCAAATTCCAGAAACTTTAAGAAAACATCGCTTTTGAGTTTGACAAAATAAACAAACCGATATGACGTACAATCATTCTTAAATAAAATAAAATAGTTTGATCCACCGGTTGATGTATTTGATATTTTGCCACATACATCTGAATGTATATATTCTCCTGGTTTTGAGCAGATAATTGCAAAGGTTGGTTTTAAAGGGTTTTCCATGCTGCTTGCCAAACGAACCACTTTGACAGAAAAAACTGCCTGTTTCTTTAATATTTACTCCTGGTAGCTAGCCACTAGACGAAGTATATGAGAAAATCAATAAGGGAATTAAAATACTAGGCGCAAGAATAATGATGATACGATAAGCGGACGACATAGCTCTTATAACAGAAAGCGAACAAGAACTGCAAGAAGCGCTAACGGAAATGAACTTAATCTTAAAAATCTGGTGTGATACACTCACACAACTTCCTTTTACAGTGTTCTTATAATTAGTCAAAAATTTCATTTTTAATTTTTAACCATTTGTCAAAAATTTTCAAAAATTACAAATTCTACAAAAACGGTACAAAATAGAGCGTTAGTTGAAGAGACAAATTTTCTCTAGAATTTTAAGGTGAATTGAAAAATGTAATAATATACCGGGTGTTTTATTTAAAATAGGAGTTAATAAAAAAAATAGACAAAAAAACAAAAGAAACCCACTTTAGAAGTATTCAACTGGAAAATCACCAATTTCACATCAATACACATTAAAAATGTAGTAAAAATGTAAAGTTTAAAAAAAATCGTTAGAGCCGTTTTTAAAAAAATCTAAAAAAAACTGAAAAAATTACGAGAGTAAACACCCACTTCCGGTTATGCGATTTTCTTCAAAAGCTTGCTGTCTCATCTACATAGTACACAAAACTTATATATGAAGTTTCAACGACATACCTCTTTTCGTTTTTCAGATATTCTGTTCACAGACAGACAGACACACACACAGACAGACACACACACAGACACACACACACACACAGACAGACAGACAGACCAATGAAAAAAAAATATGTTTTTTGGGTTCAGGGGACTCTAAAACGTGAAGATCTGTTGAAAACTCAATTTCGAATTTTTGGGGTGAATCCAATACTTCCTTTATTGTATAAGGAAGTAAAAAACTATAATATGAAAATAAATGCGAAAAAAACCAAGGTGTTAGTATGCAGCAAAACACCGGTTGTGGGATCCAATATTACATTAGAGAATCAGACAGTGGAAGCAGTAGTAGATTTCTGCTACCTTGGAACTAGAATAAATAGGGACGCAAGGGATAATAAAGAAATTAGAAACAGAATACAACTAGCAAAACTAGCATTCCTTAAAAAAAGAAGCTACTAACCTCAAACCAACTTTCAATTGATAAAAGAAAACAACTACTAAAAACGTACCTCTAGAGCACCGCACTATACGCATGTGAAACTTGGACGATAGCCACAAGGGAGAAAAGGAGGCTAGAAGCGTTTGAGCTATGGTACTACCGACGCATGCTGAAAATAAAGTGGATCTACAGGATAACAAATCTTGAAGTGTTGGAGAGAGTAAATGAAGGACGAACTTGTAATAGTATTTCATTTCCTGTTAGATTTGAAAACCTTGGTCGAGTTACTCTCTTTCACAGAGCCGGCCCTGCCTTAAAACCGACCCTGTAATTTAAAGTCGCAAGTTCGAATTCATTCGAAATAGGCTCTGAGATGCAAGCGATTGCTAAAAATTACCTTCGTAAGCAGTCCAGCGCTACGCCTGACAGCTTTATCTATTTCGCAACGCCGGGCGCCTGGAGGACTTCTTCATAGCTACGTGGTATTTCTTGTTTTCGCTGCGTTAGCAATTCTCTGTTTAAAAAAAGTGGCGCTCCGAGCATTTTCCCCATTTATGAATTGAATTGTTAGGGATTAGAATAGGATAACCCCTGTCGGTTTCGTTAAGTTTGTCGAACCACGCCTTCCCGAGTAAGCTAGTTAAGGGTAACAGAAGCCGAGCATCTGCTTCAAGACATTTTTAGATCTGTGTCTTTTAGGAAACCGGCAAACCCTTCTAAACCTAACCCGCTCTTTGACGTTGAATACATGCAATGTCGATTCATTAAGATTATACCGTAACAGATCTAAGTGGCTGCCCGGCCGTGGGGCAAAGTTTTGTCGATAACGCCTTTAGGGCATTGTTTTTGTGTTTCTTTTCTTGTCATACAGCTTTATTTTAGTCTTCGGCATCAACGTCATATAGTTTTTTCCAGTATTTTCCATGAAAACTTCACTTTTTAGGACTTTGAAATTTGGAATCGTGTTTTTTTCATATTAGGACGCGTATCCTATTTGTTTTCTTTTAGTAAATGAGTTCCTTGCTATCCCTTTGACATACCAAACATTGTTTTTTCCGGGATTTTTCGCGGGATTTTTGTGTTTTTTCGTGTTCAATATTTCAACATTTTCTTTTTCGTGCTAGGGCATATTTTGGAGCCATTCTTTGTGGTACTATCGTTTGCTTTTACTCATAACAATAAGGCATTCGGGTTTTTTTAATCTATTGGTAGTTTTCTGAAAAGTCGGAAATTTTTGAAAGTTTGAAAATTTAATTTGTGACGTATAAAATAACTTTTCGTGTTGAAAGGCTTCAAGTCAACCCTAAGTAGGGAACGAGCATCGTTTTTTTTTCTAGTATTTTGCATTTTTAATATTCTTAAATAACACAATGGTACTGAAATGGCATATCGACCGCCTACTCAAGGCAGATCTGGAATACGAATTAAACATTAGAGGAATAGATAGCACCGGTGTTGTATCGGTTTTGCGTACACGCTTACGAGACGCGTTAAGGGATGAAGGTCGTGAGGCGGCGACAGCGCGCCCAGCGCACCCATATTCTTTCGAAGAAGACTATAATGCGGTTTCTGATTTGGTCGCGGCTATTGTACAAAAAACTGACGAATACGCTATAACACCTGATAGGGATCGTGCTGCAGTGATAGAAACAAAATTTTATTGCGCATTAAGGAGGATTAGTAATAGCAAACCGGCTGATGATGAAGAGGAAAAGAAACGAGCGGAATTATTCGCGAAAGTAGCCGTCATGCGTTCTACCTTCGAGGTTACGCAGTTAATGGTAGCATCAGCCACTGAGGCAACTGAGACTCACCAGGCACCTTCGACTTCGGTGTCCACCATAACTCCGAGTAGTGTTTCATCGACAGTTACGACCCCAACTACGAGTTTAAGCGCTAGCACACCAGCCATGAGGACGATTTCGTTTAAAGCCATACCAGTAGCACAATGGAGTTTGCAATTTTCAGGAGACCCTAGAGGACTTTCGGTTAATGCTTTTATCGAACGCGTCAATGAATTACGAATAGCTAGAAACTTGCCTGAAGATGAATTGTTCGCGCAAGCTATCGACTTATTTACCGGTAACGAATTGTTATGGTACCGCGCTAATAGAGCTAAGCCTGTCAATTGGCAACAATTAGTTTCCCTTTTGCGTCAGCAATTCCAACCTGCGGATTACGATGAGCGCCTTCTGGAGGAAATTAAGAGAAGAACTCAAGGACCTTCGGAGTCCATGGGTATTTACATTGCAATTTTGCAAAACATGTTCGCGAGATTGGTCGAGCCATTGACTGAAACAAAGCAGTTAAGAATCATTTTGCGTAACGTCGCACCAATGTACCAAACCCAGCTGGGACTGGTAGAGATTCATTCAATCGAGGAACTACTTCAATATGGACGCAAGATTGAGGAACGCCATTACGCCGTCGAGACTTATGTACCGCCATCAAGACGCCGAACTGACTTGGAAACTGATTTAGCTTACGTCGAGACCGCACCTCTAGAGGAAACACCTAGCGTGAATACGGTACAAACACCTGTGGCAATCGCTCAAGCGCCGGTAAAACCAAGCTCTTTGAAAAACGTTAAAAATTCAGCTTCGGGTTCGGGAATTAAATGCTGGAACTGTCAAGAAGTAGGCCATAGGGCAGTCGCGTGCAAACGCCCGCGTGATAAGAAATTCTGCTATCGTTGCGGCAAGCCCGATGTAATCGTTAGGAACTGTCCAAATTGTAGTCACGGAAACCGAGGTTCGGGAAATGGCCCGGCGAAACGCTGAAGGGTCGAGCGGTGTCTTCGCAAACATTTGTTAACTCGACTAGGTATATTAAACAACTTATTAACGAACGTGAGGAAAAATTTGAAAAAAATAAAGTCATTTTAGATTATGTTTTAGAAAAATCGTCGGACGATCGCCGTCCTTATGTCACTATTGAGATAATGGGGCTTAAAATTTTAGCTTTGTTGGACTCTGGTGCCAACCGCACTATTATTGGAGGTAAGGGATGGGAAGTTTTGGAAACACTAGGCCTTCGTGTTAATAAGAAATTACGCCCAGTATGCGCAGTCGCTAATGGACAAACAGTAGAAAGTCTAGGCACCGTGTTTCTAACGATTAACTTGAATAATAAAGTCGCTACTCTTGACGTTTTAATCGTACCTGACGTACCCCATACAATGATTTTGGGAATAGACTTCTGGAAAATGGTGGGCATAGTCCCTGATGTATTTCGAGGCGAGTGGGAGTTTTCAAAACCCGACTTAGCTACAATCAGTACTCCTACAGACACTTTGCAATCTGAATTCGACTTGACCATGACCCAACAAAACCAACTGAAGCAAGTACTTGACCAACATTTCTCTGACAGTAGCAGTGAGCTTGGTTGTGCCAAGCATATTGAACATCGCATCATAACAAACTCTGCACCCATCAAGCAAAGGTATTATCCAGTCTCACCTGCCATGCAAGCGCATATTGACACCGAGTTAGACAAAATGCTTAAAGCTGGGGTCATTCAACGCTCACGATCAGCATGGTCCAGCCCAATCCTATTGGTTAAGAAGAAAGACGGATCTTACCGATTCTGCGTGGACTTTCGCAAGGTAAACAGTGTTACTGAAAAGGACGCCTACCTTTTACCGTATGTATCATCAATTTTAGACCGCTTACGCGACGCGCGCTTCATTACATCATTAGACATCAAGTCAGCCTATTGGCAAATTAAGATGAGCGAGGATTCTAAGGAGCTAACAGCCTTTACAGTCCCAGGACGTGGCTTGTATGAGTTTAATCGTATGCCGTTCGGGCTCCATAATGCAGCTGCCACGTGGCAGCGTTTTCTTGACCATGTCCTAGGTCCGGAACTAGAACCCTACGTTTTTGTGTATCTAGATGACGTAATAATTTGCGCCCCGACTTTCGAAAAACATTTAGAGGTTTTGGGAGAGGTTTTGAGACGCCTACGAGAAGCAGGCTTGACACTAGGACGAGACAAGTGCCATTTTTGCCAACCCGAGCTAAAATATCTTGGATATGTTGTCAACGCACAAGGTCTACTGGTGGACCCTGAAAAGGTAACCGCCATCATGAATTTACCCCAACCCACAAATGTCGCCGAGATCAGACGAATAATAGGCATGGCCTCTTGGTATCGACGGTTTATACCTAATTTCTCATCAATCATCGCACCAATGACGTCATTGCTAAGGAAATCAAAACGGTTCGAGTGGGATAACAACTGCGAAGAATCATTCTCAACCATCAAGAACTGTCTGGTGTCCGCACCTATTTTGACTTGCCCCGATTTTTCAGTACCCTTTACGGTACAAACAGACGCCTCCAATGTGGGAGTAGGCGCAGTACTTACCCAAACCATAGATGGGGAGGAACGTGTTATTTGCTACATCAGCCGAACACTATCCAAGGCCGAGAGAAATTACTCAGTCACCGAACGAGAGTGTTTAGCAGTCCTGTGGGCTACAGAAAAGCTCAGACCGTACCTTGAGGGTACTCATTTCACGATCATAACCGACCACCATTCGCTATTATGGCTTAATAACTTGAAGGAACCTACGGGTCGACTTGCCCGTTGGGCTGTTCGCGTGCAACAATACGATTTTACTATTCAGCACCGTAAGGGAAAGGATCACGTGGTCCCGGATGCGCTATCCCGCGCCATACCTGTAGCGGACGTTGTAGAGACCCCTGAGACGAATCAAGTAGAGCCTGCCAATGTCATTAATGATCAGGAGAAGACCGATCGTTGGTATGAATTGATGCGCCGACGCGTCACTAAGAAACCTTTAGCCTATCCAAGTTGGAGGATCGTGGACGGACAGCTGTTCAAACATGTTAGAAGCAAGTACCCAGAGTTGAATGACGGAGACAACTGGAGAAAAGTGGCACCAACCGGCCAACGTGGTGAGATTTTACGCAAGGCTCCTGATGAAGCTACCGCGGGTCACTTAGGTATTTTCAAAACGTACGGACGAGTCGCGCAAAAATATTATTGGCCAAAGATGAAGGCATACGTCGCGCGCTATGTAAATCGTTGTACAACTTGCGTTTCACATAAACCGGAACAAAAGCGACCTGCCGGACTGATAGCTCGCCATCCAGTAGTAAACAAACCTTGGCAAATGATCTCCATTGATATAGTAGGCCCGTTGCCACGCTCTAAGCAGGGCTATGTATACATCCTCTCTGTCTCAGACTGCTTCACTAAATTTACCCTTTTCTTTCCGTTACGAGCAGCTACCGCCGCCGCGGTTTCCCAAAGGATTGAGAATGACGTCATCTTGCTCTTTGGAGCACCCCAATATATTTTAGTGGACAATGGTGTCCAATTTCGTAGTAAAGAATTCCGCACCTTGGCGAATAACTATAAATCCAAAATTCTCTTCAACGCATATTATCATGCGCAAGCAAATCCCGTTGAAAGGGTGAATAGGGTTTTAAAAACTATGTTGGCTTCTTACGTTAAAGACAATCACCGTGACTGGGACAAGTATCTATCTAAGGTCGCATGTGCAGTACGGACTGCCATTCATGAAGTTATTGGAATGTCCCCGTATTTTGCTAATTTTGGAAGGGAAATTCAGCTGGAAGGAAATGAAGCTGAGGCTCCCGATGAGGAAATAGATGTGGGTAATGTCCAGATGGCTAACCGTGATCATCTTTTGCGTCGTGCACCTGCCTTTAAGCCTCTTTATGAAGATATTGTGAAGCGGTTGGAATTCGCATATAGGACCTCTAAGGCCATTTATGATTTGAGGCGACGCCCCGCTCTTTTTGCTGTCGGTGACACTGTATGGCGCCGGAATTATGTCCTCTCTGATGCAGCCAAGCATTTCAATGCAAAGCTTGCACCTAAGTTTGTAGGCCCCTTTTACATCTCGAGAAAAGTCTCGTTGGCCACCTATGAGTTATCCGATCAGAGTGGAGCTTCTAAGGGCATTTGGCACGCAAAGGACTTGAAACCCGGTCCAGATGACAATTAAGACGTCCTGCTTTAATAATCCCCAAGTCACATTGGGTTAACCATGAGTGACTTACTGTTGTATATAATTGTTCGCATTATTAGCATAGGATAGAATAGGATAGGTTAGTTTAGGCTAGGCGGCCTTCAAGGCCTTCGAGACTCTTGTCGTTCGTGGCTTCCCCTTTCTTTGATCGTTTATTGCTGTGGGACAAACACAAGAGGCTGATCCCGTGACGCCTCGCGTGCCCTCTTCAACGGGTCTTCGAGAGTTAGGCTGCGAACCTTGGGGCTTCGTACCCTGTGTTCGATCGGTAGGTTGGACGGGAGAGTTCACAGTGATGACTTATACCCTATTATGACAAGCTCATTCGAGAGCAAAACCCAAATCCCAGCTGGGATATCAACTCTTCTCTCTCATCTTTCTTCTTTCGTTCTATCCTCCCTTTACCGTGTGTCCGACGACACCTGTCATTGTCCTCACCCGTTTTGCCTTTGGCACTTTTCCCTTTAAACCGTGTCATGGGGCCGGATAGTGAGTAGGCAGTGGGTCCGGTCGCCTTGCTTACCCGTCACCCCATGGACGCGTGCCATGGCCGCTCGGCCATGGTCGGTTTTTCTTTTGTTGATGTGGGCACCACCCTTTACCGGGGTGGAGTGGTCCGTGTTTTATGTTCTTGAACACTTTTGATGTTGAGTTTCGATCGCCAAGTCGAATGGGACCCCTGGCGGAGTACCCTCCTTTGGGACAAATTACGTTTATTTGTCGCCCGATTCCCTGGTCCGGGGAGGGGTGTTCTAGGCTTCACCGAACCGTCAGTACCTGATTGGGGTTTTACGTAATTTCCACCGGCGTAACCGGTCTTTTTGGCAAATTCTTCTTCCTTCTCACTCTGTCCATTGACGCTATCCGTCATCGCGTGGTTGGGATCCCGAGTAGTGACGGCTATCTCAATCCGCACCCTAGGTTAAGCTATTCTTCTAGCAACTTCTTCAGTTGCGCTAGGGATCAATTTGAGAAATTGACCTCTAGTAAGGGGGGTGTAATAGTATTTCATTTCCTGTTAGATTTGAAAACCTTGGTCGAGTTACTCTCTTTCACAGAGCCGGCCCTGCCTTAAAACCGACCCTGTAATTTAAAGTCGCAAGTTCGAATTCATTCGAAATAGGCTCTGAGATGCAAGCGATTGCTAAAAATTACCTTCGTAAGCAGTCCAGCGCTACGCCTGACAGCTTTATCTATTTCGCAACGCCGGGCGCCTTCAGCTTAAAATTCATGGAATGCATATGTGCCCAACGCGTTCTAAATAGTTCTCCTCTTTGTTCCATGTAACGAAGAAATAGGGTTTTCCAAGGCTATTCTTGATATGTAATAACTTATGCTTTGCCCGTCGGGGAATTTCGGTAGTAATTTGACACCCTGGGATTCGCTGCCTTAACAAAAGCCTTTTCTCGAATGTTCGAGGCCCCGCTTGCTTAATTGAGCTTACGCGGTGGCATTTCTGTTGTTTCACAATTCTGTAAGAAATGATGCAATCCTGAAAGGGGAGATCCCCGTTAACCGGTAGTAAGAGAGAGTCGATTGCATGACGACGATGGGGGTGCGGAGGTCGCGTTCTTCACGCTCGAATTAAAATTCGGGAGTGTTGCTAAAACCTTCGAAGTTAACAGGTGATCTTAGCAACGAGCCCTCCCGCGGGACGTTGTGTGTTCGGCGGACGTATTTTTTTTCGGGCGGCGTCTTAATGTTTGTTTAACTCAACCACAGAGTCGGGAACGGAGTTATTTTGCACATGGTTGCACATCTAGTACAAGACGCCCTATGAAGCCCACGTAGTTTTCCCATAGTGAGTGGGGAAACGTCTGCTTTTTGCAAATTTTGCTACGTTCAGCCGATCTCGAGTTTTCTTTCGTTCTCGGGGGGGGGGGGGACCGCATTCATTGTGAATTTCCTCTGCCCTCTTTTGGACCGCTGTCTACCGTTTCACAACCCTTGGGTCTACCTTGTTCTACACTGCAGGAAGCAATCACCACTCCCCAGCGTCCTTTGCAGCATCACCGAGGCTTGGATTTCCAATAGACTAACATGCCTGGGCTAAGGTAAAATTGTACATTGTTAACTATTTCTGTTACGCTTATCCAGTGCCGGGTGTGTTATTATCATTTGTTGTTGCGCAGTGTGCGGAGTAACGAACATTGCGTACGTCTTTGTATTTTAATTATGTCAGTTGATCATTGAAGGCGGAAGCTTTACTCCTGCCAATATTTTAGTTGTTTATTCTTTGTAACTCTGTTTAGACTAAGTTAGTTCTTGCGTGGGATCCCCTTTTGTCCTCAGCTAGGGTGTTACCTTTTTGATAGCCGAATTTTGGCTTGATGTACTAAAATTTAAATTATTAAATTTCATTATTGGCTAAATTAATTATTGGTTTGATTTAAATGTGTGAACCTATTGAGTCTTCAACTAAAAACGGCTTTAGCCGAGTGTAATTTCATGTAAAGACCAGAGCATGCGATAGAACGCGTAAGCCCTTAAGATCAGGGGTGTTTTGTATTTTGTTATTAGCTTCCAGAGCGGTGGCCATCGAAGGTAAGTGACTTCGATTTTTGTGGCCACCCTACGTTTGCATCCGGCGTCGGTGCAGCTGACGAGTGACGCTGGAGTGGTGTAAAGCAACCTGGAGGACTTCTTCATAGCTACGTGGTATTTCTTGTTTTCGCTGCGTTAGCAATTCTCTGTTTAAAAACAGTGGCGCTCCGAGCATTTTCCCCATTTATGAATTGAATTGTTAGGGATTAGAATAGGATAACCCCTGTCGGTTTCGTTAAGTTTGTCGAACCACGCCTTCCCGAGTAAGCTAGTTAAGGGTAACAGAAGCCGAGCATCTGCTTCAAGACATTTTTAGATCTGTGTCTTTTAGGAAACCGGCAAACCCTTCTAAACCTAACCCGCTCTTTGACGTTGAATACATGCAATGTCGATTCATTAAGATTATACCGTAACAAACTCTGATGAAGACCATACAAAAAAGAAGAAGTACATTAATAGGACATATTTTAAGACATGAGGGACTTCTAAATAGAATAATCGAAGGAAAAGTAGATGGGAAAAACGCAATAGGACGCCCACGAATGAAATATATGACACAGATTATGAAGGACCTACAATGTAATAGTTACACCCAATTAAAAAGACTAGCGACTAGCGGCAGATAGGAGAGCATGGAAGAACAGAGAGAGAGAGAGAGAGAGAGAGAGAGAGATACCCTTTATCTGAAATTTGTTTCAAAGTTTGAAAATTAACGTGACCTAACCTCTCAATAAAACTTGATTTACCTTCTTGAACAAGAGGCATTTAAAAGTGAATTTTATAACATTCCTTTGCTACTTTTATATCTGAAACTACTAAGCCATGAGAGTTTCTAACTTCTTTTGTATTTTTGCGAAACGTAACTTCGCAATTCATGTTTGTCACGGCTGCCACTGAAAATAGATTTTTCTTTAATGCGAGTATTTAGTAACTTTAAAATTCGTATTTCGCCACGTCTAGGGATTTTCGAGAATGCCTAAATACAGGCAATAAACTGAACTGCTATCGCCTCTGACAAGCGCCCTATTGTAGATTTGACCAGTGAAGATCGTTAAGCCTATAATGACAAGTCCATCTGATACAGTAAATAGTGGAAGCTATAACTGAAAATTACGAAATGTATTATACATATCCTTTATAATAGTCATAATAGTTTAATACTTTTTATTCTAAAATTTAAAATACATACAACCTGAAAACAATATATAATAGTTAATTCCATAATTCATTCACTTAAATCAAGAATTAATACTTGTATATTATTTTTAGCCATGTTGTAGTTAAAGAATAATGACTGATGAAGAAGCAACGATGCTACTTGAAAGGTTTACAACAACAAATTAAGCTACCCCATGTGATTCTAAAACCGAATGAACTAGCAACTAACATTGAAAGTAGAAGGTCAATTAAATTATATTTATAAAAAAATAGTGTTGCCATACTGCATCCGAATTTATTATTTTTATATCATTATTGTTATTATTATTCAGTTTTTTCGTTGTTTACTTCTTGCTGATTTTATATTGTTATGTTTAGTGATAGTTCCACATTTGAACTAGTCATATAATTTATGTAGTGACTATTTTACTTTGAGCTTGCCCTTAATTAATGTAATGCACCATGTTAATAAACCTATAATTACTTTCAAATCAATTATTTCAATTAAGTACTCTTATTCAGGGTGGTTCGCCAAATCTAGATCTCTATTAGTTGAAGTTTAAAGTTTTATTTTAATTCTTGACTATTTAATGACATTAAATGTCAACTCGACTTCTACATTTACTCAAACCAGGTATTGACAAATCTATTTTTACATTGACATAACTATCAATTAACTCACCAAAGTAAGTACTGTTTTGTATTTTACTCTTTCTTTTATTTTCGTTATTCAAAATGCTTTGATATCAATTACTAACACAAACCTTATCACTTCTTCAGCTCACACTGCCAAATATTTAAATACCACTGCTCCTGTCCTCAAGAGATTCCGATGTTCACCTTATGCAACACCTACAGCTTATTCCTGTCAACCAACTCCAAACATCCGCAGAATCCGGTATCGCTCCCCTCATCAAACGTCACTTTCACGCCAATAGACTCCTGGTAAGTTTCAGCTTTATAAATAAATTTGATCTTATCTTCTTTATTCCTTAGATAGTCCTCTGCACTCAGCAACCCCCTCAGAAGCCGTCCAATTCCAGTAGGCACTCCTACTAACCTACTTCTAGATGAATGACCTCACTTCCATACAACCACCAATGTAACCAATGAATATTTAATTATGTGTCACCTTCACCAATAAATCCAATTTTCTCCAATTCGGTAGTTCTCTGGTTCTTTCTATTTAATTCACTGTATTAGACAATCTCTTCACTGATTGTTTAGTTTTAATAAATTATTATTTCATTTTCATTTCTGTACCTCGTAGATTTGTTAATAGCCTTTATATTTGTATACTACCAAATAACTATACAAATAAGGCATAATTTCTAACTTTTATTGATCAAAATTAAATATTTCAAAATTATTTGTAAATTTTTTTACGAGTTTGTTTTATAACTGATTAAACAAAATTTTAATTTTTATTAGATACAATTCTTCTTGCCCTCTTATAAATTTTAAATATCCTATTATTACATGCTATTAATTCTTATTATTATAACAAATACATTTGTCAATTGTAACCTTGGCTTGAAACTTATTAAAATTAACTGCAACCATCAAAATTGGAATACTCAATTGCTATTTATACCTCAAATTACGTTACTCATTGTCTTAATTAATTTTATCATTCTTATTGAACTTTATACTCAATCTTTATTAACCCCATTAGAAATTGATTATAATTAACCTTCAAAATTTATCATTTCTATCATCCATATTTAAAAACTACCTTTTGCATATCATAACAATATGTTCAATAAGATTTTATTCTATTTTACTATAATATTCTGTACTCATAATAGTCTAACGTTATTTACATAAAAATAATGCTCTTATTTGATCAAGCTTTTTTTGTCTTGCGCACAACTTTGAGTAAGACAGATTTGAATCAATATTACAGAATGCTTTAATAAATATTGAACAATTTATTGAAAAGTAATAAAAATCATCTGTATCTTGCATTAAAGTTAACCTTGGATTTAAATGCTTAATAATAATAGTATATATTGGATATTAGCTGCTTGTAAAAACGTATCTTTATTTAATTTTTAAATTAAAATTTTCAAAAATCCGAATTTGACGATTGGAGATTATTCTAAATTCTAGCCGTGACCAATGACAATAAAATTGCATGTTTTTCTTGTTTTCAAAAAAATCGCTGCATAAAATAAATTTTTTTTTCGTGTGGTAATATTTTTTTCCTGAAACCTTTGGAAATCAAATATTGTGATAGGTACTTAGTAAAACCTAACTTTCAAATTATGTAATAAATAATTTATAATTTTCCCAAACAACAGTAAATACCAATGGACTCCTAAAGGTATTTCAATTGAAGTTATATCGAGAGATCCAAAAAAAACTGTTCCTCAGCAGGCTGTGGAATGAAAAGTCACGTCTTTACTTGTGTCGAATAATAATTAGTTGTCAATTTCTCTACGAATCTGGCAGATTGTTAAAAGATTTCTGGTCCTAAAAATGACGTTTCATATTTATTTAACTAGTGAATCACCCGAGTTACGCTTCGGTTCGCAAATTTAGAAGAGATTCATTAATATAAATTAAAAAAAAGATGCACCGGCCGGGAATTGAACCCGGTCCGCCCGCGTGACAGGCGAACATTCTACCACTGAGCTACGGAACTTCGTTGAACTTCGCGCTGCTGTAGTGGTATATAATGAATCAGTTGAGTTTTGCTAATTTGCCAATTTAATTAAAACCTTTTTTGAAAATAAAAACCGGTCTACGATCTAAGTCTAACAATTAGCAACATTTTAAGCCATTATACAACTTAATCGGTCCAGTATTGTCGGAGGAGCTAGCGAACCAAGATACAAAGAAATCAACGATTTTATGTAGTGGATTCCAGCTGACACAAGTAAAGACGTGACTTTTCATTCCACAGCCTGCTGAGGAACAGTTTTTTTTGGATCTCTCGATATATAGAGGTACTGTTTACTGGAACAGCAAAATGGTTCCCAAACTTCGTGAGTTTTACTTAGGCGCATTATTACCGAAAAAAGTAAAAGTACTAATAATAATAATTATTATTATAAGACCATTTTGCCGTATGTTTCAGGATATGGGGTAATGACTCAACACTGCCAATGACTGTCACCTTTTTTTTATTGACCGCATACCTGGTAGTTTTCAAATATTTAAATAGACTTTTCGATTTCAACGATGTATAACACTCTACACTTTATTTTTGTTTTTAAAAGTTAAAAAAAAAACGAATAACACATGAGTGCTGTGGAAAGCCTTGCCTGTCTAAGGTCCCCTATTTGTAATACAAAACTTGAATTCTGCCAAAAACTTCAGTTTAGGCTACGGTTTATACAGTAAGTGAAATTAGAAGTATTTTGAATATTGCAGTATGGGTCACAAATCTGGAAAATGTGCAACAGCTTTTCGCATCAGCATGAAATCAAGAATGAAAGGGGCAAGCTTTGTTATTGAAGAAGACGCAGTAAGTTTATTTTTACTATTTTTAAAATTAACAAATGTATCAATAAATTTAATTAAAGCAACATATGATATTAATGGTTTATAATTGACAGTACTGCTGTATTGGGCGATCATTTTAACGTTAACATCCATCTACCCAGGATACCCTATCAAATATTTTTCTATGGTAACGTGTGTAAGATTCTTTTATTTTATCTCATCTATATTTTCCGCTTCACTTTGTTTCCCTAATATTTATGCTACCGTATCACATCCACACTTTATCATATAATTAGCTCAGAGAATCTCAATTGTATTCTGATGGCTAATATACTGAGACTAGCTGAAACCCGCGGCATATGCCGCATTTAAAATGTAGCACGAATTTTATAACTTTGGTTCCACTAAAGAAAGTTTTAAAAGCACGCTAGAGATTGGCAGTAAGAAAAAGTTCAAAAAAATATATTTTCAAATGGAAAGTCTCTAGAAAGGAAACGCTCGCCTCTGGAAGACGTCCTAGTTAATACGACGTTGTTGGTACGCAGTCAAAAAAAATCCGGAAAGAATTAATGCTCTTATGAGATTATACAGCGTGTCCAACAAATGGCGGATTAACTCTACGGTGCGTTACTGAGGGATGCCTAATGAACCCAACCCTGGAGAAATATGAAAAAAAATCCCGGGGCCGTATTTTTCGAAATATTTCGAAATTAATAAAAATAAATCTGGCAACATTGATACTGCAACAATTTCTGAATCAAAAATGTATCCATAGTAAGTTGTTAATATGTTGGTGACACTGTAAGTCTATGTCAAATTCGAGGTTAGTAGGTTAGGTTTTGTGTCAGTATGTGTCAAAACTGACACAAAACCTAACCTACTAACCTCGAATTTAACATAGACTTACAGTGCCACCAAGATATTATTCATATAGGCCATTCAGTAAACACCACGGCCTCCTGGATTAGTACGTGACTGACGTCTCTACGCGGCCCGCTGCATTTTTAGTTCAAGGCGTTTTTTCTGGTTTGTAGAGGCGCTACAGTACGTTGCGCTTGTGCCTTTGGTTGCATACGTCCACGGCCTCCTGGATTAATATTAATCTAGAAAGTCTGGCTTACGTTACAGATAATTTATCAAAAACCCAACAGATAGCGCCAAAGTACGTTGGCCTCAGAATCACAAAAATTATGCAAATGTGGCGGGCCGCGTAGAAACGTCAATCTCGCACTAATCCAGGAGGCCGTGGTAAACACAAAAACATATAAATTTTTCTGAAGTTGGCATATACATAAAATTTGTCTGCTAGGGATTCTGTATTTTGTTTTGCAAAGGTTTCCATACCTGCATAAAGATGACTTTGAATTTAAAAATGACAATTAATAAATATCATTAATTCAGTGTCAAAGTACATACTATTCTGGAAATTCTTGCCTGAACTTTTATAAAATGTAATAAAAATACTTATTAATAAATGCTACATCAATAGTATCCAACACAGTATTTGTTTAACATCCTTAAAAGTAGTTGTGACAGATGCTAATTAAATGTCACACTCTTAACCTATTTGTTTTAGTAACTTTTTGTAAGTACATTCCTACACAAAAGATGCATTTTGGAAGTACACTCATGAAATTTTAGAAATCAAAGGCCACTTTGTGTTTTTATGTTTAGTGAACAGACTATACAACAAATATTTCAATGCCAAGCTTGATTTCGAATATTTATTGTACAAAGCCTGTTTGCCATATTTAGTTATTGACAAACTCAACACGAAATCAGTTTTCTAAAATACTTAAATATTGAAAACAATTTAGTTAAAATCTCAAGAGTATTAAAAAAACAGTTATTTTAATAAGTCCCAGATATATTTGACACTATAATTATACACTTTTATTGCGATATATTGGTAAATGTTATAATCTTTACAACTCAATTTATACTTCCTATAATGTTATATTTGCCTAAACAGATATCAAAAAATTCAAATATTGTTACACTACTTTATTTTCAATATAAGATTGATAGTAAATCCAGTGATTGAGTCACCGCCCTGGGCTGAAGTGGTTTAGAATTTTGTCTTGCCATCTTGCTTTCGGTCGTACTCGTGGTCTCTATTGAATAAAGATAGTAATTAATAACAAGTACAACAAATTGCTACAAATTTTAACATAAGTTATTACTTCTAAAGAAAAAATGGTCATTGTATTTACAGTAGTTTCTGATGATATTGTTTGTATTGGTAGAATAACAATTCAAAAGCTGCTAAATATTGCAGCATAATAATTCTGATTTACAGTAATGCTTAGTTACGAAAATACCTATTTCTTGTTGTTCTGATACCGGTCAGGAAAAAACTGTATATACACAGCATGAGAGAACGCCATTTTTTCTTCTGTGTATTTGTAGTCCTCGGGCTTCACCCTTTGGTTTCAAACTCAGACTTTAGGAAAACTTGTGCCCTTCTCTTCCTTGTTGGAACGTACTATCCATTAATGTTGCCATTGGTGACGGTAAAAAAGTAAAATTTTTAATACGTTTTATAACTAATCAAAATCTGATGGATTATACCTAAGAATTCCACATTCTTAGGTATAATCCACAATACCACATCTCGCCTGAAAATTACATCACATCTTCATAAAATATATCAAATTAAAACAATTAGAATACACTATTTAAGATTTTTCTAATTTGTATTGGAGACAGTTTTTAAATAAGTTTTGTACAGTTACAGAAGACGGTTCTATAGGGTGATGGTTGGCATCTTTGGCTACAGAACTAAAATCATGAGTTCAGATCGATGTTTCTATAATAAAGAAATGAACACTCTCTGAAATGGAAGATTCTAAATATTTAGTTTTGTGTTGAAATTCAATCCAGTCTATACTTACAGCATCTACTCTTTCTCGACAGCTTATACCTTTTATATTTATAAGTATGTATATAATCGAGTAGAATCATCAGCATGACTGATGCTTTGCAAATTAATGAAAAGCAGTCATTATTGTTCGATATTACTGTAAATCGTGTATACACGGACTTATCTAAAAATAAAATCGAAATTGTTTTAGAGGATGCATATTTAAACTCAATCCAATCTATTACATTGTGAAAAGATGGAAGAGTAATGTAAAAAAATCAAAATTGTTTTAGAAGATGCATATTTAAACTCAATCCAATCTATTACATTGTGAAAAGATGGAAGAGTAATGTAAAAAAATCAAAATTGTTTTAGAGGATGCATATTTAAACTCAATCCAATCTATTACATTGTGAAAAGATGGAAGAGTAATGTAAAAAAATCGAAATTGTTTTAGAGGATGCATATTTAAACTCAATCAAATCTATTACATTGTGAAAAGAGTAATGTAAAAAATCAAAATTGTTTTAGAGGATGCATATTTAAACTCAATCAAATCTATTACATTGTGAAAAGATGGAAGAGGAATGTAAAAAAATCGAAATTGTTTTAGAGGATGCATATTTAAACTCAATCCAATCTATTACATTATAAAAAGATGGAAGAGTTATGTAAAAAAATCAAAATTGTTTTAAAGGATGCATATTTAAACTCAATCCAATCTATTACATTGTGAAAAGATGGAAGAGTAATGTAAAAAAATCAAAATTGTTTTATAGGATGCATATTTAAACTCAATCCAATCTATTACATTGTGAAAAGATGGAAGAGTAATGTAAAAAAATCAAAATTGTCTTAAAAGATGCATATTTAAACTCAATCCAATCTATTACATTGTGAAAAGATGCAAGAGTAATGTAAAAACATCAAAATTGTTTTAGAGAATGCATATTTAAACTCAATCCAATCTATTACATTGTGAAAAGATGGAAAAGTAAT
Source organism: Agriotes lineatus (assembly GCA_940337035.1). Classification (NCBI taxonomy): domain Eukaryota; kingdom Metazoa; phylum Arthropoda; class Insecta; order Coleoptera; family Elateridae; genus Agriotes; species Agriotes lineatus. Next base: position 76,774,009 of record OW679194.1, on the reverse strand, counting down.
GTAAAAAAATCAAAATTGTTTTAGAGGATGCATATTTAAACTCAATCCAATCTATTACATTATAAAAAGATGGAAGAGTTATGTAAAAAAATCGAAATTGTTTTAGAGGCATATTTAAACTCAATCCAATATTAGATTATAAAAAGATGGAAGAGTTATGTAAAAAAATCAAAATTGTTTTAGAGGATGCATATTTAAACTCAATCCAATCTATTACATTGTGAAAAGATGAAAGAGTAATGTAAAAAAAACAAATTTGTTTTAGAGGATGCATATTTAAACTCAATCCAATCTATTAAATTGTGAAAAGATGGAAGAGTAATGTAAAAAAATCGAAATTGTTTTAGAGGATGCATATTTAAACTCAATCCAATCTATTACATCGTGAATAGATGGAATGTTATGTGAAAAAACCAAAGTTGTTTTGAGAATGCTTGGCCAGTTCTGTTTGAACTCAGGATTCTAGTTCTGTAAGTAGCCAGAGATGCTAATCATCACGACATAGAGTCTTCCTTTATAACTATACAAATCTTATATAAAAACTGTCTTCAATACAAATTATAAAAATATGAAATAGTGTATTTCAGTCTTCTTCTACCACTTAATATAGGACAGTGGCCTGTTTTAACCACAAAGTGGTTCTATGAGCCCTCTTTGCCCTTAGGCCGGGTAGGTGGCTAGCCTTGCCCGTCGAAAGTGAAGAAGAGTTCCCTTATTAGGGGTTAACGACTACCACAGATGTTAGCATGGTAGCCAGAGAGCGTACGATTTTTAAAATCTGTCTATAGTTTGCGCCGGTAATAGAACCCGGGCCGCCCACCTGAAGGCGAGCATTTGCTCGCTGAGCCATCCGCTCATGATTAATTTCTTCTTCCTCTTATTATAGGCCAATGGCCTATTTTAACCACAAAGTGGTTCTATGAGCCCTCTTTGCCCTTAGGCCGGGTAGGTGGCTAGCCTTGCCCGTCGAAAATGAGGAAGAGTTCCCTTGTTTTAGGGGTTAACGACTACCACAGGTGTTAGCGTGGTAGCCGGGGAGCGTACGATTTTTAAAATCCGTCTATAGTATCTGCCGGGATCGAACCCAGGCCGGCCCCCTAAGAGGCGAGCATTTGCTCGCTGGGCCATCCGCTCATAATTAATTTCTTCTTCCTCTTATTATAGGCCAGTGGCCTGTTTTAACCACATAGTGGTTCTATGAGCCCTCTTTGCCCTTAGGCCGGGTAGGTGGCTAGCCTTGCCCGTCGAAAATGAGGAAGAGTTCCCTTGTTTTAGGGGTTAACGACTACCACAGGTGTTAGCGTGGTAGCCGTTCAGTCGTTCTAATTAATATATTTTATGACAATATGATGTAATTTTGAGGCAAAATGGTGCTCCCACCTGAAATTTTTAGGTGAAAGCACTATGATTTTGACCAGTTATGAAAAGTATCAAAAAGTCACTTTTTTTAATGTCACCAAAGGCAATGTGAAAAAATAATACATTATAAGGAAGAGAAGAGCATAATTTTTCCCAAAATTAAGTTTGCAGCTCAAGGGCGAAGCCGAGCACTACAAATACACAGAGGAAAAAATGGTGTTCTGCCCTGCCGTGTGAATACAATTTTTTCAAGGGCCAGGATCAGAACCGTAAAAAACATATTTTTGTAACTAAAACATTACTGTAAATCAAAATTATGCTGTAATATTTAGCAGTCTTTGAACTGTGTCATTTTACGAATACCATGACAACAGACATTTTAATTTTGTTTCATATTGTCCTTTGATAGTCCAGTTACATTAGGATACGGCTGCCAAAAAATCCAAGTAAGCTGAATTTTTTCATACACCCTTATTTTGACATTACAAATAATGTCTCAGAAGTCCCCATCGATATCGCGCTTACGTTTTGAGTTATTCAAGGTCAAAGTTCACAAAAATAAGTTTTTCGCAAATATCTCGTTTTCTATGGGTCGTATGACTTTTCTAGTTATTACAAAAAATGAAGGCTAGGAAATTCTCTACAAAAAAAATTATACAGGTTTTTTGAGTACAACTGACCATTCAGTAAATAACACACTGTTAAGTTTTGCAGACGGGTTTTACTTCTTTTTACGATAACGGAAGTATTGGATTCACCCCAAAAATTCTAAATTGAGTTTTCAACAGATCCTCACGTTTTAGAGTCCCCTGAACCCAAAAAACGTGTTTTTGTTCATTGGTCTGTCTGGCTGTGTGTGTGTGTCTGTCTGTGAACAGAATATCTCAACAACAAAAAGAGGTATGGTATTGAAACTTCATATATAAGTTTTGTGTACTATCTAAATGTGACAGCAAGCTTTTGAAGAAAATCGTATAACCGGAAGTATGATGTTTACTCTTGTGTTTCAAAAACGGCTCGAACGATTTTTTTAAAACTTTACATTTTTATTACATTTTTAATGTGTATTGATTGAGATGAGTGATTTTCAAGTAGAATTTTAGAGGTATTCAACTGAAAAATCACTAATCTCACATCAATACACATTAAAAATGTAATAAAAATATAGTTTGAAAAAAATAGAACCGTTTTTGAAACAAGAGTAAACATCATACTTCCAGTTATGCGATTTTCTTCAAAAGGCTTACTGTCCCATTTAGATAGTAGGTACACAAAACTTATATATGAAGTTTCAACGCCGTACCTCTTTCCGTTTTTGAGTTATTCTGTTCACAGGCAGACAGACCGATGGATGGACGGACACACAGACCAATGAGCAAAAACACGTTTTTTGGGTTCAGGGGACTCTAAAACGTGAGGATCTGTTGAAAACTCAATTTAGAATTTTTGGGGTGAATCCAATACTTCCTTTATTGTAAAAGGAAGTAAAACCCGTCTGCAAAACTTAACACTGTGTTATTTACTGAACGGTTAATTGCACTCAAAAAACCTGTATAATCTTTTTTGTAGAGAATTTCTTAGCCTTCATTTTTTGTAATAACTAAAAAAGTCATACGACCCATAGAAAGCGAGATATTTGCAAAAAACTTATTTCTGCGACTTTTGACCTTGAATAACTCAAAACGCAAGCGCGATATCGATGGGGACTTTTGAGACATTGTTTGTAATGTCAAAATAAAGGTGTATGCAAAATTTCAGCTCACTTGGATTTTTTCGCCAAATGCTGCGGTTTTCCGTCTAATGTAACTGGACTATGAGAGAAAATGTGTTCTTTTTCTGACAATTTTTGTAACCTAAAATATGATTCTCCTCACGGTTGGGAATGAGAGTGTTACACGAGTAATGTCATCAGAAAATATTATAAATACTACGACTACAGCAATAGTAACATAAAATGAATAACTTCCCTTGGTGATTCCATGTTACTCAGGCTTTTGCAACATTTGTTCACCCTGGACCCAAGTGCTTTTGGATTTTCTCTTGCCAACTTGTTTTTGGTCGTCCTCTTCCTCTCTTGTGCAGATTTGAGTTTGGTTGATATGCATATCCTCGCACTACTTAAACAATAATAATTAAATAATTTTGCATATATGCTGGGAAAATGGCGTATCAACTCTCCTTTGTCTGTTTAAAATTATTTCTGGTCCTATACATTCCTTGAAAAATGTAATTAATTTTGGTAACATAGTCCCCTCCCGTATCTCTTTATTTCATTTAATCTCTTCCACAAATAAGTTGTTATCGCCGGAATTTGTGATCGCCAACTGTTCTTGTATCTTAAAACAAAAGCAATTAAAACTTGTAAAGAAACTGTGACAGTAAGTACCTGAAAAAACTAATTGTGATTCTGCATCAAATGTATTTTTCCCTCTTTATTGTTATTAGTAAATTGGGAGTACGTGTTTCTGTGAAAGAAAACATTAGAAGGTTTCATCTTCATCATTGAACGAGTAACATACGTGTCAGCAAAGGTATTTTCTCAATGATGCTGTTAAAAAGAATTTCCACGTCCTTTCTTGTAAATCGTGTCTGTGTACCCCTTCTCGAAACAGTTGCTCCATTGTTCTTTCTCCTTCTACGTCCTGGATTACATTTATCCCTTTTCGGAGTTACCATCTTGTTTTAAAGAATTTCTTTGTAAACAATATTTTTTGTATGCCGTTCACCACCTTTTATTGCTACTTTCAATCCGTTCATAGTTTTTACTCGAGAAAAAGCAACATATAATTGCCCATGTGAAAATACAGGAGTATTTAGATACAAACCAACTTTAGTGAACGTTTGCCCCTGACTTTTATTTATTGTCATTGCAAAAGAAAGTCTAATAGGAAATTGTTTACGCTTCAATACAAATGGCAAATTGGTATCAGATGGGCATAAAGTGATACGTGGAATCAGTACATACTTTCCTTTGTTTGCCCCACATGCAACTGAGCATCCAAGAATATACCTGCCCATATGTTGTACAATTAACCTAGTCCCATTGCATAATCCCTTCTTTATATCTAAATTTCTCAACAGCATAACAATTGCACCAATTTTTAACCGCAGTTCGTGAGGGGGCATACCCGATGGTGTCAATGAGTGTAAAAACTCTGTGGGAAACTGGATCACTTCTGATTCTTCACACTCAGCTTCATCAATGCTCGTGTAAATTTGTTCTTCTCCCGTAAGTAATTTGAGTACTTTGTTGTTAATGTCGAGCGAGTCAATGTTTTTCGGCGTCAAAATCACTTTGTCACAAAGACTATCTGCATTGTCTGGAAGAATCTCTTTACCATATACGTCCTCAATTAAATTGCCAGTACTAATACACTGCTGCGGTATTGGAATTTTTTCATCTTTATCAGTTTGTATTTTACCATCGCCTATAATAATAAATTTGTAAACGTAAACAGATTTACTTTTGGCGCCTAACATAAAATACATAATTGTTTTTAATTTAAAAATAATTTCAAATTTAAAAAAGCCTAGGTATTTATTTTCCTTTGTTTAATAATTATTCATGCCACCTGTAGTAAAATAACAACTTACCTATATCTAAAAGTAATGTTGACCACATGTCTTCTCCTGCTGCCCTCATATTTGTTATTAGCTTTATGACTTTAAAATGTGCCCATAATGACGATTTCTTTAAACATGCATCAATACAATCTGACCTTGTTCCACGATAGACAACAGGAAGTACTTGGCGAAAGTCGCCACCCAAAATCATCAATTTTCCTCCAAAAACTTCATTATTACCCATAATGTCCTTGAGCAAAATGTTTACAGCTTCTAACGCATATTTTGGTGCCATCGGAGCTTCATCCCAAATAATAACTGTACTACTTTGTAATATGCTTGCTGCGGGAGTGTTCATTTTCATTGTAGAAAGAAATGACGTTTTGTTAATTGGTACAGGAAGTTTAAATCGATTGTGAACTGTACGTCCATCAAGCAGTAATGTAGCGGCAATACCAGACCAGGCTACATTTAAAACAGCTACACCTCTACCTTTACATATGTGATTTATAGTTGTATATAAATACGTTTTGCCTGATCCCCCTGGTCCATCGATAAAAATACATTTTGCTGATCGTGATGATTGTTCTAAGAGATGGACTATTTCATCACAGGCAGCTTTTTGACTGGGATTCAGGGTTCTGTACATACTTTCCCCTTCAGCTTGGTGGTTTTGAGAATTGTCAACGACGGCAATGTGTGGCTGAATTTGTGGAAGTGGTATAAAATCCGAAAGTTTTCGACCACAAACTTTCATTGAATCATCGATGGCATAGTAAGCGGTAGCCTCTGATTCTTCTATAGACAAACTTCTGCGGAAATCTTCAGATAATGCAGCTTTAAATTCTTGCCACAATTGTAAAGCATTTGATACGTTGCAAAATAAAAGTAATGTTGCAAATACATTCCTCAGTTGTGATGGAAGCTGAAAATTTACAACTTCAGCTAAACATCGTGCATATTCTCGATCATCAAGTAATAAACCGGCTTCTTTGGCAGCTTCAAGGAATGTATCGTGAACTTGGCCATTAATGGTTTTCAAATCATCAAATGATGTAGCTCCTTTTACGTGTAGTAACAATAATCGCATATGGTATCTTTCAACATCCTGGGGCCCAACAGTATACATTCTACCGATTTCCTTAGCAAATCGTTTGCGTCTATTCCAGGTGGTGGTAGCTTTATTGAAAACAAAATGTTCTGGAATTTCCCGGTAATACAAAGTACGCGAATCAATCATATTATCTTCAGGTTGGTAACCATTTTGGAATATTTCTTCACATAATTTATTTAACTTAAACCATGCTGTCAGAGTGGAATTTTTTGAATGCGCTCGATCTACTGCATCTTGAACATTACCCTCAACAAAGCATATATTTTGATGATTAGGAAGGTGTACAGCAAGACGATAAATGGTGTGCGAGCGATTTTGCATATCGAATCCAAAAATTCTCCACGATGCCTCTGGAGCGCTTACATAGCGTGCGTCTAAATGTGCAGTTATTTCATCATAATGAATTTCACTGCTTGTTCCCCCACCTTCTTCGCTTGTTTGCTTTAATTTTAAAGCAGCACGATCATGCCCCTTATAAACATATTTATACAGATATTTTACACTTTTTACACTGGAGCAGACTTCAACGTTTATGTGAGCATTATATTTTAAGGATAGATACCGATTATAAGGAACAATCCATCTGTTATCAATTATGTGGTCTTTTATCTAAAAACAAATAAAACTAATGTCACAACATAAAGCATAAATTTTACTATAATGCTACAGACATTTTGTGTCAAAAGAATTTCAATTCCCCATACAAAAAGTTAATATTCTCTGTGATTATGGATTGACCGCTACCTACTGATTATTATACCAGCTATATTGGCATTATGTTGCAATTATTGGTAACAGCAGAATTTGACAATATATGATGCCGATATAAATCATAATTATGATATTATCATAATTTAAACATTTTGTGGTTATCGTAAGTCCTGTTTCTTTTGTATATACATGGTGTTCAAAGTTAATTGTGCACTATTGCTAAGTTTAATAACATTTATTAAATCCAACCCCACTTAAAGCATCAATGGATCAACATCGGATTGCTAAGTTTGTTATTATTGGAGCTACAATTTCGATTACAGTAGTAAATTTGTAAGACATATAATAACCACAAAATGTTTACATTGTGATGTGAGCACTCCATGTTTGACACACAAATTAATGAAAGCAATGCAATATAATTATCTGTAGCCTAATAAACCTAAAAAAATTCCTACAAACCTAATGAAATTGAATGTAAGAGGTAGTAAATACTATTCACATAAATATTAATATACCTGCAAAGTATTTCCATTGGCACGTCTCTTATACTGAGGATAACCATCCACTTCAATTTTGGTTTCTTCACAAACACTTTTTGGATATCCCTTTGTGCATACACCATCTTGCATACATGGAGAAGCAGGATTTAAAGTACCACAAGGGCCATGGACCATGCACTTCTTGACTATCTCAAACAGTCGCTTATCTTCAAATGGGTTTGGAATCTCAGCTGTTACAATTCTATCTACGTCTTCTGCAGTTCGTAACTTGTCGTCTACTAAAATGTAATTTTTGTAATTATTCAAAGTTTTGAAGATTATCTTTATAAATACCTGCAAGAATTAAAAGCATGTGACAATGTGGTAATCCCCTCTTTTGAAATTCTGTTACACAAACATAAGCAAGTACACGTCCAAGAAGATGATTGTGTAGTATTTTTTGTTTGAGCCGGTCAAGTTTCAATTTAAATACGCGTGCAACTATATCGGGTCTATCAGATGCAGTTTCATTTGGTGCTAATTGTGTTTGTATTTCGGACCACATTGGATTGCATGTGAAAGTTAAAAAAATGTCGGGTTTACCATACTTTGCTACTATTGCCATAGCATCTTGGTAACCTTGCTGCATTGCACGAGGGCCACCAGCATAGGAAGATGGTAGTATTACACGTCGACCAACTTTAGCATTTTGATTTGCTGCCGCATTGCCAATGTAGTCCATCAACGTTTGATAGGTGTCTGCACGTAACTCCTTTTGATGAGTTCTTTCATAATTCAACCGATTCTGTTCCAGTTTCACATATGAATCAACAACATATTGTTGAAACAGTTTTCCTGAATGGTGAATTGCCGAAAACCTTTCCCGAACTGCTAATCGATATGAGTAATACTCTTTTTGCGTAACTCGAGTCCTTTTTCTAAGAGATCCCTGCTTGCAGAGGTCTAAATGCCATCCGAAATCACCTCCAGGAAATAATAGAGGGTACGTCAATGGATCACAACTTTTATCCAAGTAAGAAACTTGTCGAAGACCACCCCCCCTTGCAAAAACTGTAAAACTGCGTGTCAACGGTACCTCACCATCTTCACCTACGAATACAGCAGCAATTTCATTAGCAGCAGTTGGTGCATTATATCGCCTTTGGTCCATTGTTTTTGATACATCAAAAAACATTCTGACTGATGGAGTTGATCTATTTTCTAGGAGAGCTAGTCTTTCTTCTTCCTCGATTACTTCTTTCATCATACGCAATGAAGCAACGTATGGATTTATATTAGATAAAATATCACCTAACTGACACATTATTGATGCAATGCAACCAGAATTTGTTGAATTACTTAACCTTTCAGTAGTCGCCATTTCAGAATCTAATATATATATTTGCCCGTATGCAGGTTTATTACCGACATCAGGGTACAACGGACCAACTCTGTGGTATATTTGACCATGTATTTTAAAACAGTATGGACCATTTCCACGAGGAGCAACTATATTTGCACCCATTGATGCCATAGCCAAACTGCTGTTGTAATTCCTAATGTACTTGCGAAAATTGTTTGAGCGAGAATCAGTTCCATTCAAAAGATGTTCCAGTTGTTTGGGATATAACTGCAGGTCTGGGAGCTTCACATTGCCAAAATTACAGCAGTCGTTGAATTCTTCCCTGCGACGACCCCTTACCTCTGCTGCAAAATGTAAGGCCCCGCAATGCTTGCACTGTACGTCCATGAAACCAAGTGTATCTTCTGCCAGATCCTGCAATAGCTCACAATCTTCAAAATGACGCTATAATAAAAGAAACAAATTGTTGCATTAAGTAATTATTGTTGGTGTAGTTAATCGTTGATCAACATACCTGAAAATCAGTCGGCTGTGAAGGGTTAACATCCATGAAAGCAAGTGTATCTTCTGGCAGATCCTGCAATAGCTCACGGTTTTGTGTATTTCTTACGTAATCTTCAAAATGTCGCTATAATAGAAGAAACAAAACAAAAAATAAATAACAACTGTTCATGTAATTCATCGTTAATCAGCCGGCTGTGAAGGGTTTACTTCTTCAGAATCATTGAATGTCAGAACCTGAGAAGTACAACGCAAATAATTTACAATTAACTCGTCAAAACAAATGTGGTGTGATACACTGACACAACTTCCGTTTACAGTAATCTTATAATTAGCCAAACATGTTTGTTAGCTATTTTCTGAGGTTAGGTTAAAGAATTTATCTGAAGGTATTTAGGGCCGGCATTACAATCATAGTTTAAACCACACAGTAGAGTTTAAACTGTAGATTAGCTACCAATAGCGTATTACAATCTTAAGTAAATTTAAACCAAGCTAGGGTATCGTTTAAACCATTAATACTAACGTTTAATGCTTATGTGTGCAGTAAAACAGCGATGTCGTAACCTCACATCATCATTAAAAGTGTTTATTTTTGTGGAAATTTATATTTATTTGATATGGATAATATATTTTAGATATTTGATGATCTCTTAGAGTCCTCTCAACATAAGATAGGGACAGGCACGTCACAGTTCGGCTGCGCGGATTTTTGTTACGTCACGCGCCTCAAGAATTGGCAGTGGCGTACACGGATACAAGTGAACTCATCGCGTATCCTATCAACTACTAAACCCCCTGGTAACAGGACGCGTATTTAAAAACGTGCCGTTGCTAAGTAACCATTGCCCATCGGGATAATCGCCAAACCACTGCGCACCCTGGCAATGATGACGTGCCTGTCCCTATCTTAGGTTGGGCGGACTCTAACTGATGATGAAGATGTAATAAGTTTTTCATTTTACTTCTCTGAAAACACCTTGTTTTCATCTGTTTTTGCAATGACGTAAATGTGGCTTTTTCAGAACTTTTCCCGATGTCCGCTTTTTTTCCGTGCCCTAAATTAATAAGAAATAAATCGTTGCTATTGAAATGTTAATCATGTTTGGTACTGTTTTTACGATGTATTATTATTACTTTGAAAATACCTTTCCTACGTTGTTTTTAGATAAGTATAATAAAAAATATCGTTCATTATAATCATTATACACCCAGAAATGGATTTTTCCAGACTCGTAATGAAATATACTACGTATTATTGAAATGTCTCGTAGACCAAAAGTATTTCGTGTAATAGAATTCATTTGGAAATGTGGGATGATATGGAATTTATAGACAGATTTAGGCTATCGAAAGCCACAATTTTATTAGTAATAGATACTATCCTATAGGTAGACCAACCTAACTGTGAGGGTTTGTGTCGTTACGATTTTCTTACCGAATCTGCATTCGAGCATTAATTCATATCCGGAAATTATTTTTTACTTTTCGTGCATTTCAACAACGTCCAAATTAATATGAAAAAATTTCCAGAAAGAATTAATGCTCTTATGAGATTATATGTGATTATACCATTCATAATGCACAAAATCCCTATTCAGGCCACGTATTAATAAGTGAAAACACTGTGGTGTTATCGTTTTGGTGTTTTCAATTTTGAGCTGTCAGCTGTCAATGTCATGCCATTTCCAACAAATTTTTTAGGATACGCATTAATTGTATATTGTATGTTAAGAGCTGAAAGTGCATTCTTGCCGCTTGCGCATGAATATTGCTGGTTGAGACGAAGTCGAAAGCAGCAATCATGCAAAAGCGGCAAGCGCACTTTTAGCTCGGAACATACATACTATTTTTTCGATGACTGAGCATATTATTAAAGGAAAATGTCAGATTTCATTTTATCGCAAAAATTAAATGACAATCAAGTTAACATTACTCGCGCAGTCTATGACATGTGACGCGATTATTTCAACAAATGATGGGCATTTTCAAGGAAACATTCGAACGTGGCTACCTATTTTGTTCACACGGAAACCCAAAACGCTCGGCGAGCAGCAAAGTGATGAAAACGCACGCTCAGCGGCAAATGTCAACTTTCTGTTGTCAAATGACAGTGAGAAAAATCTAATTTCGATGTCAGTCGTCGAAAAATACATTTTTAGTGTAATTCCCTTATTGATATTCATGGTATAATTTAATCAAATACTCACTCGACGACTTTAAGAATTATCAAATACTTTTGCTTACAAACTCAACGGATTGCTTTGTAGAAACACCACTCGCCCTTCGGCTCGTGATGTTTCTAAGCAACCCGTTTCGTGAGAAAGCAGAAGTATTTTTGATAATTCAGTCGCCTCGTGGTATTATTACTGACAATAAATTAATAAAATAAAATCTCATATACTTCTGCATATAGAATTTGACAGCAAAATAAACGCGAAATTAGTTATTTGGCAATTAGTGCTACCAACTTTGCAAATGTTTTACAATTAACTCGTCAAAAAAAAATCTGGTGTGATACACTGACACAACTTCCGTTTACAGAGATCTTATAATTAGCCAAACATGTTTGTTAGCTATTTTCTGAGGCTAGGTTTAGAGTATCACATTAATCACGAATGTCGCTGCACGAAACTTTGTATTGCAAGACGTACTAACAAAAACTTTTGCTTTTAATTACTATGTTTCTGAATTAAATTCCCCATAAATCAAAGCTACATTTAGTTAATTTTTGCCTGTTTTACGAAAACCAAAATGGAGACACACTGTTTTACAATCATAACGAATTTTTAAAATTATTTTACTAAATAACTGTAGATGTGCATAGTAATTAATTAATTTTATTATCTACACTTTTTCACTGAATTTCGTCAACATGGTGCCTGATAAATAGTCCTCGTTCTTAAACTCCTAGAATTTTCCTTTTGATCTTTAATTAAAACACCAGATAATCATTTCTTTTTAGCAGTCGCCTCTTTGTGTTTTCTTAATCAACGATTTTAATACATAAGTAAGGAGGAAAATGATATTTTCACCGTAAAAACTGTCTTTTTATAAATATGCAAGATTTTAACGTGTTGTTTTTTTAACCTGTTTATATATGTAGACTGAAGAAGGCACTAAGTGCTGAAATATATTTCTACCTCACAATTTTGACCAGTTCTTTCACCGCAGGAAGGCGTTTCAACTGTAAATAGCTGCTAATTCGTCCTTAACATGTTTTAACATTAACCTCAGCCAGCTGCTATGTATTAATTATTAATCAGGAAGTTAAACAATGCTAATAAAATGCAGGTTATGTTTTCATTTCGCGTCATGCTCTGCAGTTTAGTTTGATTACGATACTTCTGCACATTTTTACACGCATATTTACCAGAAAATGTAGAACAACTTCTAAATAATGTACAGTCGTATGCAAATAAATCTGGGACAATGGTTTTTTCATATGTAGGTTGAATTGAGAATAGAAGAATATCTCCATGGATTTTCTGCTACCAGAAAGACCTACATTTTCATTTACGTGTCAAAATTTAAAGTAACTCTTTCTGATAGCAGGAAATCCATGGAGATATGCTTCAAATCTTAACTCAATTTACATATAAAAAAAACCATTGTCCCAGATTTATTTGCACACGACTCTACATGAAAAGTCAGCGCAAAATGTAGCAGTCAATTTTCTGTATGAAACAATGCTTAATATTTTTTTTATAAAATGCGTAAAATGTAGCGTCGTGTCATAGAGGCTTTACATACAAATGTTTACAAACCTCGGCAGTAGATGTTGATGGCAGGGGTTCGAAACGTGCAAAAACATTTGCAGGATTAGAAGATCTAAGAATAGTAGGTGTTGTATTCGTTTCAAATAACGCACCTGTAAAATATTATGTGATTAACAAACAACAATATTTTATGACTATTCGTTATTACCTGAAGAACAACTCACATGTTTAGAAACCTCGGCCGTAGATGTTGATGGTAGGGGTTCGAACCCTGCAGAAACATTTGCAGGATTAGACGATCTAAGAAAAGAAGGTGTTGCATTCGTATCAAATAACGCACCTGTAAAATATGATGTGATTAACAATCGACATAAAGCACCTAAAATTATTTTGTATTAAACGATAAATCGATGGTCAATTTGCTAATTGTTTATTATGGTAAACGATATATAACAGTATTGAATATGTACAAACCTGAATTTAAATCACCAAACAATGTTGGAATTGCTGTTTTCTTCAGGCGATTTTTAAGCAGACTGGAGAACATTGATTCTTCAAAATGTGCGCTACACAGTCTATAATCGTACCAATTTATACAGGAAGTTTCTTTGGATTCTTCCAACCCGCAGTTTTTAATCCAGATTAAACATCTTAAAAAATAGCCTTTTTTAGTGTTTCCGGGATTTATATACGTGCATACATAAATAAATATACAAAGGTACTATATAATAACGCTCCAATATAACAACTTACCTTCGCCAGTCTTTTGGGAACCGAAAATAGCAAACTTCTGCATTTACGATTGCACTTTTATTGCACAAAGGCGATGCACACGTCTTGTACCCACCGTAACAATATTCTGCCATCACAAACGTAAACGACAAACGACGAGGGAAGTTTTGCGTAAAGCCTTTTACAGTTTAATAACGCAAACAAATTGCACGTAAACGAGAAAGCAGCTAATGGCGTCAACAACAATGATGATGTCACAGCCTCCTTGTGCGTGTAGTAACAGTGTTGTCAGACGTTCTCAAAATATTGTACAATAATTAACGGAAAACAACATAACACTAAACACTATGTTTGTAGTATTAATGTTTATTTATAATACACTTCTGCGAAAATTTTTTCTCTTGCTTTACTTGCAGTTTCCAGTTTCTTAGTATTAAATGAGGATACTGTATTATTAAGTGAGGATACTGTACGAAATAAATAAGACGTATTTTGTCTGCCAATTCCGCTTTGCCTGGCTGATCTGCTAATTTATTTTTGACAGTTTCGTCTAATCTAATAAATGAGGATGAAAATGTACCAGAAATATTTTAAAAAATATACTTTTGCAGTAACGGTTTCAGAATGTACCAGATTCGTAGAATTGTACCAGGTCTGGCAACGCTGCTAATATCAAGACAACGCCCACAATTACCTCCAACCTCGAATTGTGGTCACGTGATGCACGACGCCTTTTCTTCCTAGAGGTAGTAAAGTCCACTTGCAAAAAGTTTATAACCATATTTTTGTACAAAGCTCCGAATTTAGGTTATTTGCAGATTTAATATTTATGTGTACATAGTACAAACATTCCTGTGTAATGTAAAAAATGTGTGTAGGCCCTAACAAGAGCATTAATTGTTCTCTCCTTCCATATTACTGGCTCTTAGAAAATATCAAGACCACGCCCCCAATACCTATGCTCATAGACCAGGAGTTGATTTATTTGACCTTGGGACGTGTTCTGCTTTATTATAGAGTTATGATTATGATGATAATCACAGGACAACACAGTTTAATCATATCAATATTAATGTTATCTGAACCCATTGCTTTGCTCTTCATACTCATTATTATCTTAGAGACACTTTGAATGGAAACTGCACGAAAACGAAATTCTTTGTGGAATGAACCTTCATTTCCATAATAGTGCAACTGATCTTCGCTCAGAATCAGCTTTGGGATTCCATTAATGAAAAAATTATTAATTGCGTCTACATTACACAAGTTGTTAGGAATGTGCTCAATTGTTGCATTTTTAATATTTAATTTATGAAGTTCATTCCACAAAGATTTAGTAAACCCAATCCTTTTGCAATTTTGTTTTTTTTAATTTTAAATGATTTATCTCGCAAATGTATTCTATATCTTAAATTGTAGGTTACCAAAGGCGCAGATCGTTTCGTAATTTTCTTTCTCTTTAATGGAGCATGTGCTTGAAATATATTTAACAAACAGTTATTTAACATGTTAATTTTCTCCTCTATCGACGTTGTAAAATATATTTGTTGCAAAGTCAAAAGATGCAGGTCAAATAAAAATGTGCTTTGTTTAAATATTTTTAGTCTTTAAATGTTATAAATGTATTTGGTTTTAATGGCTTAAAGTACAAAGTACTATATTATGGTCCGAAAAAGTACAATCAATAACATCCGTGCGAATAACCTTGCTAGGATCATTTAGAAGTATTAAATCTAATAAATTTAAGTGCCTGGGTGGTTCATTTACGACTTGTGATATTGAATAATTTTCAATCATATGATAAAAATATTGCGTTTGTATGGAAGTGACGTTAAACAAGTTAATATTGCAATCACCGAGACAACAAACAATATCGTTATCAGGTATAATAAAGGATAAAGATTCATCTAGGTAATCTATAATAGTTATTTTTCTACGGTCGCCTCTAAAACTGACTATTAAAAGCTCACTGCCAATGCGAAAAGTTAGCGATTCACAGATTTTTTCCCATTTTAACATCCCAACCACGTAAACAATGTCTTAATGAAATAATCGCGTCACTTCATTTTACTTTACGCATCGCCATGGCTAACCTGATTATTATTGTGATTTGTATTTTTCTGGAACTATCTAAAATTATTGACAATTGCATCACGGCGCGTCCATCATCACGCAACATTTTTATTGAGTTAGTGAGTTTTTGTGAAGTTGAAGATGGAATATGAAGATAAGATATTTATTTATTTTCCTAAAACGGCTCGTGTTCTACTAAAATTACACTTATTTATACAGTACAAGTACATAGTGTGTTACACAGTGTCAGTGATGTATTTCTGGTTGCCTGTTATAAAGAAGTTTCAATTATTTAACAAATTTGTCATTTATTTAGGACCGTAGAAAAAAAATTGTATGTATTTCCAGTGTAAAGAGCCATTTTGGTATTCGGTTGCTTTTTTCCTCCTCGCTACCGCTCGGCACGAAACTCGCATCCTCATACCAAAATGGCTCTCTTTACACACTAAATACATAAATTACTATTTTCTACTCCTGTAACTAAAATAGCATCTAACATACACGTCGTTAAGTGACATCTTAATCACTTCTTCATAAGCTGTGACTAAAGAGCCTGTTAGCCACTGGCTGAAGTTGGCAACGACGTTTTAGTCACGGGGTGAAATTAGGTTCAGACAGTATTTTCTTTATTAGCCACAGCCATAACTAAAATCAAGTTAGTTTTCAACAGTCAACTTTGACGTCTGTCAAGCATAATTTCACCTAAATTTGTGGTCGTAGAAAAACTATAGTATGTAACACATTATATAAACTCGTCTAGACACTCGTTTATTAAACACTCGCTACGCTACGCTCCTCTCGTGCCTTAAAAACTCGTGACTAAAGTGACGTTTATAAAACTTGTTACATAATAGTATATTATGTATCAAGTTTTATAAACGTCATTTTAGTCACGAGTTTTATTAATCACGAGCGAAGCGCAGCGGAGCGAGTGTTTAATAAAAGAGTGACTAATAAGTTTATAAAACGAGTTGCATACTATACTTTTTCTACGATCACCAATTTAGAGAATATAACATCATATTATTTCATTAAAATTTTGACATTTATTATATTAGGTTAAATTATGCTTGACAAACGTCAAAGTGACGTTTGAAAACTAACTTGATTTTAGTTTTGGCTGTGGCTAATAAAACAAATACTATTTGAACCTAACTTCACCCCATGACTAAAACATCGTTGCCAACTTCAGCTCATGACTAAGAGGCTCTTTAGTCATAGGTTATGAAGGCATGATTAAAAGGTCACTTAGCGACGTGTATGTTAGTATGTTAAATGGAATTTTAGTTACAGGAGTAGAAAAAAGTCTTATAACTCATTTTTGGTGGCATGTATACTGCACCTACTGTTATTTTATATGTTTTAATTGTAAAGGATATCCACAATTGTTCAACTGAATTATTTATCATAGACTGTAAAATTTGTACAACTTTTAATATAAATAGCCACTCCTCCTCCTCTAGTATTCCGATCTTTTCTTATTAATGTAAAATCATTTACAGTTAAATAATTAGAATCAACAGTATTAGATAACCATATTTCTGATAAAGCGAAAAAGTCATATTTATTAATTATATGTTTAATATTATCTATTTTTGGCAGCAGAGAGCGTACATTCAAATGAGATACCTAAAAAAAGTCATTATTTTCATTTATAATTATGAGAAAACAAATATATACAAAAAATGTGTGTAATGAAAAAAAAAAAAAAAAGTATGTACAGAAAGAGGCTTGAGTTCAAACGTCGATATGCGGTGTTGTATTATGATATTATGAACCATTTAATAAAGAAGAAATATCATTATTTGACATAATTCTATAAATTTTGTTTTTATAATTTATAAAAATGTTACCCTCATTGGTCCAACATGCTTTAGGATCGCATCTTTTAGTAGTTGGTATCCTCTTTTATAACGATCTTCGCCCCTTTTAGCTTTCTTTTGTTATTGTAGATATATCTCTGCACACTTCTACGCACGAACTTTACAATGATGGGTCGAGATTTCCCCTCAGCTTCTTTCAGCCTGTAGCAGACGTCAATGTCCCCTTTGCTTAAGGTAATACCAATTTTTTGTCCAACTTTAATCACGGTTTCAACTAAATTTTCATTCTTATCTTCTTGGACACCAAACATTCGTAGACTGTTGCGCCTGGAATACTGTTCTTGATTGTCTAGTATACGATTTACTTTTTCTAATTTGGCTTCAAGCGAAGCAACCTTGGCACAACCTGCTAGAATTTATAAATTGTAACACACATTATGGATTATAGTAGGCCAAATCACTTACGAATGAAACTGAATGCCACTTCCTGTATTGTTCTTCTAAGTAAAGTAGGTCTACCTGTAGACTCGCTTTTACAAATGCAGAGCTTATTTTCAAAGCGATGAACAATTTGTGAAGAAATAATAATAATAATAATAATAGTACTATATGTCTTTATTTACAACAAACCCAGAAATTCACACAGTGTAATACAAAAATGCATGTTGCAAATGGGCGAAGTTCAGTTTGGGAAGGAAGCTCCTCCACTGCTGTTACACTTAACCCATAAAAAGAAAAAACAGTTAACAAACACAAACAAATCACTCAACAAACAATTGCGATCGTTAACACTATCACACATTCCCCAATTAGCATGAAGACCAGTAAGTAAAATATTAGCAAGTTTGAACATTTGTTACGGGCTAAAAGTCATTTACAGTTATACATTTAATTAATTGCTCTAATTTGTACTAAAACTAACATTTTGCCTTATCTTTCACTAAGTCTAATTTTGTATGCTTAAAACTGAGCATTCAGACCTTTTGCAAGTTCTATTTTGATCTAACGTAAGCTAGTTCCTAAAATTACAATGCATGAAAACTCCTAGAGTTTAGGCTTCACTCCGCGCATAAAGCTTTTTGGGTTGCATATGCCAAGTTTCTTTCAAAAGCCCCTCCAATTCCAATTTTCGAATTGTGTTTCCATATCAGTATTTTGGGCCATTTCGCCATATTGTGTAGCTAGAGAATAGGTGCCTTTGTGAGATTCCGTTTTGAAACAAGCCTTAATGGGATTTGCTGCCTTTTGAGCCTTCCGTGGTTGACGATGCAGTCCCCGAAGAGGTTATTTTTGCAATTTCCTAAGCCTCAAGCTTAGCTTTGATTTTACCTCGGCGAACACATGTTTTCCTTCGGCGAAGCGAAGCCAGAACACCTAGGCTCCATTTGTACGACCTTCATTTTTTTGCGATGTCCATTTGTACAACGTCCTTTTTCGTGACCCCCTTGTGACCCCTTATCATCTGGCGAAGATGGCCCCAGCTGCTGCCTTGAATTTGGCGAGCACGAAGTTCCTCGCCTACATTTAGCAAAGGTAGAAGCCCCGGCGTAGCCTCCTTCATCGTCTCCATTATCTGCAGGTCGTTAACCCTGCACGAACCTTGATTAAGCACGCACCGCTGCTTATCGGACCTTCCGCATGTGTTTACTGCAGCCTGGAGAATTTCAAGGTCGGTCGTATTTATACTGTTTTGGGTCACTTGAAACTTGGGATCCGTTTTTAACATGTTTTGCTGTGACTGTGTTATTTCGTATCCGGCAAATGATTGAAAGCTTGTGGTTTGTATTTTATTCGCTTTACTCACCTTTTGAGGCAGTTTAGGTATTTGTTTTAATAATTTTGTTGCGGTAGTTTATTCTATTTATCTTTTGAGGTTAAAAGTCATTAAGATCGGTAGCGCCTCACGCTCCGGTCAAGTGTTGATATCTTTGAACTCTGTGCGGCATTTGAATGATAAGGTTTCGACCCGTTTTCGATCGTCACGATTCGTTAGTGACATAACATTCGGTTGAATTCAACCTCAGTATACGTCCCGCAAATGCAAGTAATTCAATGTAAGTTTCGCTTGCGACATTTTGATGCAGATTGAAGAGTTACTCTAGTCAACTTCGGTTTCTAAAGCGCTATGATAAGAAGAAGATCTTGAATTTCGTGTAGGCGTTTTTGTGAATTAAAGGCAAACCTTGCATAGTGGGTAGCTGGGCGAATTCAACTAACCTATATAAATTTAAGCTGTAATAAATGTGTCATAGCCATAGTGCTATCGACAACTTGTTAGTTTTGCATTTAGCTATTTGATTAGTCATTATGTGATTCGTTTATGCACTTTAATATTCTTTAACCTAGTTATTTGAGCTACGCTAATATATTTCATTTATATACCTATTTTGATTATTTAAATTTATATGCTAATATTTTGGTGAGGTGTAATTAACGCTTTATGATTCTTGTGATTTAAATCTGGGATATGCTGATTTGGTTGGCCGTATATTTTTGTGTGTATCTTAATTGTGTTTGATTTCTGTTTGCCGCAATTATACTGGTTTGACATCTTTGCCTGCGTATCTGATTTGTGCCTTTGCCGTTACCTTTTTATTTTCAGGTTTGGTTAGTAGCGCCTTCTGTAGTGTACTTTTTGTTTAGCGAAGTGCTGGGTTACTTGCTACTTGGCGCCCATATTTTATTTTTCAGCTAAAGCTTTTGAGTCTCTTATACAACCCACGACCTCCTCTGGCTGAGAAGCCGGTTGCCTTTGCTTACTTCTTTTACAGTCGCCGTAACGGTAACACATTTTTAAGCTGATCTAGATCGTACTACAAGGCTGTCAATTCTGTAATAAACGTCGGATTTCCTTTTTGTACCTATGCGCATTTTCACACACACAGATTCAAAGAAATTTCATTTAAAAGTTTATACAGGTTATATGTGAATGATGTCTCAAACAAAGCAGTTTTATGTGCAGGAGGTGATATTAAACCTTTATTTCTGAGATTGAGATTATGCACATCCGCCTTGAACTCCACTTTTGTATATACATAAGATGGCTTTTTAGTCATTAATATTTTATAAAACAGACATATTGATTGATATTTCAATCTATTGATCGTATTCAGCCAGTTGGTATCTTTTAATTTGTAGGTTACATGATCGAATCTTCTGATGCCGTGAATAAAACGTAAGCAAGAGTTTTGCACTTTTTGAATTTAATATTTGTAAGCACTTTCTAGACAAGGAGTAAATACTTGGCAGGCAAAATTAAAATGCGATAGTAGAAGTAAATCGCAAAGAATAGTTTTTACGTTTTTCGGGAAAAGGGAACGGTAAGGATATAGTGCTTTTATATTACTATAGGCGTTTTTTACGCAATTATTTATTCTAAATCGGAACTACTACAGGTACAGCAGTATCATTTATTTTAAAATTCAACCTGGTTGCTACCCCATCACAGGCAGGACGACTACCGAAAATATAATTGCTGATTTCGACGGATTCAGTGTCAGACAGTGACTCGCTGATGTACAGTTCTTTATAGAATTCACAAAATTACTGGTATAAATAGTAAACAGCAGTGGACCCTTAATTGAGCCCTGCGGAACTCCCACCGACACTGGCAGAGGATCAGAAACTGAATTATATATTTTCACTCTTTGAGTTCTATTATTTAGATAACTGCTAAGCAACTGAATAGAATTTCGTTCAAGATCTATAAAATTTAACATTGAAATTTGTATGTCATGGTTTATAGTGTCGAAGGCTTTTGAATAATCTAGCAATATCAGAACTGTAACCTGTCCTTTATCACTGGCTTGGAGAATATCATCTGTAACCTTCAATAAAGCAGTCGTACAACTGTGCAAGAGGCGGAAACCAGACTGGTTCTCAGTCAAAATGTTATTTTTATCCAAAAAATCTCGCAGTTGCATACATAACACCTTTTCAAATATTTTAGAGATAGCAGGTAGTATGCTTATAGGACGTAGATGTTTATATTCCGTAGGCACAGCAATTTTCGGTAAAGGTAACACAGCAGACTGCTTTCACTGATCCGGACAGTGATTTTCTAAGATACAAGTGTTTACAATATGTACTATAAATGTTATAATATACCGACAACATAGTTTTATCACAGTTATACTAATTCCACCACTTCCAGTAGCTGTGGAAGAAATTTCGTTTATGCATTTTAAGATTAATTCAGCATCTATCAAAGGGAATTGAAATGATGGAATAGCATCAAATTTATAATTGTTGTTATAAAAATGCAGAAGCTCAGGTGAAGGTCTGTTGGTAGTTGGTATACAATTATATAGTAATTGTTCAAAGTAGATAGATCACTCAACTCAGAAGGAACTTCGGTATTTGATTTCGTACGTATGTTAAAATACCGAAGCTCATTCCACATACGTTTTCTGTCTTTAGTATTTAAATTGTGTGCAAGATAAGCTTTTTTCTCAGCACGAATTGCATTAGTAGCATAATTTCTTAAGGTCTTATAATAATTCCAGTCTGCCATTAACTCAGATTTTTTAAATTTTTGCTTTGCCTTCTCCCTCAAAGACATTAGATACCTAATATTATCCGTTAACCACGGAGCTGAGGGCTTAGAGATTTTCACATATTTTAAAGGAGCATGTTTATTGAATAGTTCTACTATAATATTATTTAAGAGTAGTATTTTATCTTCCAAATTCCTGACGTAATACATATATTTGAGGTCACTCTCACTACGTTCCATATCAAGAATAAAATCGGGTTTATTACACTTTTTGAAATCTTTTATTTCACGTATAAAAGGAGTAGAATGTATTTTTTTAACTTTAAGTTTGCACTCTACTATTTCATGGTCCGAAATGTCAGAACTGAGAACATTCACGTTATGTATTAGATCAGGATTAGTAACGATAATGTGATCAATAAGAGTACTAGACGTCGCTGTTACCCTTGTAGGGCCGGGCTACATAGCTCAGTGGTAAGCATTTTGGCTACCGATCTCGGTGGGGTTTTTAAAAATAAAAAAAAATGCGGATGAAAGCCTCTACAGAATGCCATCATTCGGAAGTGATGTAAAGCCGTGGGTCCCATGTTACTACTATGTGTAGCATGTAAAAGATCCCTTGCTAAGGTTGGAACTCCTTAGTCTCGGAAAATTCTAAGTAGGACTAAGGCATCTGGTGCTCTGCATGCCTAGATCTTGTCCACGGGGTTGGCAAAAAGGGCCTATAAAGGCCTACTTGCTAGACGTGAGTCTCCCCGAAAATGCTACTAGTACTACTACTACCCTTGTAGGGGTAGAAACCAACTGACTCAATTCAAATTTGTTGTAATTTATAATTAAACTGTTGTGTTGTTTCAGCAAATCAGTGTTAGTGTCACCTAATATAATGACATTTTCTGTTATTGGCAAACAATTAGCTATAGTATTTTCAAGTTTATCTAAAAATAAATCTAATTTATATGTCGGCGACCTGTAAATTACACAAACTGCAAAAATTAAGGAATTTATTTTAATTGTTATGCAGAGTTGCTCAATCTTAATTTCAGTTTTAAGTTTTTTAAACTGCAAACATGTTTTTATATACATACCCACACCTCCGTCCCTGCTTGTACGATCGTGACGTATAAAACTGTAACCCTCAATTGTAACAGCACTGATTGTAGTGCAATCTGTATGCCACGTTTCAGAACGGTCAAATATATCGTAATCATTACGTTCCAATATTTCGGCAAGTTCAACGACTTTTGGCTGTAACGAACGAACATTTAAGTGTGCAATTTTTAGTTTACTGGTCCTCATGCCCTGGTCGTATCTAAAAATCTAAAACAAACTTGTTTAAATAAGAAAATAAATTCGGGACTGCTATGCAAACTTTTGCAGCAGTAATATGTATGACGCGATACAAATGATATTCACGATCACGATCCGCCTATTTCGATCCACTGCTGGATGTAGGCTTTTCCCATTTCATTCCATCTCTTTCTGTTGTTAGCCTCCCTCATCCAAAAGAGGCCTCCTGATCTTGTTATGTCATCTCTCCACCTGGGTCTCCATTCCAGGATTCTTCTCGTCCACCGGTTATCCGATCTTCGTGCCACGTGTCCAGCCCATTTCCACTTCAACTCCGCTGCTTTCTCAATGACGTCTGTCAGCTTAGTCTGCTCCCTAATCCAGGTGTTTCTTATACGGTCTGTAAGCTTGATGCCTAGTATTAGTCTCTCATGGGCTCTTTGAGTTGTAGCTAATTTTCTTGCATGTTTTTTCGTAAGGCACCAAGTTTCCGCTCCATACGTAAGAACCGGGAGTATGCATTGATTGTACAACTTTCTCTTTAAGCTGTTTGGTATGTTTGACATAAACGTTTGTTTCAGCTTCCCGAAGGCTACCCAGGAGAGAGAGATTCTTCTAATTACTTCGTCGGTCATGTGGTCTTTATTGGTTGTCACTTTCTGTCCCAAGTATATATAGCCCTTGACCTCTTCTATTTGCTGTCCTTCCAGTTGTATATTGACATTTGTTTGTACGTTGGTCATTATCTTTGTTTTGTTACTGTTCATCTTAAGGCCAACATTTCTGGAGTGATGGTTCAACTCTAGGATCATGTCTTGTAGCTCTTGAGGATCGCTACTCATGAGTACGATGTCATCGGCAAACCTTAGGTGATGAAGGCGTTCGCCATCTATGTTGATACCTTTGTTAGTCCATTCCATTTCTCTAAAAATACTATCAAGGGCAGATATGAATAGTTTTGGTGATATGGTGTCGCCCTGTCGTACTCCTCTCTCTATTGGGATGTCGTTGGTCTTTTCCCATAAAGTTACGTGCATTGTTGCTGCCGAGTAAATATTTTCAATTATTCTCGTATATCTGCTGTCCACCCTACAGGCGTTTAGAGAGTTCAGTACAGCCCAAATTTCTATAGTGTCGAATGCCTTTTGATAGTCAACAAAGGCTAAGTATAGTTCTATGTTGTATTCGTTGCACTTCTCAATGAGACTTCTAACTGTGTGCAAATGATCGCATGTACTATAATTTGCTCTGAAGCCAGCCTGTTCGCGAGGTTGTTGAAGATCTATCTTCTTCGTTAATCTGTTGGTGAGTATTCTTGTGAACAGCTTATACATCTGTGAGAGGAGACTAATGGGCCTGTAGTTGTCGAGGTTTTTAATATCACCTTTTTTGTGAAGGAGAATGACTTCTGCGCTGAGCCAGGGTTTTGGTATTTTACCTTGTTCTAGGCATTTATTAAAGAGGTGTTTTAATTCAGTTATTAGCTTCGGTCCCCCCTCTTTGATCATTTCTGGGAGTATTCCATCTGGTCCAGCTGCCTTGCCGTTTTTAATATTTTTAAGCACAGAGATAATTTCCTCTTCTGTTATTTCTGGTATGTCCTCAGATCCTATATTCTGTATTTTCTTTCTTCTTTCCTCTGTTTGCTGTTCCGTTGGTTGTATTCTACTTTTGTATAGTTCTCTATAGTATTTCTCTACGTCTCTGAGCATATCTTCCCTATTTGTGATTATTTTCCCCTTCCCATCTCTTAGTGACACCATCTCTCTTTTCACGATACTAATTTGTTTTTTGAAAATCTTAGGTCCTCTGTTATTTTCGATGGTTTCTGATATTATTTTGGTGTTATAGTTCCTAATGTCTTTGCGTACCTCTTTTCTTATCAATTTATTTAGTTCTGCCCATTCTATAAGGTCTTTGTTCTTGTTCGGTTTAATCAATCTTCTTTTTTCGAATAGCTTCTTTGTTTCTTCGCTTATCTTTTTTGGGATTTTTGTAGTTTTTGTTGCAATTTCTTCAGCACTTTCTGTGATTAATTTAGTCAGCAATTTACTGTGTATCTCTATATCTAATTCTGAATGTGTAAGGTTTCGAATTTCCTTTTTCAGTTTTCCTTCTATTTTAGTTTGGTACTGTTCCTTTTTATTGATGATGATCACTGCGTCGATCATCTTCTGTCTGTGTTGGTTCGGTCTCATGTTGTTAATTTTCGACTTTATTTTTGCTTTCACCATCCGGTGGTCGCTGCCTACGTTCACTTTGCTTATTACTGTGACATCCTGTACTAATTTAGCATTATTTGAAATTATAAAGTCGATTTCATTCTTGTATTTAAAATCTGGACTTCGCCATGTCCACTTACGGCTCTTGCGTTTTTTAAAGAAAGTGTTCATTGCGTAAAGGCGATTCAGCTCTAGAAAATTCACCAACATATCTCCATGTTCATTCCTTTGACCAATTCCATGTTGTCCAACCGCATTCTCGCTTCTATCCTTACGGACTCCTAGCTTTGCATTAAAATCTCCAATTAGTAGTACATCTTTTGCTGTTTTGTTGTTTAAGATGTCTTGAATTTGGTCATAAAATGCTTCTACCTCATATTCTGTATGGTCGGAGTATACGCCCCCACCTCCGACCAAATGATATTGCACCAAAAAAATAAATAAATAAATAAATAAAAATGTAAGCACTTCGCAAGAAATTCCATGAACAATTTTACTTCGCAGTGTGAAATTAAATTACAAACAAGCAATCCAGTGAGACAAATGTCTCATTTAAAAAAACAAAAAAGACCGTTTTTCAAATAGAACGCGTAAAAACTGTACCCAGACCTGGAAGGTGTCAAAGTGGTTGCCTAACCCGATCGCCGTTTTAAGGCGCAGAGGGTCGCAGCTCCGTTTGGCCACTGAAACATCCATATATATAATAGACTTGTCTGTCCGTCCGTCCGTCCGTCCGGGACGCTGTTTCAGCAGCCAAACCGTAAGAGATAGAGAAAAAAGTTATTAAAGTTATATGTTTGGAATGGTCATGTCAGGTCAGGAAACGAATTTCAGTCACGTGACACTTCCGGTTTTCGAGAAATCACGTGATTTCCGTCCGTTCGAGACGCTGGTCCGTCCGGGACGGTCTTTTTTGTTTTATTAAATGAGACATTTGTCTCACTGGACTGCTAGTTTTTATTTAATACGCGTTCTATTTGAAAAACGGTCTTTTTTGTGATTTCTCGAAAACCGGAAGTGTCACGTGACTGAAATTCGGTTCCTGAGCTGACATGACCATTCCAAACATATAACTTTAATAACTTTTTGCTCTATCTCTTACGGTTTGGCTGCTGAAACAGCGTCCCGGACGGACGGACGGACGGACAGACAAGTCTATTAGATAAAGGATAATAAAAATAAAGCCCAGCGCTCCAGTAGAAATTTCTAAAAATATGCAAATGCTAGTTCCCCAAAAAATTATCTTATAAACCACCCAAAATTAATACTAGACCTTATCTAAGAACATAAATACTATAAATGATTAAATTATGTTCGTAATTTCTTATTACACGTAAGTAACCTTTGACACATTTGATCATGGCGGTGATGTAATGTGAGTTTCAAAAACCGATCTGAAGTTTTTTAACATTATCTTTCTTGGCGTATACAGATCCATCCCTGGTCCAAACTGAACTTTTTCCGTATCGAGTTTTTGCGTCTTGATATAACTAACTTGTATTTACTTTTTGTCAAATCTTCCTGTACAAAGATATTGGTGCCTTTTAGTTTGGTGCGGTTAGATAGCACCAAGTGCCTGGTTTTGTAGGAAAGCAATTTTATGATAACGACACGCGACTTCTTGACACCTTCGCCTGGCAGATTTCTTGTAAATTTGCCTAATCTGTGGCACCTATCTACCATGTCTTCTTTAATATTTAATTGCAACTTAGTATTAATTACCGTTAAAACTTTTTCAAGGAGGTTTTCACGGTCGGATTTGGTTACATCAAATACACGTAAACAGGATCTTCTGGAGTACTGTTCCAATTTGTCAACGTTTTTCTTAACTACCGTTAATTCACTAATTAGGCTTGCATTTTCTTTTTGAACTTCTTCTAGCTTCTGTTTAACTTTTGCTAATTTTTCCGTAACAACACCCAACACCGCAGATGAAACCGCATTGCACATTTGGTCAATAAAACTTTTATTCTTTAACATCTCCGTCATTTTTTGACTCATACGAGCGGCGATTTCTCCTTTATCTTGGCGAGTCAAAGGCATTACGAAGGCAATATTCACAAACCACTGCAGAATAACGAATTCAAAAAGTAACAACGGGGCCGCTATATACGTGTCAGTGCGCTTCGACCGCCATGAATGGACCGTCATCGTAGTCGAAATAATTTATAGGTTATGTAACGTAAACATTGGAGACACGTATTCTAAACTATGTTAAAACCCGTCGCTTGGTGTTCTTGCTGTGGCGCTTGGCAGCGTTCAGTGAACCAGAAATGAATTTTATTTATTATTAAACAAAATTTACTTTCGTTTGAAGCTGTGTTCACAGTTTTAAAAAACACAAGTTTGTTTACAAAAACCCGAAAATACATAGAAACGGTTGAATGCAACTATGGTACTTTTGCACGTTAAACACGGCTTGTAGTGTTCTGGATTATTATATAAGTATGATGCTATTATCTAGTTTGTCAAAATGTATATCAATTTTCCAAACTCCGCCCATGCTTATTTTATTGTCTTCTTTGTTTCGGTATTTTGATTTTCCCTTCCAAGTACAAAATATTGTCCTATGTATATGTATTCATTCACTTTTTCAATTTTTATATTGTTTATTTTAATTTACGGATCTTCTGAATGAATTACTTTTGTTTTATTTGTGTTTTTAAGCCGCCTTTTTTGATTCATTGTTTAGTTCATTCAGCATTTCCTGTAGTTCTTCCAGATTTTGAGCAATAACCACCACGCCTTCAGCATTTGTTACAATGCATATTAAGATATTTCCTATTGATATTGATGCCTTTAGTTTCTCATTCAAACACATTTTCTAATGCCAGTGTGAATAGTGTTGGTAATCAATGTTGCCATTTGCCATTCTCCTTTTGAATGAATGCCTACTCCCTTTTCAATACTAGTTTCATGGAGGTTTGGGAGTAGAGCTAACTTCAATCCGTAATTTTCGAAAGCGACGCTGGGTAACTTTTGAATCGAGAGGAACTTACTTTTTTCCTTTCGGCGAGCTAAGTCAATTCAGTTGGTATCGTGGGGCCGCTTTATTCCCTATGTTTTGATTCCATAGTGGTCGGATGCTAGGAAGTATTCCCAGGTTTTCTGAAGCCGTCGTTGCTGTAATTTCAACTAAGATGCAGACCGTGCGAATATAATTTTCATTGCACGTGTACGTTCTGGCCGCACTCATTCTTAAGTAGGCGTTTTTTTTTCTTTAAGTTCCTTTTTTCCCTGAAACACTTTACTGGGTGGCAACCCAGACTGCTCTCGCTTGTTATAGCTGGAATTTGTTTCGCGGAAACTTAATGGTTTTTACTCCTGAGCGGATCCAAAATCTAAAGTTCCTACGAACTTTGTTTCTTTGTCTCGATGCATGCTGGTGAAGCTACGCCGTTACTGTCTCAAAAACCCAGATGACCATTTCTGCCTTACGGCGTTAGTCTTTATTTACAACTTTCATATTTTTCTGTGAATTATGAGTAAAACTAGTACAAAGGGAATTCTTTTATAGAGTTTATGGCTGAAAATGTCAATTCTTACTTGATGTGGCATCGTATATGTTTACCTTTGTTGTGCTGGTGTATAGAAGGCCACTTGATAGGCACGCATTGTGGTTCAATTCAGAAATTAGCTTTTTGACAACCGCCCACTACTTTTTAGTTAGGATGGGTATTTTGCTGGTCCGTCTCTGATACTGGTCTTGATCCTATGAAATAGATTTTGAGCCCTGCGTGCTGTTTACAATTTCATATTAAATTAAATTTTAATCATTTTTGTCTAACGTAGGTTCTCTATATATTAACATGTAATTGTGGTGGATTGTTTGAAATTTAGCCATTCATTCTAATATTAGATTCACAACTTAAACTAGTTATACTATTTAACCTCAGGCTCTTTTGCATCGATGAACCTGGTTTGTTGTTTATGTGTCTTTGACGTTATCTGTTTACCATAATCTAATAGACCGTATCTACACTGTTTTTATGTGTTTTAACATTTAGTTTACAGTTAACTGTTGATGCCCCACTTTAACTGGCACTTGTGAGTTACACTGGTTTTGTTGTTCACACGGTTGACGACAGGCACCCTTTTGCAACTCTTTTATCGTCATTCAGTTATTAAGCTTGAACTATCGTCTGCTCCTTACTCGTGACAAGAAATCGGCGAGAGTTTCAGCTAGTCGTAGTAGTAGTCGTCGTCGCCTTTGTTAAAGATCACTACAACTTGTTGTACTTCATCTTAAATAATAGAATATTTTTTCTCGAATCTGTACATTGCGTTTTCATAGATTTGATTGATATCATTTTATATGCATTTTCTTCGTACTAATAGTTACATAGAGCAATTAACAAACATCATTCTTGGAACACAAGCGACATAAAATTGTTTATTTATTAATATATTTCAAACATTATCACTGCTTTTTGATTTTTTGTATTGCCCAATTTTAAAATAAAGCAATATAAAGTATAGATAAAGTTAATAGGAATTTTATACGAGTATCCTGAAATTTTCCAAACTTGTCTTCTTACAACAAACGTCTTTTATGTAACAAAGTAGTAAGTTGTAACAAAAATGTAAGTACTCCTGATCTAACTCTCGTAGTGGGTAAAATATCGGGTAGCTCATATAGAAAGCTGACGGTGGTCGTCAGCTAACAGCACGAAGAAGAATTATTTTACTTGCTTATTAAAAGCAAAACCTATTTATTTATTTATTTATTTATTCACCCTAACCGCTTTAACGCTAACGCTAATTACAGGGATGTAACTTTTCAAATTAAACAATAACTATTAGCACTATTAGCCGTTAATGGAAACATATAGAACAATTAGGATTTCTTAAATAAACCAAATCTAGAGACTAAATAAATTTAAATTTAAATGGAGATAACTAGAGTAAGAATTAAGTAAAACTAATATGATGTAGAAAAGGGGCTGCATGAAATTGCAGCTACCCAGGAATACATATAACCACCTAAAACTACATATAACAAAAACTACATAAAACTACGAGGATCTCAGGTTCAGCATTTAATATATACATATTGTATATGCATATTATGAATATGTATTCTAATGGGGTGCTGAATATTATTTTAGTCATATTTGTAATTACAGAAATAAAGATGTTATAGTTTAAGGATAAGTCAATTTCTGGAATCTATAGTATTTCATTCAATAATCTTAGAATGCATAGATAAGGTATGCAGAAAGTGAAATTTACATGAGGAATGTGAAACGTTATGTTAGTTCTGGTAAGTTTTGTTAGTACTTTCAATTTACAATGCTAGATCAAAGTAATAAACCTTAAAGTCATCCGCGATCAAGCTGCGTGAGAAAGAATATGTAAAACAGTACACAAAACTCAATAGTAATTCATACTTTAGCACGAGTTGCAAGATATTATGAGCGCACCCTATAGGTATAATTATTGAATTTAAGTAAAAAGGAAACAAAGCAAAAATAGTAGACAGAATGGTAGTCATTTATCTACTAACGTCAAAAACCAGAGTAATTAAAGCTAAACAATTAAAGTTCGACAAGATTAAATAGAAGCAAACAATTTTGTAATAACTACTAGAAAGTGATAGTGCTTCGCAGTAGAAACAATGTGCATTATACATTCGCAATCACGCAAGGCAAGCCTTCAATTGGGGACTAAACTGACAACCCAGTGCAAAACCAAACGCGATTTATTACAATTTTTTACAAAAAATTGCATACATGTAATATGGCAAATAAGTATGAATGTAAATGCACCCACACAAGAAATTTACAAGCGATTCAGTTTACAGAAATATATTAGTTAATAATTTATTTGAAACAGGCGCAACAGTTGTGAAAGAATCCTGACGATCAATTGTCGACATGAGCGGTTTAGACCTTTTTTGAAAAAGAGATTAGTATTTACTTTTATTTGCAGATTAGTAAACGTCCAATTCATTCTGTTACTTACTGCACGTCAACGTAGCTCAATTGGCTTTCCAAAATATGTGAACGTGTTTTTAACAATTATTTACCGCTTCACTGAAACAGGCTTTTGCCTTAATATTTAATAAGGGTATTGCTGGTTGCCTACTAATAAATTGAAACATTTCCTAAATAAAAAAAATACAACCTAGAAGCACTAATCTAAAGTAAATGTTGAAAGTGAATCCCATTTTGCTCCAAGCAGATTCTTACACGTCTTTTTTATTTTCAAATATGTTTTGCAACATTTCTTGTCCAATATTAGCAAAGCAATTTGCAATTTGTAACATCAGTTGATCTAAATTTTCCATTCTGTGTTTGTAAACGGTGTCTTTAATGTATTCAAAAACAGAGAAGTTAAGAGGGGTTAGACCTGGTGAACCAGCGGTCCAAGGAATGTTTGTTCTTCTACTTATGATGCGATCATCAAAATGTTCTTGAAGGTATTGTATCGTTGCATGTACGGTGTGGGCTGTAACACCATCCTGTTGAAAAAATCCTTCATTCAATTCGTCATCTAAAATCTGTTCCCCAGTACGTCTACGAGAGATAGCTAACCACACTCCAATTTTCAATGGATGCAATGGTGTGTCAATATAAGTGTGAGAATTTTTGGCGATCCATATCCTGTAATTCTGTGAATTAACATATCCAGATAAATGAAACCATGCCTCATCAGAAAAGAAAGAGAAGTCTAGTAAGTCATTGTCGTTTAAATTATGTTCAAACCAGTTGGAATACTGAAACGATGTAATAGTCTAGTGGCAAAAGTTCTTGGTTAGTGCTTATTTTATAGGGATGACGATGTAAAGAATTCTTGACAATCTTTTGACAAGTACTGAAAGAAACCTCTATTTGTTGTGATAACCTTCGCAGAGACAATCTGGGATTTTCTTCGATACTCTGCCTCATATTTTCTACAACTTCTTGTGATACACCAGATCTTCCAGAAGATCTCCCTTTCTGCACAGATCCAGTACTCACAAAACGACTAATCACATTTCCCATATGTTTCCGCAACAATTCTTCCTGTAATTGAATATCTGGAAATCTTGCGAAAAATTGGTATTTGCAAGCCGGAACAGAGTATTTCCAGAATCCATTTTCAAGAACTGCAGTGCGGTAATAGGCCATAACGTGTCGTGTTCAACGGCATAGTTCATTATGGAAATCTGAATATTGCTTAAAACTGTAAGTTATAAGCATTGATTATTATTAAGCTATTACCTCTTTCAACACCTAAATTAGCGTCATAGTCTTAAAAAAACTTTAATAACACAAAACGGTGGGTATACGAAAAGTTAGAACACTACAAGAAAACTCAACAAACTTTGGATATGTGACAGTACTGACATCAGTGGTATTTCAATGCCGATTTCGGCTTTCTTCACTGCGATTTCGAAAAAATGAATTTATAATTAGAGTCGCCTGTGATTCGAGTTATACGTTTGGCAGTACTGAAGTGTATTGTCAGTCGATGTCAAATTCGAGGTTAGTAGGTTAGGTTTCTTTGTTATTTGACACAGACTGACGTAAAACTTAACCTGCAAATCTTGAATTTGACATATCTTGACAGTGCTACCAACAATGCAGTAGCGAGTGACATAAATATCTATAGTATGATCAAAACCTATTTTCATCTAGTATGGCTATGAATTAGTTCCTAATTTATGAATGCAACTATAAGATCAAATGTCAAGTTTGACATTTAAGTATAAATGTAGTTGCATTCATAAATTATGGAATAGTTCCCATAGCTATACTAGATGAAAATAATTTTTGAACATACTATAGATAAATCCCTATCTTATGTTTCTGAAATTAATAATTAAACTGTAACTTTAACCACAAGAATTGAATAAAAACATTTTTTCTACTCCAGTGGGATAAGTAGGTAACTCATTATGTCACTCATTTGACTTAACTGAGTGGTGTAATAGCTTCATTACCTAACTAAAATAGTGTCAAATGACATAATGACATTTGCCTACTAAAATATTTTTGAAAATAACAGATCTGACATTTCTCTTAATGCACTTTTCTCAATTTTGGGCAGTTGTAGATAAAATTTGTACAATACATGTGTAATAATGCATCACGTACATTAATGATGCTCTTATCCCACTTGTATAGTAAATATCTATGGTGCATACAAGGAATTATCGTACAACTTAAAGAATCAGTTACTTGTTCTACAGCAGTAGAATAAAATTTAGGAACAATTAGAATTAATGGTTTAGAAACTAATAAATCAAATAAAAATATCGAATCACTGACCTAATTCAACAAACAATTTAAATATAACAATAGCCAATAGCCAAAAATATTTACTAGTAGGTACATATTTTTGTATGCTGTCTTGTCATGTTCATTCAGTTGTATAATGGAAATTTTAAAGCTTAGAACCATCTTTAATCTGAAAGTGTAACTAAAAAGTATAAACTTATAAGTTATAAAACAATACCCGGGTGGTGTGCCTTGAACAAGCGTCCATGTTCGATCAGTAGAGTTAATCAACGCTTTTTCTGATCAGAACTTGGATGGGAGTTCCACGGTTGCATCTCTCGGCGCCTCGTGATACGGCTGTCACGGAAATAGTTGGTCCCGGCTCTCATAACAACATCATGATAGTCGTTAGTGGGGTTGGAAGTCCCCATAAATGCACAGTGACGCCTATAAGTGCGAAATAAATAAATAAATAAATAAATAAAATAAATAAATACAACTGGTAGGCGAACGAGCTTCTTTGCTATTTATCATGCAGTTTAATAATGACAGTTGTAAAATCAGTTAATAATTTTCTTGGTAAAATTGGAATGTTCTCATTTTTTTCTAGAAATCGTTAAAATAAGTTGTTCCCATAGTAATGCATTTATTAACTGCTTGGAACTCTTTTTTTAACAGAAGTGGTGGTAACTTTATACTTGTGTTCTTTTTGTATCATGTGTACTGCCTGTCGTCATATTGAAAACGTTGTATGTTTTGGCATTTTTAAAGTTTCACAAGTGCACATGGTTCTACATATCAGCTTTGCATACATATATAGAACATGTACTAAGTAGTGCTTATATTAAAAGGAAGAAGAGGAACAAATTATTAAAGATCCTAATCCGCAGGTAATATACCATACTACGATATTTGTAGGTTTATTAACTGTTGTAAATTCAATCGACGCGAGGTTGGTAAATATTTAAAGCTGACTCGTTTAACAAGAAATTAAAATATTAACGTATAAATGTTTCCTTTAATGTTTAAAACAATCGATATTTTAGATGCATACTACGAAACATTAATAACTTAATTTATAAGTATAAAAATAATGTGTAGTACGAGTAGTCTTCACAACAATGACACAAAAATGAAATAACATAATGTTTATTTCCTAAATATACATTTTAGGAAATACATTAAAGGTATGGTTAGGTACTTATAAATATAAGGTACAGAACTCAAATATTAAATATGTATTATGTTATTATTCAATCAACATTTTACGATAATAATACTATTCTATGAAGGCGAAATTTATAGTTAAATAACAGTAAATGGAAAACAGAGTGAAATACTATAGATCTATATACATATAAAGCTAGTAAAGCATGTACAGGCGTAAAAATATAAGCAAAAAAATAAAAAACTTTGTTTACATACTTTCAAGAACACAAAATTGCTATATATACGATTTTTTAAACATCTGTCTATACCATTGTGGAAAAGGGAATATATTGATTCAACTAAACAGTATAACAAAAAAGTCTGCTATTCTAAAAAATAACTTTCTTTCTATTTCAAAATATATGCAAGACTAGCAAGACTAGTCATATTTAGGGGGTACAGAGCTATTTCAAAATCTGCTTTATAATTTAAATTAGGTATTAACCTTAGTAAGTAGCTCCGTAGGAACCGTAATCAATATCGTTTCTAGGAGCCGGAGGTCTGTTGTACCTTGGTTGGCTGGGTCTTGGTTGAGGTTGGAATCGGTGTTGAGGCTCAGGTTCAAATCCATGCTGAACTGGTCGAGGTCGAGCCTGTTGTTGAGGCTCAGGTTCAAAACTATGCTGAACTGGTCGAGGCCGCGTTTGCTGTTGAGGCTCAGGTTCAAACCCATGTTGAACTGGCCGTGGGCGAGATTGTGGTTGAGGCTGGGGTCGGTATTGTGGTTGATATTGGGGCTGGGGCTCGTCGTACTCCTCGTATACAGGTTGGGGTGCTGGACGGGGGCGAGGTTGAGGTTGAGCTTGAGGCTGGCTGTACGAAGGCTGGCTTTGAGGCTTGGGCTGATTTTGTTCATAGTTAGCCCCGGGGGCTGTTCGACCTCCAGCGTTGTAGTTGTAATTGACCTTCAGCCCAGTGGGGTCGGTGTAAGTGAACCTTCCGTGGACTTGTCCTCCAGGTTCACCAACTGCGCCATGGGCAATGCCATCTTCTGTACGGTAAAGAAAACCGAAAGTACCATCAACTTGTGGAAGGTCACGGCTGTCTTGGATGATTGAAGGATTAACATAGGGTTTCTTTTGTGACAGAGCTGGGGCAAACAGCGATAGTCCTATTGCAACCTGTTAACAAACATGTAGGTTAATTGTGCTTTGCAGTGGTTACGTAGCGTAGTAGCGAAATTGAAAGCAAGAGTTTTTAGTAATCAATGAATAATTTATTGTGGAGCACTTCGCGGCGACGAGAAAGGTGCCAAAATTATACAAAAGCCTAATCGGGAATATTGATGAAGATTATCGTGTTAGTACTTGAATGACTACGGAATGCGGCTGCATAGGAAGTGTTACAAAATGTGGAGGACATTGCGCCAAGGAAGTCATAAAATGAGGGCAAAAAATGAGTGTGTACCTCGGTAGAATGTAGTGGTTTCATGGTCACTGTTTCAAGAGCTATGCTACTTTCATCTTACTGAATGTTTCATAAACAAATACGAGTATTAGATGTCAGATTTGTTATTGCACTATAAGGTTGATTTCCTCTTCGGTATACGAAAGTATAATCTGTGGGAATACATTTGTAGAATGTTACATCACCCAAGATTGCAAGTTTTATTATTTATCTAAAATTGATTTTTGACTAGAGGTTCTTTTTTACAATGGGCTTTGCAAAATTACAAAGTGATTCCGCGAGATAAAAGTTAATGTACTCTATATAAATATTTTACATGGATCATTAAATATTACTTGCATTTTTTTATAAATATACTTAACTGAACATGATAAACAAACTTACACGAATAAATTTAGGCTAAAGGACAAATGAAGAGAATGCTTTTTCATTGGCGTTTTGTAGCATTATATTTTTGTGTTTCCTAAATACAATAATAATAACGTTTATAAAGTTGTTTACCAAGAATAGTAAATAATGACAAGATCTTACTTATTTTTTAGTAGAAACCTTTCTGTTGACTTAGTAGTGGTAACAGTCATATCTTGAGAAATATTACAGTAAAACAAGATTAGTTCTTAAGTTAGGTTAATATAACCCAACTAGTTCTACATGCACAAAATGAATATGCAACTAGACGCAATTATTTTATGTACACAATTTTAAGATATAAACGCTATTTATAAAAGTTTTATAAAGTGTATCATTACCTGTGTTCTTTAAAAACACATACCTTCGTTTCCCTAATGTGGTAAGATACTAGATAAAAGTAAAAACAAAGTAATGTAATTTGCTCGTGGTATTTGCTAGCAGCAATTTTCTCTGAATGTTCACTTATCAGACAGGAAGTTGTTATCCTTCTTTTAGAGCACAAAGAAAGTAGTACTTTGTCGGTTTTTCGTACTCGACAAATTTTGCAAAAATTACTTCATTTTAAAGCTTTAGTGGAACATATCAAACTTCAACCAAAATTGTTATAAACGATTATAACATCAATGCGTTTCACATAATAATATGTATTTACAGTATGAGATGTTAATTTTAATATTTTCCTAATGCCAGTTTTATACATTTAGAAAGAATTTTTATTAATTAATACCTTTGAGCAACATTTTCCTTCACTTATAAACAAGACACATTACTATGGAATGTAGCAATATGTAGTAATATTCTATATTCATCTTAAAATTGCATTAACTATTTTGTACAAGGAAACGATGAAGTCTAATATATGTTAGAAAATCAAAAAAGCTTTAGTTGTCAGATAGATACAAAATTTTCAAAACCTATAAAAAGGAAAAGCTTAGTTTAAGCTGAAGTATTGCCATGTTTTTAAAATACCGTAACAATAAAGGTCGTATATATTTGTGTAAGTAGCTATATTAGCACAACATTTTTAAAGTACTAGAACTTCTACATAAATTTAGTTTTTAAATCGTTGCTCTGTTGTAATAAAAATCAGGCAACCAACTAAAAGTTAGGTAAGTTTTCAGTAAGCTTCCTCGCTATTTTTTTATTTTTAACACTATTATTCGACTAACATTATTGTTAAAAAGTGGAAGTTAGATGTTATTGGTTAATTAAGCACATATACATAAATCTCCTATTAAGTGTCTGCTAACAACGTTGAGTCGGTTTCGTATTTTATTTTACTTCTTTAACATTATATATGGACACTTAGATTTTTTGTTAACATATTATATTTCTTAGCAATCTTATTATTGAAAATTTGACTAACTAATGCACTTCTTTTGGGAACATTTAGACAAATAATTCACAAGCACCGTGTAAATAAGGTGTGTGTGCAGATATTTCTTTATTAAACGAAATAACAATTCCGTTCTCTTTCCATTTCTTATTAAATGCAAACTGTGGAAATTAGTGAAAAAGACGATAAACTATTATTATTTGTATTTATTTTGGAAACCTGAACTATGGTGGTAGAACCGACTTCCAAACCTTACAAATTTAAAGGTCTCGTTCCACTAGCTCAAAACCTAATTTATTTACAAACAATGCGTTTGAAGGTAACTCAAAACCGTTCTAACCTTCCATTGCAACACCATTTAAAGCTATAAACCCACTAATTTACATCATTGGCGGAAGCTGCATATCAAGGCTTGTATACCGGCTTTCGGAAAAAAGTCGTTACTTTCCAATAAACTTCAAAATAGTACTTGTTTTGATTTAGAAAATTTGCTTTAGCTCACAGCATACGTTCAGATTTAGACAAATTTAATCATCTGGGCTGCATAATTTGTGAATTACTTGGCTGAATCATTTTATAGGCAAGTTATGTTATAAATATTCAACTAAAAACTTTAAAGTGCATTGTAACACGACGTGTATTTCTAGAGAATCGTGAAATGTTGGGAAAGGTCAGGGCTTAGTCCTTTTACTTTGATGCATGCACTCGTCTTAAAGTGCAGGTTTATTATCTTAATTAAAAAGTTAGATATTTCAGTTAAATTCTAATAGTAAAATCATTTTTATTTCTTATTTTAATTTACAAATACAAATACAAAACAAAAATAGCACAACATTCAACATCCTATATAAGTAAAAGCTCAAATTAAATGCCAATGACAAGAATTCGTCCTAATTATCACCGATTAAAATCTACAACTGTGTACTACAAGCAAAACAAGGTGTTACATATAAAACAAAACAAACGAAACGTTAGGAAATACATTAATCATTGTGGGTTACCACCGGCGACATTAAGCAAAGTGCATAAATCACGACAAAAATACAGTCAGCTCCGAATGTGAATGATAATATATTTATAAAATAAAAATGTACATGTACTTACTAAACACACACTGTACGAAGACGCCATCTTCGGGTCATCCAACAGAAATCTGAACCAGAGAACTAGTGCAGTAATAATCTCTTGTACTCAAGGTGTTGAAAGCCAGTATCACAAGCCTCCACCATCTTTTATAAGGCGACAGCCACCGCACCTTCCTCAATGCTGACTGGTTCGCAATAAACACATTCTTGCATGTATATCGAATAAAGCGAATTAAAGCTTTTCTCATTAAGCGCGCTGCAAGAGCAGCTATGTATACATATAACAATGTGTTAATTATACCGCCGATTTTTTGAATGCACTTCACTCATGCATAATGCTCACTGCACCGCCTCCGCTTTTTTTCAAAAACCCGCTTTTTGTAGGGCGCTGCCGGCATTTCCTTCCACCGCGAGTACTTCCTTTCACATAATTAACACAACGCCTCTAATTTTCGGATGAAAAAGACTCAAACTGGTTTTGATTTTGTATGCATAATAAGGCTGTATACAGAAATTAACTACGATTAAAAATTAAAAGGGCTGGTAATAGTAAAGAATATCAAACACTAGACCAAAAGCCAGTTATCGAAGTACAATAATTGTATAATATTAATTTATTTCTTTTTACTGATATTCAACTTTTTGTTGAATGCAGTACAATAATAATGACTAAACAACATCATAAACTGCATAAGCGAGAATGCTGACATTAATTAATAACACCTAATTTTTAGGACAACTAACAAATTAATTTGCTTACTGTTTGAAGGCAAGTGTTTAAATGTCACTTTTATAATAAATTTCCCATAAGATCTTAATTAAATTCGAATTAAAGCTTTACTCAAAACCGCTACACGTTTTCATTAATTTTATCAGTTGCATAATTTAACAGTTTCTTTTTGTCAAATGCTAAGGAATCAAAGCTCGTACATACAATCTGATATGTTAGTGATTCGTAACAAATTTGAACACAATAAATATTTTGATTAAAAAGAACTATAAATTACTGATCAGAAGCAAATTTTTAGGCACCCACGTATTAAACATTAATATATACCGTACATTGTTGCTGCTACTGTTAATTCTAAATTACTTTAAAAGTAATGCGACACAGCGTCTTCAACTGAAAATTAAAATTGCTTAAATTGATTAAATTCTTTATGCATGGTCAGTCTTAATATATGGATTAGAGCCTTTAAAAAACGGGCACAAACTAGTACTTTACGGTGCTAGAATGTTTAACGGACTAAAACTTTCCTTTGAGAAGTTATTAGCATTGAATGATTTCAGTTTAGACTTATTTTAGGTTAAACTTTATTTTAGAAACTACGGTTATTCCTTCAGAAAATATAGCAGCCAAATTATTAATAAATTTTCTTGTCAACAATCGGTCAAGTCATTGAAATGTTAAGTTTAAAATGTTAAATTTAACGTTTGGCTACAACTGCAGCTGGTTCAGAAATAATTAAAATTGTTAAATGCAGATGATGTTATTTGCAACGAATTATTGAGGTTACGATTTTTAAACTTTGTATAAATTAGCACGTTTAAGAAATAGTTGAATTTATGGTTTTAATATTCAAAATACTTTCAGACAATCCGAAAACTCTTCTACAATATTAATAAGAAATTAAAAATCATAACATCAATAATTTGTTGCAAATAACACCATGTATATTGTATGTATCTATGTATAATCGTTAAGCTCTTGTTACCTTAGCGGTGTAGAGGCTGGTGGTTTGTACACTAGCATCTGGAGGTGTAGTGCTCAACCTGCCCCAAGTTACGAGATACAAAGTTGGAGCGCGCCTTTCTTGCTTGCGTAGCAACCATTGTGTGTTAGGTGAGTGGTTTGGTGTGTGTTGACCTTGTTACTCTATCTCTTAGGTCTGTCGTTCTGAGTAGAGCACAGTTAATTTGGTGCCCAACTGTGAATGGTCTCACCGAGCCTGGTTCAAATCGCCAAAACTGCAGAAAATTCCGGCCCTCGCGGGATTCGCACCGAGACCTTGCTTAATGCAAAGCAAGCGCCTACCCATCTGCACTACTCGGCTTCTTCCAATGTATATTTAAAGTGTCTTATTTCTGAAGAAGCGTGTACAGCTAAGCCTTAAATTTAACAGTTTTAACCTAAACATCTCAATAACTTAATAAATCTTTGGTAAAAACATTTATTATTACATTGGCTACAGCTTCACGACACACAACCCTAGTTTTTATATAAATTTTAACCTAAAAATCTGCAACCCTACTTATATACATTGGGGACCGCTGAACGCTCTAATTATATATAAGCCGGAGAACGAGCTGTGAATACCCAAAACAGTACCGTAACCAATAAAGTTCAACGTGCCAGCTGAGCTACTCCGGAGGGTGGGGGCTGGGGCTAGTAGATTACCACTAAAAATAGTGGCCCAAAATCAAATACGGGATCCACCAACT
The DNA here is from genome assembly GCA_940337035.1 of Agriotes lineatus. Taxonomy (NCBI): domain Eukaryota; kingdom Metazoa; phylum Arthropoda; class Insecta; order Coleoptera; family Elateridae; genus Agriotes; species Agriotes lineatus. The sequence goes on along the minus strand of OW679194.1, from coordinate 76,732,467 downwards.
TGCTTCCTCAACAACTCGCGAATCTAAGTTTGAAGACTCCCCGGTGCCATGGTAATCGCAACTTACATTGGAGGAAGATATATGAGCCCACTAGATGCAAAACTCTGCGTTTGCACTCTTAGAAAATGTGTGCTAGAGGCAATAGTAATTTACGTTACGAGACCGGAGAGTAGTGTTTTGCAGGTCTCCCCAAGCTTCCAGCTTGGCCTGCGGCTCGCCCTGTGATCTAATTGGTTCGATCTGCAAAACACTACTTTCCGGTCTCGTAACGTAAATTACTATTGCCTCTAGCACACATTTTCTAAGAGTGCAAACGCAGAGTTTTGCATCTAGTGGGCTCATATCAAAAATATATTTATGAGAAGCAGGCTCTTTGATAAGCTATAATATGTTACGGAAAGGAAAAAAACGGCCCAATTAAAGTCATATTTGTTTTAGATGCTTACATCCAGACAAGTAATATAACACGGCAATTCCTAGTACTGAAATATGATACTGTATCCATGGTAGTTAGTAGAAGCTATATGCGTAATTGAGACCAACGCAGTACTAAACCCCGCGGCGTATACATGCTGCGTTCGTAGCGTAACCTATGTAAGTTATAATTTCAAATGTAAGTTTAACGCACAAATAAACAAAGCATAAGGTACGTAGGAAGTACCCATATAAATCACTACTGCATTAATACATAGCTGGTAAAATCGGCATAAGCAAAAATATCCCAATATTGTCAATTTATGCATTTATTTGAGCTGATACATTTTGAAATTGCCGCAAAAATATTTAGTTACTGATGTGGGTTCAACCTCGTCTAGCTGAGAGATAGAACGGCACCACCGTAGACAAATCGTGTAGACTACGAAAGCGAAGTCAAAGCTGAGCCGTAATCGCTACCAATTGCATAAACTGGAAAATGGAGATACACAAGTCCGTAATGAGGTCCAAATTCATTAAATAAGAAAATACAAGTCTTCCATACGAAAATCGAAAAATTTTAAAAGTTTATAAAAACTAGAAAAAGTCTTCAGGTGTATATAACGGCTTAGTGCTTGATCTATCAAACACCATCAAAAACCGCCGCCGTCTTCATATAAATTCACCTAGATGATGTTTTTCCCACAGTCCATTTACTTAATCCAACGATAAGAATTTGAAAAATAAGAACGAAGACACAGCGATCACCAAATCAGAAATCCCTCCTACAGGGCCAGACGCGAAGTCTCAAAGTTAAAGATGTTGATGATTGGATTTTCAACAATTCGGCGGGAATTTATAAAAAAACAAAAACTGGTAAGCTGCTTTACCACCAGATTAGGACAAAATATGAGCGTAGAAGGAAGTGCTTAAGCGAATTAGAGCAAGAAATGCGTCAAAAATCCAACAAAACACGTTTAAGCAATCAAGACAATACGAAATATCACACGCAAATTCGACTAAATACGCCAAACACTGCTTAGCAGGAATGGACTGTCAATAAATTCATACAAGTGAAACAAGGAACACTACCTATTGTAATTTTCTGCACAAAAAGTAACTAGCCTTCAAACCGTCAAAATAAATAATTATCTCACAAGTAAATATTGAGCTGCCAAATTTAAATAGTCAACATACACTTTCAGATGGGGTAACACAACCAGAAGACATCCGTGAAAATGAGAAAGAAAATTCCTAACCAAACGTATATAGTCCAGTTAAATTAGGCGAAATAAAGAATAAACCTCGGAATAAAAGTAAGAAAGCTGAAAATTTGCATAGACCTTTGTTTTGACGTTCTAAAGACGGGCTGAAAAGTCTCGTAAGATCTCGAGTCGGCTAGTCAAGATATCAAACGTCAAAGTCATAAAAATTGGTTTTTTGCAAATATCTCGTTTCATATGCTGCGCCTGGCGGTAGAGGTTATTACAAAAGTTGTAGAGCATAAAATTATCTACAAGTTTGGTTATATGCATTTTTTCACATGATCAATCGTTTTCGAGATATAGCGTGGAGAGACGGAAGCGCACATCCGTTTATGGGATAACACTATATAAACTGTGGAGCTGGATGCAATTAATCTTGTACCATTATTGTTGTAATATTCGGGTGGACTGTGTATTCTAATAAATGGTTGATATATCTGTTATCTGCCAACTTTAGTATTGAGGTCCCCGATAACTACATTTATGTCAAGTTTAGAGCACGTATTGTATGCTTTCTTCAGCATTTCGTAGAACTTATCTTGATCACTATCGTTCTTCCTTTGGCATGGCAGATAATTATGGTTACATTGAAGACATATTTTTACTTCCTTTTACGATAAAGAAAGTATTGGATTTACCCCAAAAATTCGAAATTGAGCTTTCAACAGATCTTCACGTTTTAGAGTCCCAAAAAACATATTTTTTTCATTGGTCTGTCTGTCCGTCTGTCTGTGTTTTAGCCAGCTTTTGAAGAAAATCGCATAACCTAAAGTGATAGTTTACTCTTGTGATTTTTCAGTTTTTTTCGAATTAACCAGAAGATTATCGAACAAGTAAACCATTTTAAATATTTGGGAGCCGAGATAACGAGTTTTGGAAATCTATGTAATGAAGTTAAAGAACACACGATGAAATCATCCCGAATTTCGGGTTGCTCAAGAGGCATCATATGTAGAAACAAATATCTCAATATAGACAGTAAACTAAGAACATGTAAGACTGCGATTAGACCCATTATAACTTATGCAGCTGAAACAAGACCAGACACCTCCAAGACGCAACAAATGACGAGAACGGTTGAAATGAAAATAATAAGAAGCATCCACGGAAAAACATTACACGACATAATCAAAAGTGAGGACATTCGACAACAGAGTGGGATCCAAGATATACGAAAGTGGGTAAGACAGCGAAGGAAATAATGGAATAAGCGCATAATGGATGACAACAGACTTGTAAAAACTGAGAAACTAGACAAGCGTGTCAGAAAAAGATCTCAAGGCAGACCACCGAAGCGCTGGAAGGAATGTTGGACATCTATATCCGAAGGGGCATAATAAAGTTTAAAACAAGCAGTAGCCTACCTAAATATGGTTATCCATATTAGAAAGACAGAAGAAGAAGAAGAAGAAGAAGACAGTTGATGCAGTAATTCTAAGGGCGTGCGCACGGAGCATGCTGATTAGGGTTTGCCACAAAAAAATAACGCCCAGCAGTTTTTTTGCAATTTCAATATATTTTTTAATAAAGCAACTAAAAGTGCAACGATTCTGTCTCGAGAGTTTTTTATATCTCGCTTCGTTTTCAAGAAAAAAAAAATAAAGCCCATAGTTTGTACGTCTATGAATCTGTTAAGACAAAAACTAAAATGCTTCAATATCTACAAACTCCGCCGATTTTAGTCAAACTTTGATAGTTTATTGGTGCCATGTTTTGGCAAACTTAGATTTAAATTATTTATTCCAGGTACGGCCGGGATTTTTTTTAAACTTTAACATCCTGTATTTCGGAAACAAAGCATTTCCGGACTTGTTTATTAGGACTTTTTTGTTTGTATTGATGAGATATATAAGTAGGTAAAACATCCGAATGTATTTTCTAAACTTCCTGTATACAAAAAAATAAATTCATTTTAGAGGTATTCAACTGGAAAATCACCTATCTCACATTAATACACATTAAAAATGTACTACAAATATGACGTTTGAAGAAAATCATTATAGCCATTTTTGAGGAAATCGAAAAAACTGAAAAATCATAAGAGAAACACCACATTTTCGGCTATGCGATTTTCTTCAAAAGTTTGCTGTCGCATTTAGATAGTACACAGAAACATGTTTATTTTGAGTCCCCTGAAGACGTAAAAATCTGTTGAAAACCCAAATGAGAATTTTTGGGGTGAATCCAATACGTCCTTTATTGTCAAAACATTCCACATTTAGAGTTTGAGACCGTTTTCAATTGCCATTAAACGTTTGCAGGATCGTCATCGTGGTGTCCGTACGGCTTTTTATTATTGTGACTTCACAACAATTAATTGTACCAGTGGTTAGCCCCTAGCCTAACTCCCTTTTTGGAGGACAATTTGCTCAGGAACCGTAGGGTTGCAAAACCCGTATCAGCACTAATGGGCATTGGCCGCCGAGAGGACCTACATACATCAGAAGATTTAAATTTAATATACATGATAAAGGGTGTTTCAGACATAGCGCCGAATTTTAATTTAGTGGCATTTTTCCCTGCTGCGATTGGTTGCCATGTATATCATTTTTATAATCTATCATCATTTCGATCACTTGCGTGATAGTGACTTGTCACACCTTCCTCTATACGTTGACTTTATTTCACAAAACATTTCCTGTACGCATATACATATGCGATCTTACGCCATGCGATCTCTTTTTGTGGGGGTTTGTTAAAGTCTATGTAAACAAACCCAAACGATTCCGGAATTAAAGGCAAACATTCGAAGAGTAATCAACGACATCCTGCAGGACGTTTGTAAGCGGGTCACGTAAACTTCAACAACCGCATAATTCAATGCCGCGCAGCCGTCGGAGGCAATATGCCACATGTTATTTTCCATACATCAATCGGAGATATTTCTAAATACAATGATAATAAAAAGTTTCAATTTTCATTAAAATATATGTGTTTTATTGCATTTTCAAATTCGGCGCTATATCTGAAACACCCATTATTTAATTATCGCTGCCATCACTCCTTTTTATTTATTTTTTAGAAAATTTTAAGTACTAGTAATTTTATGAGAAAGCACACAGCATAGATGTTTCAAATTTGTAATGCGACTGTTGTTTGCCGTGGTTATCATTATTATGTATTTGTTTCCAGTAGCCTACCGACTTTTAAAAATAGTTAAGCTACAACTGCATAGACATTTGTTTTTTTTTTATATTTTGACCATTATAATAATACGCACTTCAGGCGAGTAACCATTCTTGAAACAACAAAGTCAGATCGGTTGGTCCACTTAGCAAAAGAGCGAATGGTTTAATATTAGTTATTTATGTATTAAGGCCATAATCAATAGATTATAGCACGATGAAATGTTTAAAGCTCGAAGCGAAGCGGAGAACTTTAAACCTCCCGAAAGCGTGGCACATACAACGTGTAATTTTATTTTAGTTCTCAAATTGGGAAAAACTCAAGCATTCAATATTTTGGCTACAGACTACTACGTCATTGTTGTACTGGTATTGTGAAGTTTTGGTGTGCTATGGTTACTATGCATATTTTTGGTGTTGCTATACTACATTGTTGGTGCATGTTATACTGCTTAGCAACTTTGTAGATCCTAGGACCATATAAGCCATGTTACGCCCGCGATCGAGGGACAATAAACAAGATTATGGCTTTAGAATGAAAACAAAATGTACATTTTCAAGATTGTGACAGTATTCATATTCTTATTTGGGTAAAGGCCACTCTGCAAATTAAAAATATTAAATGACGAAAATATTAATAACGAACGTTTCGAGGGACAATCTGCCCTCGTTATCGACGAATAACAATTAAAGAGAACAAGAAACTTAGCTTTTTTCACTGGAAGGAAAAACGACCAACCTCCAATGAATTGTTTTACATTGACGTTTGTTGATATCTATACCTACTTGATCTTATCTTTAAGAATCGATAGCCTAATATTGTCTAAAAATATTGAGAAAGACGACACGCATTTTTCTTCGTTAAGTAAAATATATGCCGTTTCCTTAATTTTTCGCCTAGTTCACATCGATTCTTTCGACAAGATTTTTGTGTTGTGCCATTGTATTTTATGGTTTTCATCCCAAGTATGTTCTGCCAGCTTAGACTTATTGAATTGATAGGTTTTCATATATTTTTATGTTCTTTAACTCTAACTGCTAAAGGTCTGGATGTTTCACCGATATAATATTTTCCGCATTCACAGGGAATACTATATATACAATTCCTAGTGACGCCACGGGATTTTCTGGAACTTCGATGTACCTGGATGCTCGGAAACACGATGAATCTCTTCAGTAAGGTGTTTTCTCGAAGTCCACTGGCTTTCCGGACTCCAACAACATAAAAACCTGCCAAATCGTACTTTTTAAAATATCGCCGACCTCGCCTCTGGAGCCGCTGCAGGTGACGCCAACGCCTTTATTTGCTGGAAGTCGCGATTTTGGCACCAAATCTTCTTCTCGTATGTTGTTATACCTCTTCCAGACCTGTAGGACTTGAGATCCCTGGCTTCTGATGTTGGAATGGACTGGCATCACGGTTTTATATTTTCATTTTGACGGAGCTAAACCCACGCCGATCTTGACTTGCACAATTTTATAAACTTTTTCGGTGGAGAAACTTTTAATAAAACTTCCACTTATGCCCGGTGACTTGTAGAATAATTTTGTAGACTTTTTAGACTTTGCAAATAACTTTTATTATATAAAGACACCAAAAATCAGAAGCATCATTTGCCCACAAGTTGACATTACAGGAATTATTTTCTATTTTTTTAACAAAAGAGCATCGCGTTAACTAGTAACCGCGATCTAATATTGTTCAAAGAAAATAAGTTTTGGTTACAATTTCAAATAAAAGAATAAAATTTGATTAACATGTTTGTTGCTTAAAACTAGAAATTGTCTTTATTTCTTATACATAAAAATTGTCCTTTCTTGTATGAACACTTAGTTTTAAATTGCACTGGCACTTGAGTTTAATTTTAACCACGTCACTAATTATTTTTCATTTTAGCACTGGTTCTGCATTGCTCTTTGCAAATTCTATCTTATCTTGCTTTGATTTCCATCTACCTTTCAGCTTGCTTGCTTTTCGCTGACCCGTACGTTTATTAATAACTTTACGCTCATATTCATTATGCACATAACCAACCTTTTGCATTATTTACTTACATTTGGTCCGGCTTCAAATATGCTCCAACCTATCATATTACTTATATTATATTAGCCATCATAAATATTTTTTTTACTCAAACTTCAAATTCAATCCTTCCGAAATCTGCTTTTCTTATGCTAGCCTTTATTCACCTAATTATACTTTTTGCATCTTATTTTCAATGCATTTAATAACTTCAACTACTGTCTAGATTGCAATTAAATAAAATATTTCAACTCTGTGATTTAATTGACTTTGTTCAATATTTCTCTATGCATACAGAATTAAATTGCGAGCATTAAAACATCTCAATATGTATTTTGATATTACAAGACAAATTTTCAGACCTAGAAAACGTTTCCTTGCAAGGTGTATTGCTTGAACATAACTAGCGCCATCTAGCAATTCTTCTTCTTAGTCCGATACCGGACGCTGGCATAGGGATCAAAGCGACAAGTGGCAACGTACACATTGTTCCCTGTGATGGTGTCCTGTTGCCGTTCGTGTTGGGCACTGCATTGTAAAATACCTTATTCCCAAGCCTCCTGTTCATTTTAGATATCTGTGCATATTTAAAAACTAAAATATAGCTTTAAAATGTTAGAATGTTGTAATTTCTTAAATGTCGTACATCATAGCATGATGTCATCACAACCTAGGAATACCTCGTTTAAAGGTACTTAAAATCTAAATTGTCCGGTCAACATTCTTCTACCACAAAAATTCCATTACTATCAAAGGCACTGAATTATTCAGGCTAGCAATTGCTGATTGAGTCTTTCGACTTCATCTTATGGTAAACTATGCAGATTAATTCTGTACTAATGTAACTAATTTGAATTGATTTCATTAAAACGACGCTTTCGCTTACAAATCTCTTAGATAATACTTCACAGTCCATAGTTTTGTAGAAGTTTTAAGATTTTTCGAAGACAAGATATTGGAAATTATGGTCCATATTCTGTAAGAGAAAACAACCTACATAAATTTCCAACACTACCATACATTTCTGGAAATTGCAACAACTGTAACTATTTTAAATATTGTTATGAAAGTGCAATTCATTTTATTAAAATGTTATCTGTCGAACAAAATACACATACAATACACATATGTTGAGGCTTAGTATTAATTGAATTTAAAAATCCAATCATATTTTGGTAAAAACCAGTTGAAAAAGCGAAGCCTAGTATTGCCAGAAGAAATCATAAATTATCAGCCCCATACATTAACGTTTTGAAATGAGTCCGCCATTTTGTGCATGTTCCTTACGAGATAGGAGAGTGGATCAAACATTCTACTTTTTCATTTTCTATGAGAATCAAAAGTCAAAATTTAAATATTCGGAAAAAAAACGCGTAGACGACAAACACCTTACGAAGTTCATCCGCCATTTTGTCCATGTTTCTTAGCAGATAAGAGATTGGTACTTCAGATATTCCTATTTTACTTTTTTATCTTCTATTGGAATCTGAAGTAAAAGTTTGAAAATTTCGAAAGAGCGTATAGGCAAATACAGTGTGCAAATAATTAACGAATTCAAATACGACTTCGTTTAAAGGGAATCGTGTGAATAGACTTAATAAGAATTTTTCTCTCAGGATTTTTAAAGTGCAAAGAAAATTATCGTGGCTCTTAAAATTTAATACATTCTTATACCAAATATGAAACACTGTTGACAATCGAAACCAAATTCGAAATTACATTCTCTTGTACCCATGGATTTTAGAATAAATCTCCTATTACACATTTTAATTTTGAATTGGACTTTAATATGCCTATTATGGTAGATTTTCCTTATTAAAATGCTTTAAAATGCTGTACTAATATTTGATACATTTATCTTTAAATATTTTGACATTTAAATTAACTACACAATTTCTTATGTTAATGTTTCAAATTATATTATTAGCATAAATTATCGTGATTGTGCTCGTTGAATTGCTTATGTCGATACGATATACAATATAATTGCGGTATTTATCAATTTCTGTTTTTTAAATTATGAACTTCTTGTTTCGAAAAATCCATCCTAATAAAACAATTTTAGATTCAGAACTTAGATATGTGACCCACTTTATGAAATTATCTATGATTACACAATATTTATATTACAATCATCCAGTTCGTGATATGAACATCCAATTAATGAACTGTAAGTATATCGTGTAATTTTTTTCACAATTTGGACACGTTTGCTTGTTCAGTTCATGAAATGAAAAACCAATTTTGCCACTTTATAAAATACTGTAAAATTAGACAGTCTAGAAATTACAATCATCCGCTTCATGAACAGTAGCAATGTCTATGTACACTTCGCGTAACATCGTAAACGGTTCACTAAGTTGGTAAATGCACGACTCACGTCCAGATGAGTTACGTACGTGATAATGTTTAAGGGAATTTTATTCATTATTGGAAAACACTAAGTACGAGTATTATGCACAACCCAATAAAAATTAAGACTGCCAAAATTTAAAAAATTGCAAACCCGTTAACCGATTCGGTTTAAAAACAGGTTCAATTAACTAGGACGTGTTGTATAAATAGTACCTAATAACCGTGAGTTTACTTTACCGGTGAACAAAAGACCTAGTTTTCAATAACTGCTTAGCTGTAATAACAATATTATTAGTTGATGTTATTTTAAATGCAGGAGAGCATTGTATTAAAGGGTTTACTCTAAAATTGGACATTTATTTACCAAAAGCAACTAACATTGCAACATGAAAGCATAATCATAATTGTAAAGTATGAGCAAAAATTATTTTCATCTAGTGTGGCTATGGAATAGAATTTGTGAATGCAACTTCATTGATATTTAAATGTCAAACTTGACACCTTCTTTTTAAGTGAGTTATAGTTGCATTCATAAATTAGGAACTATTCCATGGCCATACTAGATGAAAACAATTTTTGATCATACTATAGTTTAATTTAGTTATTTTGTTTTTGCTGCATTTTTTAAAACACCATTTTATTTATTTAAATGTTTGTTTTTAAATTATGTCTGTTCTATAATCGTTTGTAATTATACAAAGTTCAAATCTAAAATAAACACAGTCGATTATTGCTGTTGCATCAGTTTTCTCCTCTTCTTTTAATCAATTTGTAGTGTCACCTGCTGTTAATAAAGGTTCTGTTTTTTGTACGATTAACTTGATAAGAGGCTTCCACGAATGGGGCCCCCAATTAATCCACTGCGAGTTCCGGTTCAATGGGATTGCCGGGAACTGCCACTTAATAACCCTAACTTGGGTTCAGTTAGTTGTTGGAGTGAAACAAGACTTAACAAACACGAGTATATTGAGTAACAACGATTACAAACGTCACTGATGGACCGATGGTTTTTTACAAAAGCTTCAACTGTTGTGACACGCTTGGATTGGCCACGCGAAAATAGCGAATTGCGCGTAACCGTAACACAAAACAACCTGGAAACGACTTTACCAGGGAGTTAGACCGAAACGCAAACTAGCACAAAGCATAGCTGAACTTGCTTCCTCGAGGCTCTGAATCTAACTAACTCTGAATTTACAGCGAGACGAACTCGCCAATTCAAGGAGGGGCAAGCTCAAACACTATTGGCTGAGGCGATCCTGCGTAGCCAATCGGAGCATCGCACGTTATTTAGGAAAAATGCTTATTCTAAGAAACCTTAATGCTAAGCTCTCTCAATGAGGCAATTGAACGAAATCCATAAACCCATGATTCCCAAATATGCTAAGTCGGCTTAAGTTCTAGTAGAAAATGTATCCATCCGCTTTAAAGCCATTAAGGGAAGCTTACAAATTCCTTTCCAACATTAACAGAGGCAAACAAATACGGCAAGATGCAAATTTGGCTTTACCACGACCTTTGAATGAGATAAAACAGTTATGACTTGAATTACGTGATTAATTATAATCAAAAAGGTTTTGATGCACGCATCTGTGTGAATCAAACATGCCGCCCCCGAAGTGCCGACTATGGCACGACGTGATTAAATCCCAAAATTAAACTGAAATCTAACACTACAAAATAATCAAATGCATAACAAGAACTAATGACAGATGATAATCCAAGAGTCTTACAGATAACTTACAACTAGCATGAATACAAGCAAAGAAACAACTAAACCTAGCAAAATGTTCAATTAGCGAAAACTACCAACTAAGAGCAAAGTCAATGTTTATTGCCCTTGATCGCAATGATCGTCTTTGGGTAGGATGTACACTTTACGCACCGAGCGTTTCAGGAGATTCCCTCGGGAATCGCGCACTTGCACCACACGCACAACACCATCCGCTCCTGGATATGTGGCCGAAATGATTGCCAGTGGCCAACGGTAGCTTGGAGATGCCTCGTCGTGGACGAGTACCACGTCGCCCACCTGGGGGGCTAAAGACGTGCTGGAGGACTTCCACTTAGGCCGGCGCTGCAGGAGGTGGAGGTAGTCCCGGGACCAGCGATCCCAAAACTGCTGGGACAGCCGCTGGACCAGCCCATAGCGGCTGAGACGATTTTCCGGTATGCCCTGGAGTTGGGCTTCCGGAAACGAAGTCAGCTTCCGACCGATCAAGAAGTGGGCAGGAGTAAGGACTTCGGGGAATGAGGCGTCGGTAGGGAGAACACAGAGTGGACGGGAATTTAGTATCGCCTCCACTTGAGTCAGCATGGTGTAATACTCAACGAAAGTTAACTTTGCATTGCAAGATATTCGCCTTAAATAATATTTCAATGACTTTACCCCCGCTTCCAAAATGCCGCCAAAGTGCGGAGAACGTGCCGGAATAAAATTCCACTTAATGTTATGTTTCGACAATTCTTCCCTTATGCATTGCTCACTAGAGCCTGACAGGATATTTTTTAATTCCGATAGCTGATTTCTGGCACCGGTGAAACAGGTAGCATTGTCAGAAAATATGTTGGAGGGTAAACCGCGTCTGGAGATGAATCTCCTCAATGATGCGATGAAAGCCTCCGTCGTGAGGTCTTCCACGAGTTCAAGATGAATAGCCTTCGTGGCTAAACACACAAATAGGGCTACGTAAGCCTTTACTTCTTTCGCGCCTCGCCCGGATTTGTTTTTTATAAACACGGGACCCGCGTAATCTATCCCGCAATTACTGAAAGGGGGAGAGGGTGTGACACGAGCTTCGGGTAGTGATCCCATCAAGTGTTCATTCATCTTAGGCTTGGCCCGGAAGCATATCACGCAATTGTGTATTACTTTACGTATTAGGTCTTTGGCTCTCACGATCCAAAACTTATCCCGCAATGAGGCCAGTAACACCGAGTGTCCACAATGCAAGAGCCGCAAATGCTCTTGCTTCACGATTAGCAACGACAAAGGGTGACTAGCTGGTAACAAAAGGGGATGTTTCTGATCAAAGCTTAGATTGGAGTTTTCTAGACGGCCGCCCACGCGCAGTAGGCCCTGATCGTCCAGAGATGGGTTTAGAGAAAGCAGCGCACTATTTTTCGGCAATGGCGCTTTTTTAGACAAAACTGCTATTTCTCCGGAAAAGACTTCCGCCTGGGCAATTTTGATCAGGCGGCGAGTCGCGTCCTCCAATTCGTCAATGGCTGGAGGTCCCGACCAGCGCGTTTCGGTGTTTCTGTTTCTCGCGAGACGCAGGCAGTACGCGACTACGCGCTGTAATTTTGTAAAACTGGAATAGCGCCTGAAAAGTTCAAATTCTGGGACGCGATGGTGAAGAGTGGCCACTACTGGGCGCGACTCTTGGGCTGCTAGCTCACCCGAATCAATTTTAACGGGCTGGGGTTTTAAGTCCGCCTGTGACAAAAATTCTGGCCCGTGCCACCACAAGCGTGAGTTGAGTAACTCCTGGGGTAACATTCCCCTGCTAATTATATCGGACGGGTTGCAATTTGTACGCACGTGAAACCATTCTTCCCTATTGCTTAGTTCGTGAATCTCGGACACCCGGTTCGCGACGAACGTCTTCCAATTACTCGCATCCTTATTTATCCAGTGCAGAGTTATGGTGGAGTCCGACCAATAGTACACGCGGTCAAATTTAAATGCGGAGGAATCGAGTATAGTTTTAATCAAACGAGCCAACAGTAAGGCTGCGCAAAGCTCCAAACGAGGCAAGGATATTGTTTTTAATGGAGCGACCCTTGACTTAGCACAAAGCAAATTGGTGGTGACATTACCGCGCGCGTCAACGCAACGTATATACACGGCGCACCCGTAGGCTACAGAACTCGCGTCCGCAAATCCGTGGAGATCTATCGAATTTATGTCATCGCAAATTACCCGTCTCGGAATTGCCAACGAGCCCAAAGAGCGTAATGAAGAATGGAGTTCGTCGTATCTGGAGCGCATCTCCATGGGCACCGTTTCGTCCCATGACAACTTCAACTGCCAAAGCCGTTGCACGAGAAGTTTCAAAGTTAGAACGCTTGGACCAAGTAGTCCCAAGGGATCGAATATTTGAGCCATACTAGAGAGTATAGCCCGCTTGGTAACTGATTTGCAACAGCTAGGGTTTACTCTGTAACTTAGCACGTCCCGCCGAGTATCCCAAAAAATGCCGAGAGTTTTCTCCGTGGCGTCTTCCGTCAAAGAAATGGGCTCCATGCTGCCGCGATCTACACCAATGGCGCTAGCTACTTCACTGTCGTTGGATGCCCACTTTCGCAATTCAAACCCGTACCCCGACAAAGCGCTACTAATTTCGAATTGCGTTTTTATGGCTTCCGCCCTATTTTCAAAACCAGTCAGTAGGTCATCTACATAAAAATCCCGGCTAATTCTTAATGAGGCCTCTGGAAGCGATGCTTCGATTTCCTGGGCGATTTGTATCAAGCACCTAGTTGCTAGGTACGAGGCTGATTTAGTACCGTAGGTGACCGTTAATAATTTGAAGCATTTTACCGCTGAGGTTTTGTCGTCACGCCATAAAATTAATTGGTATTGCGTCTGCGAGGGGTCCACGAGAATTTGCCTATACATTTTGGCGCAATCTGCTTTCAGCACGTACTTGAATTGCCTAAAGCGACAAAGAATTGCAAACAACGACTGCTGGACCACTGGGCCCTTATGTTGAAGGTCGTTAAGCGATACTCCGGAGGAGGACGCACAACTGCCGTCAAAAACAACGCGATGTTTGGTCGTTGAACTGTCCTCCTTTATGACTGGCAAATGTGGTAAATAAAACCTAGGATGAGGAAGGCTCGCTTCGTCGTCCACCTTGCTCAAGTGACCAAGCGACTCGTATTCTTTGAGAAATGCGGAATACGCGGTTTTCAACTCGGGATTTTTTGACAATTTGTTTTCTAATGAATAGAAACGCTTTAACGCTATACCGCGCGAGTCTCCCAGCGATGGAGCATCTTTCCTGAAAGGTATGCTCACGATGAACCTACGCGGCTCCGACGACGCCCGTTTCGTAGTCGATTGAAAATGGTCTTCGCAAAATTTGTCATCAGCAGAGAGTCGGCCTGATGAACCGTAAGCCCCCTCGATTTCCCAAAATCTCTGAATGCCGTGCTCGATGCCGGCTACACTTAAATGAACTCTATTTGAAAGCATGAGCGCTCGATTTTCGATGTTCATGTTTCCGCCTAAAACCCAACCAAAAAGAGTTTTTGTTAAGAATGGCTTCTCTGGGCCCAATTTCACCTGTCCCTGACAGAGCACTTGCCAAAAGACATTCGCGCCTAATAAAAGATCAATCTTTCCCGGTGTATTACAATCTGAATCGGCTAGCACAATGTTTGGTGGGATCTTCAAATCCCTCAACGAGAAAGAAAGGGCCGGCAGAGGGTCCGTAATTTTGTCTAACACAATACAGCTCAAAATGTCCTCGTATTTCCCGTTACGGGAGCGGATTCGAACGTTTGCTCTGAATTCAGCGTTCAGAGCCCTGGCACCAACACCCGACAGTGAGGTGATATTACCTCGTTTCTCAATTTTCAAATTTTGACACAAGTCGGCGCTAACTAAGTTAAGTTGGGATCCGGGGTCCAAAAGAGCTTTTGCCCGGGAAAATGACCCGGAGGATCCTTCTACGAATACGCTAACCGTGGACAATAAAACTTGCGCTGGCGCCGCGATTGCAGGACGGCTACAAGCTGCTGAAACGGATGCGACGGGTGCCTCGCTCGGGGAGACGGCCCCGACCTCCCGTGCGTCACTGCTGGATTCTGGCGGTCCAGGACGCGGCGACGAAGTATTTTCGTGCGCGTCGCGCTTTGGACGCAAACACAGTAAAGTATGGTGCGTTTTTCTGCATACGCGGCATCTCGACGATGTGCATTTTACCACGAAATGTCCGGGCTTGAGACAATTGTTGCATAATTTCAAACGACGCGCCTCTTCGATACGAGCGTTTACCGACAATTTTGAGAATGATTCGCAAGCGCTAATCGAATGATTACTATTTTTGCAAAAATCACAAGAGTGATTACCTTGCTCTCTGGCTACATGAGCGCGTGCATGACTTTTTTGCTCGGATCCCTGATTTCCCAAACTCGAACCTATTTTCGCAGCTTCCAGCGAACCTAATAAGTGACTTTTGCTCTCTAAAAAATCTAACAACTCTCGCAAAGTAGGAAATTGTCCGGCATGTTTGCATAATTCCCAGTCAGTCTGCATTGCTGAGCTGAGCTTCGAAACTATGATATGTATTAGTATGGTGTCGACTGTGGGTTCCCCGTACGCCTTTAAAATTTCCAAAATTCTAACTACACTATCGAGCAGCCTTTGAACAGACGAATGTGAATCCTTTTTTACGTTCTCTAAACTGAATAACGCATTTATGTTTGATTTTACTATCAGTTTCTTATTTTCAAATCGCTTGACTAGGATGTCCCAAGCAATGGTATAGTTATCGTTGGTAACTTTTAACGACGAGATTGAACTAGCAGCTTCTCCCTTAAGGGAAGAAATCAAATAGTAAAATTTCTGAACGTTGGTCAAATTAGCGTTGTTATGAATAAGCGACGTAAAGGAGTCATGAAATTGAACCCAATTCTCGAATTTCCCCGAAAAGGAAGGCAAATCTAAGGGTGGTAATCTTAATCCAGCGAGCTCTCCTGAAGGGCCACTTTGCATAGAATTTTGACCTAGATTCGGTTTTATACCCGGACTGATCTTATTTTTTGATAAGAATTCCTCGACTGTGCTACTAATCTCGCTAAAATGAGTCATAAAAGAGTCGAACTCATTGAAAAGTTCATCAAAGTGTTCAGCGTCGGCCTCCATTAGGCCCTCCATTGACTTATTATACTCATCCAACAAATTTTGGAAACAACTAAACTTTTTTGACAAGTTGCCGACATCGTGAGCCTTCACGGGGCTGGACGAAGAAATTCTATGAAACAGAGTTTCGAAACGATCTACTTTGGCTTTTATGAATTTGCAACGAGTGGTTAAAGCGTGAGTTTCCGACATGACCGCTGATGTCGAACGAGTTTCCACCATGACTGACACAAGCAAAAAACAACACTAAACGAAGGTGTAATGGAAAAGGACTTACTTTTGATTTGAGAACGTAGTAACTTCTTGACGAACAGAAAACCAACCCGCTGCCGATCGCTGCCGCTTGACGTGGGACCTGGACTCGGTGTAAGCTCTCGATGGTTGAATTTCCTGGTGTTGGCGAAGCTTCTTGACGCTCTCCGACGAAATGATGTTGGAGCGATTGCATCCACCAGCTACTGGAAACTTGTACACTCGCGTTTTTTAGCTTCTTCCACATCCGGCTCGAAGGACCAATGTTTTTTGTACGATTAACTTGATAAGAGGCTTCCACGAATGGGGCCCCCAATTAATCCACTGCGAGTTCCGGTTCAATGGGATTGCCGGGAACTGCCACTTAATAACCCTAACTTGGGTTCAGTTAGTTGTTGGAGTGAAACAAGACTTAACAAACACGAGTATATTGAGTAACAACGATTACAAACGTCACTGATGGACCGATGGTTTTTTACAAAAGCTTCAACTGTTGTGACACGCTTGGATTGGCCACGCGAAAATAGCGAATTGCGCGTAACCGTAACACAAAACAACCTGGAAACGACTTTACCAGGGAGTTAGACCGAAACGCAAACTAGCACAAAGCATAGCTGAACTTGCTTCCTCGAGGCTCTGAATCTAACTAACTCTGAATTTACAGCGAGACGAACTCGCCAATTCAAGGAGGGGCAAGCTCAAACACTATTGGCTGAGGCGATCCTGCGTAGCCAATCGGAGCATCGCACGTTATTTAGGAAAAATGCTTATTCTAAGAAACCTTAATGCTAAGCTCTCTCAATGAGGCAATTGAACGAAATCCATAAACCCATGATTCCCAAATATGCTAAGTCGGCTTAAGTTCTAGTAGAAAATGTATCCATCCGCTTTAAAGCCATTAAGGGAAGCTTACAAATTCCTTTCCAACATTAACAGAGGCAAACAAATACGGCAAGATGCAAATTTGGCTTTACCACGACCTTTGAATGAGATAAAACAGTTATGACTTGAATTACGTGATTAATTATAATCAAAAAGGTTTTGATGCACGCATCTGTGTGAATCAAACAGGTTCAATATTAAAGTAAACGCTTTATTAATACAACGCTGTCATGCAGTTATTACTCTAGCACCACAATTTCTGTTGTTGTTATTGTAGCTAAATAGCTATTAAAAAATCCAAACTAAGTGCCATATTTAATACTAAAGTAAACTCACAGTAATAATCTCCTTTAACAGATTTTCTGAAACCTGAAGAAAATGTAGAAACAACTAACCATTTAAAAACAAGTAATCTAATAGTATATTATGTATCAAGTTTTATAAACGTCATTTTTGTCACGAGTTTTATTAATCACGAGCGAAGCGCAGCAGAGCGAGTGTTTAATAAAATGAGTGACTAATAAGTTTATAAAACGAGTTGCATACTATACTTTTTCTACGACCACAAATTTAGAGAATATAACATCATATTATTTCCTTCAAATTTTGACATTTATTATATTAGGTTAAATTATGCTTGACAAACGTCAAAGTGACGGTTAAAAACCAACTTGATTTTAGTTTTGGCTGTGGCTGATAAAGCAAATACTATTTGAACCTAATTTCACCCCATGACTAAAACATCGTTGCCAACTTCAGCTCATGACTAAGAGGCTCTTTAGTCATAGGTTATGAAGGCATGATTAAAAGGTCACTTAGCGACGTGTATGTTAGTATGTTAAATGGCATTTTAGTTACAGGAGTAGAAAATAGTATATTATGTATCAAGTTTTATAAACGTCATTTTAGTCACGAGTTTTATTAATCACGAGCGAAGCGCAGCGGAGCGAGTGTTTAATAAAAGAGTGACTAATAAGTTTATACAACGAGTTGCATACTATACTTTTTCTACGACCACAAATTTAGAGAATATAACATCATATTATTTCATTAAAATTTTGACATTTATTATATTAGGTTAAATTATACTTGACAAACGTCAAAGTGACGGTTGAAAACTAACTTGATTTTAGTTTTGTCTGTGGCTAATAAAGCAAATACTATTTGAACCTAACTTCACCCAATGACTAAAACATCGTTGCCAACTTCAGCTCATGACTAAGACGCTCTTTAGTCATAGGTTATGAAGGCATGATTAAAAGGTCACTTAGCGACGTGTATGTTAGTATGTTAAATGGCATTTTAGTTACAGGAGTAGAAAATAGTATATTATGTATCAAGTTTTATAAACGTCATTTTAGTCACGAGTTTTATTAATCACGAGCGAAGCGCAGCGGAGCGAGTGTTTAATAAAAGAGTGACTAATAAGTTTATACAACGAGTTGCATACTATACTTTTTCTACGACCACAAATTTAGAGAATATAACATCATATTATTTCATTAAAATTTTGACATTTATTATATTAGGTTAAATTATACTTGACAAACGTCAAAGTGACGGTTGAAAACTAACTTGATTTTAGTTTTGTCTGTGGCTAACAAAGCAAATACTATTTGAACCTAACTTCACCCCATGACTAAAACATCGTTGCCAACTTCAGCTCATGACTAAGAGGCTCTTTAGTCATAGGTTATGAAGGCATGATTAAAAGGTCACTTAGCGACGTGTATGTTAGTATGTTAAATGGCATTTTAGTTACAGGAGTAGAAAATAGTATATTATGTATCAAGTTTTATAAACGTCATTTTAGTCACGAGTTTTATTAATCACGAGCGAAGCGCAGCGGAGCGAGTGTTTAATAAAAGAGTGACTAATAAGTTTATACAACGAGTTGCATACTATACTTTTTCTACGACCACAAATTTAGAGAATATAACATCATATTATTTCATTAAAATTTTGACATTTATTATATTAGGTTAAATTATACTTGACAAACGTCAAAGTGACGGTTGAAAACTAACTTGATTTTAGTTTTGTCTGTGGCTAATAAAGCAAATACTATTTAAACCTAACTTCACACCATGACTAAAACATCGTTGCCAACTTCAGCTCATGACTAAGACGCTCTTTAGTCATAGGTTATGAAGGCATGATTAAAAGGTCACTTAGCGACGTGTATGTTAGTATGTTAAATGGCATTTTAGTTACAGGAGTAGAAAATAGTATATTATGTATCAAGTTTTATAAACGTCATTTTAGTCACGAGTTTTATTAATCACGAGCGAAGCGCAGCGGAGCGAGTGTTTAATAAAAGAGTGACTAATAAGTTTATACAACGAGTTGCATACTATACTTTTTCTACGACCACAAATTTAGAGAATATAACATCATATTATTTCATTAAAATTTTGACATTTATTATATTAGGTTAAATTATACTTGACAAACGTCAAAGTGACGGTTGAAAACTAACTTGATTTTAGTTTTGTCTGTGGCTAATAAAGCAAATACTATTTGAACCTAACTTCACCCCATGACTAAAACATCGTTGCCAACTTCAGCTCATGACTAAGAGGCTCTTTAGTCATAGGTTATGAAGGCATGATTAAAAGGTCACTTAGCGACGTGTATGTTAGTATGTTAAATGGCATTTTAGTTACAGGAGTAGAAAATAGTATATTATGTATCAAGTTTTATAAACGTCATTTTAGTCACGAGTTTTATTAATCACGAGCGAAGCGCAGCGGAGCGAGTGTTTAATAAAAGAGTGACTAATAAGTTTATACAACGAGTTGCATACTATACTTTTTCTACGACCACAAATTTAGAGAATATAACATCATATTATTTCATTAAAATTGTGACATTTATTTTATTAGGTTAAATTATACTTGACAAACGTCAAAGTGACGGTTGAAAACTAACTTGATTTTAGTTTTGTCTGTGGCTAAATAAGCAAATACTATTTGAACCTAACTTCACCCCATGACTAAAACATCGTTGCCAACTTCAGCTCATGACTAAGAGGCTCTTTAGTCATAGGTTATGAAGGCATGATTAAAAGGTCACTTAACGACGTGTATGTTAGTATGTTAAATGGCATTTTAGTTACAGGAGTAGAAAATAGTATATTATGTATCAAGTTTTATAAACGTCATTTTAGTCACGAGTGTTTAATAAAAGAGTGACTAATAAGTTTATACAACGAGTTGCATACTATACTTTTTCTACGACCACAAATTTAGAGAATATAACATCATATTATTTCATTAAAATTTTGACATTTATTATATTAGGTTAAATTATACTTGACAAACGTCAAAGTGACGGTTGAAAACTAACTTGATTTTAGTTTTGTCTGTGGCTAATAAAGCAAATACTATTTAAACCTAACTTCACCCCATGACTAAAACATCGTTGCCAACTTCAGCTCATGACTAAGACGCTCTTTAGTCATAGGTTATGAAGGCATGATTAAAAGGTCACTTAGCGACGTGTATGTTAGTATGTTAAATGGCATTTTAGTTACAGGAGTAGAAAATAGTATATTATGTATCAAGTTTTATAAACGTCATTTTAGTCACGAGTTTTATTAATCACGAGCGAAGCGCAGCGGAGCGAGTGTTTAATAAAAGAGTGACTAATAAGTTTATACAACGAGTTGCATACTATACTTTTTCTACGACCACAAATTTAGAGAATATAACATCATATTATTTCATTAAAATTTTGACATTTATTATATTAGGTTAAATTATACTTGACAAACGTCAAAGTGACGGTTGAAAACTAACTTGATTTTAGTTTTGTCTGTGGCTAATAAAGCAAATACTATTTGAACCTAACTTCACCCAATGACTAAAACATCGTTGCCAACTTCAGCTCATGACTAAGACGCTCTTTAGTCATAGGTTATGAAGGCATGATTAAAAGGTCACTTAGCGACGTGTATGTTAGTATGTTAAATGGCATTTTAGTTACAGGAGTAGAAAATAGTATATTATGTATCAAGTTTTATAAACGTCATTTTAGTCACGAGTTTTATTAATCACGAGCGAAGCGCAGCGGAGCGAGTGTTTAATAAAAGAGTGACTAATAAGTTTATACAACGAGTTGCATACTATACTTTTTCTACGACCACAAATTTAGAGAATATAACATCATATTATTTCATTAAAATTTTGACATTTATTATATTAGGTTAAATTATACTTGACAAACGTCAAAGTGACGGTTGAAAACTAACTTGATTTTAGTTTTGTCTGTGGCTAACAAAGCAAATACTATTTGAACCTAACTTCACCCCATGACTAAAACATCGTTGCCAACTTCAGCTCATGACTAAGACGCTCTTTAGTCATAGGTTATGAAGGCATGATTAAAAGGTCACTTAGCGACGTGTATGTTAGTATGTTAAATGGCATTTTAGTTACAGGAGTAGAAAATAGTATATTATGTATCAAGTTTTATAAACGTCATTTTAGTCACGAGTTTTATTAATCACGAGCGAAGCGCAGCGGAGCGAGTGTTTAATAAAAGAGTGACTAATAAGTTTATACAACGAGTTGCATACTATACTTTTTCTACGACCACAAATTTAGAGAATATAACATCATATTATTTCATTAAAATTTTGACATTTATTATATTAGGTTAAATTATACTTGACAAACGTCAAAGTGACGGTTGAAAACTAACTTGATTTTAGTTTTGTCTGTGGCTAATAAAGCAAATACTATTTAAACCTAACTTCACCCCATGACTAAAACATCGTTGCCAACTTCAGCTCATGACTAAGACGCTCTTTAGTCATAGGTTATGAAGGCATGATTAAAAGGTCACTTAGCGACGTGTATGTTAGTATGTTAAATGGCATTTTAGTTACAGGAGTAGAAAATAGTATATTATGTATCAAGTTTTATAAACGTCATTTTAGTCACGAGTTTTATTAATCACGAGCGAAGCGCAGCGGAGCGAGTGTTTAATAAAAGAGTGACTAATAAGTTTATACAACGAGTTGCATACTATACTTTTTCTACGACCACAAATTTAGAGAATATAACATCATATTATTTCATTAAAATTTTGACATTTATTATATTAGGTTAAATTATACTTGACAAACGTCAAAGTGACGGTTGAAAACTAACTTGATTTTAGTTTTGTCTGTGGCTAATAAAGCAAATACTATTTGAACCTAACTTCACCCCATGACTAAAACATCGTTGCCAACTTCAGCTCATGACTAAGAGGCTCTTTAGTCATAGGTTATGAAGGCATGATTAAAAGGTCACTTAGCGACGTGTATGTTAGTATGTTAAATGGCATTTTAGTTACAGGAGTAGAAAATAGTATATTATGTATCAAGTTTTATAAACGTCATTTTAGTCACGAGTTTTATTAATCACGAGCGAAGCGCAGCGGAGCGAGTGTTTAATAAAAGAGTGACTAATAAGTTTATACAACGAGTTGCATACTATACTTTTTCTACGACCACAAATTTAGAGAATATAACATATTATTTCATTAAAAGTTTTACATTTATTATATTAGGTTAAATTATACTTGACAAACGTCAAAGTGACGGTTGAAAACTAACTTGATTTTAGTTTTGTCTGTGGCTAATAAAGCAAATACTATTTGAACCTAACTTCACCCCATGACTAAAACATCGTTGCCAACTTCAGCTCATGACTAAGAGGCTCTTTAGTCATAGGTTATGAAGGCATGATTAAAAGGTCACTTAGCGACGTGTATGTTAGTATGTTAAATGGCATTTTAGTTACAGGAGTAGAAAATAGTATATTATGAATCAAGTTTTATAAACGTCATTTTAGTCACGAGTTTTATTAATCACGAGCGAAGCGCAGCGGAGCGAGTGTTTAATAAAAGAGTGACTAATAAGTTTATACAACGAGTTGCATACTATAATTTTTCTACGACCACAAATTTAGAGAATATAACATCATATTATTTCATTAAAATTTTGACATTTATTATATTAGGTTAAATTATACTTGACAAACGTCAAAGTGACGGTTAAAAACTAACTTGATTTTAGTTTTGTCTGTGGCTAATAAAGCAAATACTATTTGAACCTAACTTCACCCCATGACTAAAACATCGTTGCCAACTTCAGCTCATGACTAAGAGGCTCTTTAGTCATAGGTTATGAAGGCATGATTAAAAGGTCACTTAGCGACGTGTATGTTAGTATGTTAAATGGCATTTTAGTTACAGGAGTAGAAAAAATAATATAATAAATAACCAATTACAGAAATAAATTTTTGCGAACGTGTAACATAGTTTCAAAATGGAGATCTTTTTACAGAAAGTGTAAAGTCTAATTCAATTGCATTATAAATGTTTAAAATAACAATCATTCCTCAGATTAAATGGCGCAAATTCTTTAAAAATTGTAGTCCAATATTCTAGAAACAAGCTTAAATAGTACTAACAAGTTAAACATTTCTGTAAGTGTTAAAATGGCAACGCAGCCTAAGAAACGTACAGCATGCAAATCAATTTTACGACATCGTTAATACGGTTAACTATACCAAAATACATAAAAACAACATGTAACTATTTGCATAAATTGCAGTGGTTGGAATGTTGAAATAATAAATTAATAAAAGGAACAGTTCAGTAGCAGGCATTGCTTATTTCGAGTCGACTGGTTTCAATAAATCTTCTATAATCATTATTAGAAACAAATGAATAGCAGTGATATATGAACTGAGCCTTGTGCCTGTAATCCTTAAATACAATTGTTGTAGACATACATTAATAGAGTGAAATATGCCTTATGGTTTAATAAAGATATGTATATGTATTTTGAAGTGCATTGTTATGTTAATTAAACGGTTATTAATTATGTTAGGTATTTCTTAAAGAATGTAATTTCCAAGAAACTATGTATGACATGCCAATTATTGCTTTCAAAAAAGGTATGATCTTAGTATGCAATACGATTACAAACATGTTTTTACAAGGGCGACTGTGGATTTTTATCTGCATGTCTTAGCATGTAATAATTAGAAATTTTTATTTAAATTCGTTAATAGTTTAAATGCTGTATCTATTCACCATTTTCTTGAACACAATTTCAAAAATATGATTCAATTAGAAAACTCTCGTGTTCTAGTGAGAAAGCTGCTTAAATAACTACACCTGGTTTTTACACTATCGGATTGGTAGATGCCTTAATAAATATTATTGTATAGGAACTATTGGAAATAGCTATTTAAGTAACAAGGAATGTTAATAGGCGATACATTCCGAGTTATCTTATTATATTTTTCCCGCTGCTTATCGAAAATTTCCTAGTTTTTTGAAACAATCGTTTGGTTTGTCACCTGTCACCAGGATTAGTTTTCGTGAGTCGTGTTACCTGTGAGTGTCACATGTCACATAAACACTTGCAATTTATAAACAAAACGTCTAATTCTGCATCTTGCTTTGCTAATTTTATTATCCTAGGAACTTAATAATAATATTAAGTTTGGTTGTCAAGAAAAAGCAGCAAACAAATATAATCACCGACTTACACGTTTTGTTACTAAGGCTGTATCACTGACTTACATGATCAGCAGCGGGAAAATAAACTTAATGAAAGGGAAATGAAACAAAAAAACTTGAAAAGATAAAACGTATACTAACAAAACTGAAACGTTATTGTTTGAGTAAAATGCTAAATTAACTTATCATTTTCGTTAAATTAACGGTTAATCGTAGAGTCATACATAGTCCAGTAATTTGGTGTGAAAAAAGAGTTTCCTATGAAAAATTTCTGGCAGTTTTGTTATTTGGCATTTTTATAGATTCCGATGCACTTTTCTCAAATTTTAACTTTGCCGCTAGCGCCGCCATATTGGAAAAATGGCCCTTTTTTGACACTATCTCCTTTCCGGCTGATTTTAAGATGAAAGCAAGTGTATGATAAATTCTACTAAAAAAAATGTTCACCCCACCATGAGGTACAGTATACGGCGCGTTTTTTGTGGTATCCCCAGTAGGCCTAATTCACATTGTAATAAATAGTACTGTAATGTTACTAATAGTAATTCTCATTCACTTCGTTGTCCCTGATGGATCAAGTTCTGCGAGTTGTTCGTCGTGAGAACAGAGCGGAACTTCACAGAAAGGAACTGTTTCCATGATATAACCTGCTGCTATGAATTCGCCATAAAGTTGCTTGAAAACATCTTCGCTTCTTGACCATCGCCGCTGTCTTCGTATTGCCGAATTTTTCTGTTATCACATGCACCGTTGCTATTTGTGCAAACAATGCGTTTCCGTACACATATGCTGCCCGACATCCCTTCTAACATTTACAAGAAAGAAGCTTTAATACAGTTTCCGGAACAGAAAGCTGGAGTGTGGGGACAAGAATAAGTTCATTCTTTTTTTTTCACTTTCGAATATGGCTGTTCTAACGACAAAGATGCGAGGTGACAAACTCAAAATTCGAAAAGAACTCAGATATCTATAAAAATTCCAAATGTCATAACTCCCGGAAAACAAAGTGTAAGATACACGCAACAGGTTTGTAACATGTGATAAATTATTTTCTTCATTAAATAAACCTATGCCGTGCAGTACCCAGCTGTTTTACGAAAGCTTCTATTAGTTTGATGAATGCATGCTAAAATGAAATATGTATCTATAGCATGGCCGCTCTAGATACGTTTATTCAAAAATATATGTAAATAACTATTAAATTGGTGAGGTAGTATGGTAGAGCAGGGGTTTCCATTTTGGGAACTTACTGAATGCTATCTCTTTTCCTGTGCAAATCGATCCACATTTATTTTGTTTTATTTAAGATTATTTCTTTTGTGTATTTTAGTTGAGCAGGAAATAAAAAACTATTATTATTATTATTATTATTAAACGTTCCAGGTAAAACTACCAAATGACTAATAACTAATAAAAAATTAAAATACCCTTGCTCTTAGTAGAGACATAGTTACAGTATTATTTATACAACGAGTAGCTAAAGTGCCACGTTTTTGCACGCCGCGTGAGAATGTTTAAAGAATGAGCTAAAGGCTAATTCTTTAAATCTCACAAGTGCAAAAAAGAAGCTTTATTTACGAGCTGTATACTTAACTTTCTCTACTACGAGATTACAAGACATCAACGTCATTTGAAATTAAAAACTCATTCTTTTAGATTGAAACTCACCACATTTAATAAACAGCTTTGACAGAAGTGTGCAATACAATTTTCATTGCATAGTATGCAATAACATGTTTTTGACATACTGAAAGTCA
This sequence comes from Agriotes lineatus, assembly GCA_940337035.1. Taxonomy (NCBI): domain Eukaryota; kingdom Metazoa; phylum Arthropoda; class Insecta; order Coleoptera; family Elateridae; genus Agriotes; species Agriotes lineatus. The sequence continues at coordinate 76,705,996 of OW679194.1, read as the reverse complement.
GGAAATGGTAGTCGAAAAAAATTATTTGTGTCAGTGACTAATATCGTAACGTAATCGTCTCGCTTTAAAGCATTTTAAATGGCTTTACCCAGAACTCCCATCGTCGAAATTGTGACACTCAATAATTTTAAAAATCAAATTAAGTTTGGAGTAAAAATATCTTCACGTTTCTAATAAATTAAATAAATTTAGCAATTGCAACAATTTTCAAATGAGTTGAGTGCCGCACAAAAATAAATGTGAATAACTTCAAAATTCTAAAAGCACCTTTTATAAACTTACTTTTTGCAAGGTGTACAAGGTGTATTAAAAATGGCGGAGAATATTAACATCACGCAATTCTATGTCATATATCAAACAAAAAATTCTAGTAAAGTGCTGAAAAACATAACAGCAAAACTTATTACACGATGTACAAATTGTTTAAAAGTTGCAGGTGTCATTTTGAGCAGCTTTTGTAAAAATTGTCAATTTCAATAAACAGTATTAGGCCCTAAATTGTAAAATTCCTTGATGCTTCTTAGTGACGTTAATGAAAACTGCCTACTTGATTGAATTTCAGAGGATACGACCAAAGATAACCGTATACATAATCCGCTGAAGTTCAAGGTGCACAATGCTGTCTAATTAAAAAAAAATATATTATTCTAAGACTAAATTAAAATTAGAATTTTTTGCTTGGATTTGACGTAGAATTTTGTAAATATTCTTCGCAATTATAACACACCTTACATTTTTAAGCCAATTTTACTTCATTTGTCTAAAAGACGAAGGGAGTATTGCAATCGCGAAAAAAATCACCTTTCAAGACATCTTCAGATCTTCACGTTTCAGAGTCTTTCGGACTGCCTATTGCCGGCATAACTTAAAACTATTTCTTGGGGGAAACATATACAGGGTAGGCACATTAAAATAATAATATATTATTAATTTTTGCTCTAACTGAGAAATAGGTAAAAGTAGTAATTTCCACATAGCCCATGCTTTACTCTTGCTGAAAATTAGCCTTAAGAAATTCAGGATAAATCTAGGAGACAAGAAGGGGCAACAAATAAGGGCGTAGTGCTTAATGGAGCTGCTTCGCAGAGATCCGAACGGTCCCGAGTGGCAGCATGCGACAAATCGTCGAGCGTTGAAATCGCATTCGCAGGCGTTGAAGTTCGAATCCCACCGCCGGTAATGTTTTTTTTAATTTAAAATTGATGTCATTCGCATTGAAAAGTCTTTTCTTTTATTGTATCAAAATTAGTAGAAATGATATTTTTAAAATTGCTCTTTACCGATTTTGTATTTCACATTTTCCTATATTATAAGAATAATCTAGGAGCGCTTACATTTTAACTAGATGAAGTATAATACTAGTTACCAGCCGTTCTTACTAATTTGAAAATGTTTATAGGTACATTAAATTCCAGTCACAACTGAATTGGGCAATCACGTTTTTTAATGTAAAATTGCAACAAAAAGATTGAATTTATTACCACTGACATCCAAATACTCATAATAATCAGGTTGGAAATTTAAAATTCCATGTAGATTGAACAATGTTTCATTATAAATCCATACATATGTATAATTCCTTCAAATTTTATACAGCCTCTAGTTGGCCATGACGTTTTTATACATTCCTGTTATATTTTGATGTTTTCAATTATGATAACTGTCAGTTTTACTTTTATAACGGCAATGTTGTTACTTTTTTCAGTTTGATTACCCAAACGACTTTTAAAACCTTTCTATGGTTCTACACAGGTTGAAATTAATTATTAGCCGTCCATTCTATAAAACTCCCTGTGGCTGTTACAAAAGTGAGAAGGAAAATGTATAGTAACGTTTTATACTGTTTGCCAATAGCGAAATGTGGCAGAAACAACGCCATCAGCTTCAAATTACACAACCTCAAAATACAAAGATTTAAAAGCCAGGTTTCAATGTGACAACTGTCAATTGGTCATTACCAACCACAAAATGTGATCAATTTATTGTAAATAGCTAATAGATCTTATTTAAAAATAGAAATATCATTTTCCTGTTTCCATCGTTGGAATCTTGTACAGCTAAGCTTAAGATAATTACACTATTCAATTAATTTTTTACAAAAGATATTATTTACAACTGTTTTTGAGGGATTCTGTATTTTGTTTCGCAAAGGTTTCCACACCTGCATACAGGCAGGTTTGTATTTAAAAATGACAGTTAGTATTTCTCATTGTCAGTGTCAAAGTAGAAATTTTTCTAGAAATTCTTACCTGCAGTTTTATAAAATGTAATACAAATGCCTATTAACAAACGCTACTTTAATAGTATCCAACACAGTATTTGTATAATATTCTTAAAAGTAGTTAATTACAACATTTATGACAGATAGGAAGTAAATGTCACACCCTAACCCATTTGTTTTAGTAACTTTTTGTAAGTACATTCCTAGATAAAGATAAATTCTGGAAGTACACTCATGAAATTTCGAAAATCAAAGGCCACTTTGTGTTTTTATGTTTACTGAACAGACTGTAGTATTAGATATCTTGTTGGATTCTTAATTTTTATATTTGAAAATTTAAAAAATTCAACGAGTTGTAAATGATTTCTCGAAGTGTACCTATTGTTTGCAAGATACAATATGATTTCAAGGAGCCTGGATATCAAATGCATTATAATATGCGCTACTGACAGTAAGTCAAATGTTCCATTGATGGAATTATACAAGTCTGCACAAGGAAGCAACGTCTGGAAAGGTCAGTCTTAGCTGACGGTACTAGTATGTGCAAAATCTGCATGACAGGTTTTTTATACAATGAATTTAATTATTTTCAGTAACGACCTTCCGGCCTCTCTCTTGTGCAGGCAGTTGTATTCATTGCAAACGTAACAGTATACATAGAGTAAGTTTTTTACCTGCGCTACAAGAAGCACGCAAACTGCAGTTTAACAACCGAAAACTAAACGACGAAAGATAGACGAAAATAACAGTGTATATTGAGAAACTTAATTGTTTTCAGTGCATTGCTTTAGTTAATAAAATGTATACAAGACGTATACTATAATACCATAAAAGGAATTAGAAAATTATAAGGCACTTAATCAGATGGTTTGGTTTAACTAATTGTAAGAAAAAATCAAATCCGAGGGCGGGATGATAATTGCTTAGCCTAACAATGAAAGACCAGTTGTATGGTTTCAAAATATATTTTTCAATATAGCCTTTTAAACTCTCAATGCATTTTGTACCACGATCATTTAAGGCTGTGATCCGAGGACGGAGCTTCACTCAAGGTCTGCAAAATAAGCTTCAACAGTGGCTTTGACTTCTTCAATGGATGAAAATTTCTATCCACAGCAAAATTGTGAGCTTATGGTATAAGTGAAAGTCAGAGGGAGCCATATAGAGTGAATAAGGTGAATGCCGAAGCAGATCGTGCTTTAATTCGTCGACTTGCCATTGCAATGACTCTAGTGTGGGGAAGCGCATTATCCTGGTAAAAATGATTTTTTTATGCGCGATACCTTTCCTTCTTTGTTGAATATTTTGTGCAGTTGGTCCAAAAGGTTAGCAAAGCATTTGCTTAATTTCACTTTTGTCTCTGGGGTATAAATTTGGTCAGTAGTAACAAATCGATGAATAAAATCAGTTGCATTCTTTTTAAAACGGTCTAAACACTATCAAAGTTGCATTCGAACACGTTTTTGGTCGAATGTGAGCAAACGCGCACCTCAGCATTTTTGAGATGCTCACAACATTAGCTATTTGACTCAATTTCAATCGTTGGTCTTTCAACACCATATCGTGGATTTTGTTAACCTTTTCTGTGGTAGTGACACTTTGGCGTCCAGAGCGATGTTCACTTTGGACGCGCGTACTACTCTGTTAAACTTAACCACCTAATCTTTTCGGTCCCATATGATGGAGTGCATTCACGCAGTACACTTTTTGCCTATTTAAAAATGTTTGCACCTTTCAAGACTTTGTATACAAAAATTTAATATCCCCACAATGGTGAGTATTTTTTATTATTAAATAAATACAACCAAGAAGCCTGTACTAAAGAGAAATAACTCGCGTTTCGAAGCGGACCGCTAAAAGTTGACAAATATGGCGGTTGTCGTGTAATATTATCCATTCACAAAACTCGTGAACTGTCAATGTCAAATATTTGCTGAGTGGAACTGGAAATTCGGACCATGTTTTAACAATGAAATACACTCCACTTGATTTACAAACGTAAACTGACTTTTAACCGCGATTACAGGTAAATTTAGCTCGCTTCCAAATCTCGAACGGCAGCGAAAACGAACGAAAATGACCAAAGATAGTACACGTACAATGGCTATATACAAGACAGTGTGGCCATTGGGATGTCTTCGCAGCTATTGGTCGACGCGAATATCCGCCATTAACAGGCAAAATATTTAGTTACTACTAAGTTGTTCTCAAACAGGTTGGTAGAAACTGTTCATTTGGTTATGGAAAAAAATAAAACCTTTCAAATCTGACAATTGTAAATTGTCAGTGTCAAATAATAAAAAACTGATATTCTGCACAGTATTTAAATGTGACAATTTAGAATTGTGCTATTGTTGTAACAGCACAAGATGCGTTCGACTTGGAATATATAAAAATAAGATTACACCTGTGGTACGAAGAATGGGGCCTTAGCATAAGTTTAGAGAAAACGGAGTATTTAGTAGTCAACTCGGAAGCACAATATGAAGTCTTAATAAATGAAGATGTCGCAGTAGTACAAGTAGAAAAGTTTAAACACCTCGGTGCTACAATACAATCGATGAAAAACGTTTGGGAACAGAAGAGATCAGAACTCGAATAGTACAAAGTAAAAAGATAGTGGGATGCTTGAAATCAATTTGATGGGACAATACTATCTCTAACAAAAAAAAAAAGGGGAAAAATGCAGTATCGTGGACCACTCATAAAAACCTAGACATTTTTCGCGCATACGTTGGTGAAACTGCGCATTTTCTACGCGCAGGTCATCTGTAACAGCGGTTCTAAAACAACCTAGCTGAAAAGAATAATGAAGTGTAGTAGAATTAATTTACACGGATATATGAATATAATATAAAACGACTTAGAACAAGTAAATGAAAAATTACATAAGAAATTACACTAGAAACAAGAAAAACACTAACTACTACGTATTTACAAGAACTAAACTAACGCCTCTTTGTTCTTTGTGTGCGGCACATACACTTTTAAGTATGTGCTTAAAAAATCGAGAGACACTGTTGGCGGCTCCTTCTATTTCATGTCGATACATAAATTCAGCCAAATATGGATCAAACATTTTCTTTTTGGCGATTTCTCTGTGGAAGTTTGGCTTTCGCTTGCCGCCAAAGGCCCTCGCTCGTATTTGTGTGACACCCGGTTACTAAATCTTTGAAACCATTTGAATGGTTCATAGTTAAGTGCTGGAAACATTCACTTGCCAAGCAATCGTAAGATTTCCAGCAATCACTGTATATGGTGGTCCCTTGCTCAATTTCTGATAATTTGAAGAAGTTTTTCTGTGGACCTATTTTCCACAGTTGTTAAGAAACACTCCTTTGCTTCGCGACAGACACCTCCAAAACCCCACTGGCCTTCCATCCGTTTGCCACGGTTATATTTCCGTTTGCCAAACTTCTATTCGTCTATTTCGACAATTTTGCCTACTCATATCTTGGCTATTTTTCCAAGTAGGATTTCTTCGCAAACTTCTTTGCAGAATGCATACCAGTCAAAAACGGTGTGGTCGCCGATTGAGAGCTCGTGCAACACGATACGTTCAGGGTACTCCAGTATCCAAAAATACGTTAAAACGAGAACATCGGGCAACGTCATCTTCGAATCTGAAAAAAACTCCCTTCAACTCGCCGAGGTCGACATCTTCACTGGTATCCGTCACTGCCGTTCAATTCCACCAACTGCATCTTTTCCCCCCACGACGGACAATCGTAGGTTTTTACAATCAAGCCCTCGCATTGTAGGTAGAAGATCAACTCCAATTTCGTTTTTTTTATAAGCGCGAACATCGACATTAAATTAGTAACTTGTTCAGCTATGTTTCTTACTTGAGTAAAGAGCTCGTTTTTAGTTGAGTAATTCCGATTACAGGTTTACTTGTCATTATTTTTTATATGACATTTCACTTTTTATGACAGTACCATAACGAAGATTTGTTTGAGGGGCACTGGGCAGTTACGGTCGCTCACAGTTTCACCAACGTATGCGCGAAAAATTTCAAGGTTTTTATGAGTGGTCCACGATACTGCATTTTAGCCAAAAAAAGAATAGGTGTAGTAATGGTAGAGTCGGTGCTATGTTATGGCAGTGAGGTATGGACTGTAACAGCGGAAATGAAACGAAAACTAAACACAGTTCAAATGGACGAAAAATCGCAAAGGTATCGAGCCGAGATAGAGTGACGAACGAGGAAATAAGACGCAGAATGGAGGCACTAGAACCAGTTGTGGACAGAATTGAATGGAAAGCTTTAAAATGGTTTGGTCATCTGATGAGAATGGAGGAGACGACGTGGCCTATGAAGATCTCTAAATGGTCGCCCCCGGGTAAGACAAAAGAGGTAGACTACGCAAATCGTGGAATAAGGGTATTCGGAGAGCAATGGAGGAGAGGAACCTGGAAGAAGACCAAGCACAGGACAGGGAGGTTTGGAGACAGGAAACAGGAAGACGGCATTTAGCTGTATTGTAAACTACCATAACTGAAACAGGTTGTAAACTTCGTGCAACCCTTTAAAGCATCACGAACGAACGCCAATGTAAAATGTCAATGTCCAAACATAACACTGCACGCTAACATCAACTAGTTAAAATAACTAGCGCCAAAATAATAACCACTCAAAAACGTTCGATTATTTCTAAAGGCACTGTATATCTCTAGACTCAAATTTGCCTGTAAATGGCGGCCAACAATCGTATGGCCACACTGTCTTGTATATAGTCACTGTAGTACACGTAGAGTCCCTGTATATAAAAGAGTTGGGACATGTACGGTGTCTTGTTTTGGATCCACAAACCATGGAAAACCTGATTTTGGCCGATTTTACACTTGATGCACACATCTTTCAACTAAAATAAGTGAAATATATCTTTGCTACATCACATGGTCCTTGATTTGTGGATCCAATGGCTCAACTCTTAGTACATATAGGAACTCTAGTACACGCTGTCGACAGCGCCGCGACGGCTATCCCCGGAATTGGTGCCGCTTTTATACTCGTATACAGCCGTCATAGCAAGTTACATCTCCTTATTACAGTCTTCTTGAATACAACATAAGTTTTCTTTAAACAGCAAACTATTTCACAGATGGACTATCTATACAGTGTATATTTATGTATCTAAAATACGTGGAAGCTAAGTAATTATCATCCCGCCCTCGTACATAAGTTTACATTATAACATTTTTGGAAAAATATAAATATTGCGTTTCATTGCGTGCTCGTTCAAAGACGTTATTTGTCAAATTCTAATAACTTTTCTAAATAATGTTCGTATTTAAGTGGTCTAACTTTATTTATATAAAGTGAAGGTAGATATGAAAGATTTTGATTAAGGTAATAGTTATTAGTTAGAGATTCCATAAGAAACTATTTTCAATTATAATCAGTCAAACTTCTACAAACGTAAAAACTAGATTCTATTACTAAAATACCATGAACGTCAAAAGTAAGTGATTTACTTTCAAATTTGAATCGCTATTCGTCATCAGCCTGATTGTAACATCTCTGCAGGGCCATCGGCTTTTCTCCTCCTTAAGGAGATATCAAATTATATCGAATTTAAAACAATACTGTACTTATTAAAAAGACTTCTGCCCACTTACTTTCTTGAAGTATTACGTAAGACACTCTATTTTCGATTAGTTGATAAATTAATACACGACTATTATTATATTCGAATAATTACCCTACCCATGAACCTTTCATTGATTTACGTTACCCACTTCAAAGATTCCCTCAAAGAGTACAAGCGTTGAGAGCATGGATGTGTTCTATTAATAGATCCATGGTTGAGAGCGTTGTTTCTGATTTTTACTAATTTCTATAAAACAGAAGATAATAGTTTTTGATAAAGAAACTTATTTGGGCGTTATTAACATTTTAAGAGTACTACAATCTCAGTGACTTCTTATCCTGCTGTAGTATCTGATTTTTGTTAAAAATAACTTTTCTATAATTTCGGACCGAATCGGATAAGAGAAAAATAAATAACTTAATTATAGTAGTTCGTTTATATGAGAAAATTGAAGAACGTGCTCAAAAAGCCATTGAACTACTTTCCAACTTTTAAAGTAGAAAAGCAAATATTTTGTTGTTATTTTGATAGGTGCGCATATATTAGCAAGCGAAAGACATGCTCTTAAACTATAAATCGCGAAAACCGAAATATTCCAGTGGAATAAAAAACAATTCCTGTAACAATAAATAATCGTGACGTCGAAAAATAGTATTGGAAACATCATTCGAGATTATTTGAGATGTACCAAGTAACAAGTACCAATAACAAAAGCAACAAAAAATGCTATTTTAAGATATTTCCTGTTTCACTTTCTCTGTTGAATAAGATAAAGTTGTATAACAAAGCTTCGATTTTTATATTCTAAACGTTTGATATGGTAATCATGCTATTGTAATACTTAAGTTACAGAATACCTAATTTTAGAAGTAATGGTACCAGTTTAAATATAGCATTCATTTCAAGTGCAGAGTGCTTTCGTACTCCAGTTTTAATACCCAAATAATAAATAAACAAATCTGTAATGGACTCTATACGGAACCTCTCTCGCAAGCGAAAGTTTCGAAACTAACAGTTTTAAAAATATCAATGGAAAATAATGTACTACAAAGTGTAATATTTATTTTATCACCCTTGTCACGTATCGTAAAAAGATTTATCTTCATCAGTGTTGTTATAGACTCTTAACCAAATTAATTTTAGTATCGTTAAGAGCTTCATTACCGCACTCTTTTTGTATAAAGAAATACATTGAACCAGAATTTATTGATGAAGATAAAATTTTGAACAATACACTTTTGCTTATGGCACTTAACGAGACTCGTTTGATTGCCCCAAAACTCGGCTCACCGCCTCGTTTTTGGCAATCAAACTCGTGTCGTTAAGATGCTCATAATCAATCTTGTATGGTTAATATCTATAACCTACATTTTTTAAGGTGTTCACCCTCTATCCCTTGGGTCGAAAATATACCTATTTTGGTCAAGGGTAAATTATCGTTCTCTAACGAATACCTATACAGAGTGTAAACGGAAATGTCTTACATAAGGAAATGGCAATGTTAAATCAACTCTAGTTTTGACCCGAATAAAACATTATGTGTGTATTTTACTTAATAGTACCAATATTCTGTTTGTTTTGATGTTTAGCCGAATTTATATTTAAATTAATATTACTCCTGGGCAAATCTGCTTCATACAATAAATAACTGTTTGTAAGAGTGTTGCTTATTTCAAATTTATTTCATGTAGCAAAGCGTAATTCTGTGGTGAAAAGCAAAAGGGTATGTCAAAAATTGTCATTTTACAGGAACATCAAGAAAACTATTGTGCTTACTGGAGATTTGAGAACAACATTTAATTCTTTTCGCTGGTAATCAAAAGCATCAAGTCGATTTATTGACTACAGCTTGCTTTGCTATTGATTCTAAAATTATTTCTACTAGAAAATAAATAAATACGGAACTTATACTTTATCGCAATTCCTTTTACTAATTTTATGAAATAGCAAAAAGGTATAAGTTGACATATAGCTTTTTGCAATTTCCCGAAATATGTATTTTCTGATAAATAATTACTATGACAAAACAGAAGATGTAGACATAAACTAAACAAGAATATGTGGTTTCGAGTTCGCATAATGTGAGGTTATGTGTAGACTTACCGGTTAAGTTCTTGTTACAGCACTTCTGCAAAACTTTGTACGCACGAGAGCGTGTGTCCATTTTGACACTTATTCGTTAAACTAGGTACACTACAATAACTAACAATAACACTGGAAAACTGGACCGCTAAAACACGCTATTGCAACTGCATGGAAATGCATTCGTAGTATAAGTGTACATAAGTTATTTGTTTTCAACAAAAACGGAAAGTTATGAAATGCAAAAGGGTATAAGCTAACATATGCTGTTCTGGCATTGCAGATAACTTTACAAAAAGCTTTGACTCGGGGTATTAGTACACATGTATCATTCTATTTGCCATTGACTAAATTTGTTTTTTATCAATTTTTAGTGAATTTTCAGGGAATAAGTCTACATATCCCATTTAGAAAAATTGCTGTGACAATGCAGTTATGGTATGTAAACTTATATCCTCTTGTATTTAGATGCCAGATATTGCTCTGGACACGGGGCATCAATAAAATAAAAAATAAGATAAGTCGACTTATACCGTCATGCCTTTTTGCCACAGAATTAACCGTTGATATGGTAAGGCAAACAACATTGCTACGTTACATGACCACAGATATAATTTTTATCATTGCTCTTTCCCATGTACTATTGTTGCCAAAAAAAAAACTAGGACGAGGTTTCTTTAGCTGTGTGAATCCGAACGTTTAACTGGCAACTCAGATATGAGTAAATTATTTTAAAATGTCACTGTCAATAATGCCAAGAATGAGTTTAATTTCAAAAGCTAGAAGTATTTCTTGCTTAGAAAGCGGTATAGCTATTCTGGAAATTGCAAATTTATTTGGTTATATTGTTACGTATTCTAGGTTTTGATATTGAGATTTGATATGACATATGACAGGTTTGAATTATTCATACTACAGTCAAAGTTTTTCATCAACTAAAACAATAAAAATATATGACTTCTAGATTTAGAACTTGGCTTAGTTTGTTTGGTAGCAATAGTACATTTTCGTTTACAGCCTGCACAGTTCTGAAGTTAAAGCAGAATAAGACAGAATTGATTTTTTCACAGGTTTACCCTTTACAGATTTAACCGAAAGTATATTCGGTTACCAGCAAGCTAGATGCATGCAAAATATTGAGAAATAGACAGGTTGGTACGTGTACGTGTAATTTATCATTTAAGTCAAGAATTGTAACGTATAATTTTTCATTTAAATGCATACAGATGCAGTTGAGAAAATATGTCGAGTGTCACCTACAGTTCGTAAATGTATATTTGGTTGCATACTCATTTCTCGTTTTTGAAAATTCTTGAATGTTTAGGGAATTATAGTAAAATTTTCAAAATATATTGTGAGTACGATTTCCGGCGGCCATTTTATGAGACTGTATTGGTGAGATTATTTCCTTCTAGCACTGCATGTGATTTGGAATTTTCACTTCATGTTGATATTGTAAATTTCAAAATTATTGGTGAATTCTGTTGATCAGCCTTAGGAAATGCTGTGTGAAATTGCTAGAATAAAGCCAGTTATACTGGAATAATAATATATTTCTGCAATATTACTCACTCGAGGCCACCTTGCAACTCTGGTATGTTTTTTGTAATTCCGTGTAAACAGCGAACTCGACTATTGCGGATTTTATGTCTCCTCGGTTTTCTTTTGCGTCTTATTTATACCCAATTCTGCATGTGTTCCCTCTGTGGCATTGGTGTCGCTTGCTACAGCACCTGGAGGACCAACCCCCACGCAGTTCTGAGCACCCTCAACTCATGTGGTAGCCTTCGAAACTCCAACTACAAGGTTTCTCCCCAGTTTCTCCCTCGTGCAATTATTTATGAGGAATAGGTTATTTTCAATTTATGTATTTCATATTTTCTCGATTGGCTATCCTGCTTGTTAGCATTTTGGTCGCGTTCAAGCGTTATTCAACACTTTAAAATTATTATCTTTTGCGAGGAAACCCTCTAGGCGAAATGGTACCATTCGATTAGATCGCGTTTATCTAAATTAATTGACCGTTGAAGCGATTTGATGAGAACTCCCGTTTATTTTTATTACAGTACTTGATTTTAAGTCACCATATCCTTATAGTTGAGATACGTGTACTAGGGCGAAATGCGAGTTAAAATCGTAGAGTTCTGTTTTTCACTTCAAATTTATTAACGTTAAAACCTTGTACATTATATAAGTAAAACTAAAATTAAATCTACTATTCCAATTACAAATAAATATTCTATTATAGATTTGTTTTGCCTTCTTCGAGTATGGTGTAGAGTTTGTATGTGTACATATTGTAAATAAATAATTAGGTTATTTCAAGCTATGGTGTTTTCTGTCTATTATTATTTTTATGAAACGGCTAAGTGGTTTAGGAACTTACACGGACACCTGTAGGTTTTCTAATTTGGACCGCCTCGAACCAGTGGCGCTTCAGGACAACCTCCCCCCCCCCCCCTCCTGCTCAGGAACTAGTTGGCGAACATTTTCACTACTAGACAATTCCTGAACCGCCGTGTTATGAATTATATATTATTTTCTTTTTCTTTTGTGTAGGTACTAAAAATTCCCCGTGTAGGAAATAACAAGATAGACCGAGGGAATTAGGTAAATGTGTTTTCCGTCAAAATAAATATACGTATTATGTCTCTCTGACCGTAGCTAAGAGTGTAATTAGTAGTAGAATACTTCGGGTTTTCTCAAGTACTCTTTATCAAAAGTTTCACAATTGTTACAATAAATTGCTCCATAAAGTTATTTTTATTATGCAGCTGTAATACACGACCGAAACTGATGAACTGCGCCTTAAATTTTCGCTTTCGCATCTCTAAAACTTAACAGCCAACGTCCGCCTCTCCAATTTTCCAAGTGTTGCTGCGAGGGAATTTCATTTTTAAAATGCCCAAACTTGGCGATAGAAGCAGTCGCCGAATTTGGCCAATTTTCGTTGAAATGGCCTATACGGGAGAGCGATCGTGGCCCGGAAGCGATTTATCTCATATGTTCTCCAGTGTAGGCCTTGCTTTTTGGCGATGATCTTTGGTTTTTATAAACAATCTTTGTGTAAGCTCTTTCGAATTATTAAGTTTCAGTTCTAATTAATGTTGTAATTAGGCCTCTGCCTGGGGCATCCCTTTTGTGCGGCACAAGCATTATATGGCAAGTCAACTGCAGAGCTTTCCCGGCATTTGCATTATGCACATTTGTGGACGATATGCGGAATGCAGTTTCCTGCACTATCTTTGGACCGCTCAACGCCGGCGTTAGTTTCCAGCAGTCCATACAACTTTTTTGATTGCTTGCAACCTATGGAAAAGCCCTTGTCGGAGCGTTCCGGAATATCGCAGTCAGTGCATGCTAAAATTGCTAAAATTCAGTAGCTTTGAGCAGACGATAAAGGCAGTTCTGGCAGTGATAGGTTATGCAACGATCTAACAGCGGCCTTTGGTTATCAATCATTTGCGTTTTAATTATTGGTCTACTAAACCAACGTATCAAGTGTGTACAAGTTGCAAAGCAATTTTTACTTCCTTTTACTATAAAGGAAGTATTGGATTCACCCCAAAAATTCGAAATTGAGTTTTCAACGGATCTTTACGTTTTAGAGTCCCCTGATCCCAAAAAACATATTTTTTTTCATTGGTCTGTCTGTGTGTGTGTCTGTGTGTGTGTCTGTGAACAGAATATCTCAAAAACGAAAAGAGGTATGGCGTTGAAACTTCATATATAAGTTTTGTGTACTATGTAAATGAGACAGCAAGCTTTTGAAGAAAATCGCATAACCGGAAGTAGGTGTTTACTCTTGTGATTTTTCAGTTTTTTTCGATTTTTTCAAAAACGGCTCTAACGATTTTACATTTACATTTTTCTTACATTTTTAATGTGTATTGATGTGAGATAGATGATTTTCCAGTTGAATACTTCTAAAGTGGGTTTCTTTGGTTTTTTTTTCAATTTTTTTTTATTAACTCTTATTTTAAATAAAACACCCGGTATATTATTACATTTTTGAATTCACCTTAAAATGCTAGAGAAAATTTGTCTCTTCAACTAACACTCGATTTTGTACCGTTTTTGTAGAATTTGTAATTTTTTAAAATTTTTAACAAATGGTTAAAAATTAAAAATGAAATTTTTGACTAATTATAAGATCACTGTAAAAGGAAGTTGTGTGAGTGCATCACACCAGATTTTTTGTTAATGCGATCTTGATCGTCAGGCGATTCAATTCAATTTAATCTGTTTGCATGCCTGCGATGGGCGTTCTTTTATCAGCTCAGATGTTAAAATGTGTACTGTCTTGCTAAATTTCAATTTTATGTTTTGTCAGATATCTTCCCAATTTCAATTGCAATTATATTAATTGTTAGACATTATAATTTGTGGTTATGTTAAATGGGTTGTTTCTAATGTTAATTATAAATATGAATTGTGACATTATGATTTTGGTTTAACTCCAGTCATATTTAATTATTATTTGCTGCTACAGCACGTCACATTTTTACCTGATTTGTTTTGTTAATTGCTATTTCTAGGCTTTATGGTCCTCTTGTAAATTAATTGCGATTAATAATTGTAACACTAATTTGGTGAAATTAAAATTTACTTGCTGTTAATGGTATATATCTTGTTTATCTGTACTTACGACGCCTCATGAACCTGCTCGTTTTCTTTTATTTAGGTTGTAAAGTTAGAGGCATACCATGTAGCTGGTGATTTTATTTGGTAACTAGACTTGTGTTTTGTTGTGAATATCGACTGGTGCCCATTTGTATAAAATTAGTAAGTTTTTTTGTAACTTTAATAACCGCTGCTTGGTCTTTATTCACGTCACATTGTGCCGATGGTTTGAGCTAGCCAGGGCTGTGCTGCCCCTTGTTTAAGGGTGGTACACATTTTTACTCAGTTTCAATTCCAAAAATGATGCAGCACCTTTTGCAGAACAATTCTTTTTCTCAAAAACAATTGAATTTATTGTAATTTCTATTATCGATAGCTCCAAGTTCTAATGCTTACAATTCCTTATCTTTTAGCAATAATATATTTCACGGTTGTCAAAGAATTGCAACTTTTCTGAGAGCTGATGTTGAACAATGTTAACATTTTGGACAATTTCAAAGCTCCCTTTTTGGTTGTTAAATAAAAGAAGGTCTGGTATCTTAGCAACATATCACCACAATTGTTTAAAAGGAAATAAGGTTTGATACTTACAATTAACTTATAGAATAAGGTTTTGATAACATCTCTAATTCTTACAGGCTAAATAAATGTTTTTCATAGGTTATAATTCACTAAACTCTATATCCTGCTCTTTCACTATGTTTTAACCGCACTGTTATGTTCTGTAGTTTATTATGAATTTAATAATCTCCTTCGTTCAATTTCTTTGCTATTCGTATGTTGCTCTTTTGCAACATTTCTTGTCGGTTGCTTCTTGTAACGTTTCTAATCCTCGTACTGCATTGCTATACCCTTCTGTTACTTTGCCATTCTGGTGCTAACTTCCTGACCACTACACTGCTCATTATTTGGTACTTGTGCAAACCATTTCGTACAATAACAAACATAATGCTGCAAACGTTAACGTAAGATACAATCTAACTGCATTCGCACTACCAAAACCTCGTCAAATCTGGGGTTCTAGGTAAATTGTTCGAATGCAAGTGCTCGAAAACGAATTGCTCGAAATCAGTTGCTCGAAAGTCAATTGCTCGAACGTGACTTTGCTCGTATTGCCAGTTTCTCGAACAGCAATTTCTGGATTATCTGTTGCTCGAAAAAATAAAGTTGTGAAATAGCCTTAACTCGAATCAGTTAATATCAAATATAAAAAAAAAAACATAAATTACAAATTATAACCTTTATTAATAAAAAATAGATATAGGTATGTGATTAAGTTAAAAATTATAAAAACCAAATGTTATATGTTTTTAATACGATATGTTATGTGCTATTCCACGGACATAATATATATTTCTGTCATGTCCATAATTATTCACCAATCTTAAAAGTCTCTGTGCACTATCACGATATATTCTTCAACTTATGGTGTGTTGTTGGTCGCTGACATATTGTTCTATCAGTAATTCGTTCAAACTCTGCTCCTTCTTTAATGCCGAAATAAATTTCCAGATGTTAAGACCACATAAATTCGAGCAAAACATTTTCGAGAATTTGCGGTTCGCGGAACTTGTATTTCGAGAAAAGTTATATTCGAGCAATTTGATTTTCGAGCAATTAATTTCGAGCAATTGATTTCGAGCAATTGCATTCGAGGAATTTGCCGGAAACGAAATCTGAGCTCAAGAACGCAACCCTTTTGAACTAGCTTTTCATGTTACCTTTGCCTCAATTTGTGAAACTCAGCTGCATCAATCAATGCATTTATCTCAATAAAAGTAAGCTAAGCTTGCACTAATTAAAATAATTAATTCTGTGTTTCGGTTTGACTTTTAATGCATTCTAGTTCAATTGGCTATCAGAATTGTTGAGAGCACAAAACCATTGCAATATATTTGTCTGAAATTTTCTCGGTTTCATTCCAGATAGATATGTAATGCGTATGCAAAATATTGTCTTCTTCCAACAAATACTTTTTGAGTAATACCGCTAATATGCAGACAGACAGACAGACAGACAGACAGCGACAAACAGACAGACGGAATTCAGGAAACCTGTTTTTCGTCGTCTAGAGACCCTGAAACTTAAAGATCTGAAGAAATATCGGAAAGTGTTTTTTTTTCGCGATTACAATACTTCCTTTGTCTTTTAGACGAGGGAAGTAATAACGAATCGTTGGTTTACATGAACAACTACTTTCTTATATTCAAAACTCTTTTGTCAAAAATATTTTTATTTTTAATGTTTTACTTAGAAATTTCCAAATTTTGGGTTTTTAACTAAAAACAAAAGAAAATGTAATAAAACGTATTTGTCAGTGTTGTCCTACTAAGCACAAATCCTCTATTTGCCACATACTTTAGATTAGAATACTTTAATGCTTATATGGATGGGGTCATAATTATATATAACAGCAATGAGATAAAATGAACAACAAAATAGAATGCTTGAGTACGAAAGAGATGACCATACGAAAAAAATATTTTAGTAGGCATGTGTAGTTGACATACGTCATAATTAAAATGAGTGTCAAGCTTCCTCGAATATTTGCTACTATGTTTATCTCTTTCTTACTCAAGCAATACCTGTTATCTTCTTGTTTATGTTATCTCATTGCTGTTATATACAGGGAATTTATTTTAATAGTTAACATAAGCGTTTAGTTTCTATGCCACCATTTAATCATACCGGTCATTTCCATAGTTACAAATGAGACCAATAGATTAGACATTAGAGCGTGTATTTTAAGAGGTAACATAGGAATTATTACTTGTCAAAAAGACAATTAAAAGTTATCCTAATCACTGAAGAAAAGATACAACACACAAATTGTTCCTACGTATCACCTTTTCAGTTGCATACCTACATTCCGGTAACAGATAAAAACCATCTGAAGAAAATGCATATATTTTTCCACGACTGGGAGTAAAAATCAGATTCTAGGTTGGTTACACAAATTGTGGCAGAATTTTCATTTTAAACACTATACAAGATGTCTCTTGTTATAGTATTCATAAATACAATTCAAATGCTAGGTACTAAATACTGTAATAATGTACTACTATGTAATCGTTTAAAAAAGCCATTTTAATAGGAACAGTACTAAAAAATCACAAAATGAAGATACATTGCAGGTAATAAACAATAGCTAACTAATAAAGAAAATACGTTTTTTTCTGGCTCTTAATTTAGTAAAATCTAATATCCCGCCTTAATTCAAAGACTGCATTGCTTCTGCTCCTATCTGAATTATGGGTAACGTTAACGCTCTGCTCAATACAGTTTCGTAGATAATTTTTAAATTTTAAAAGTGGGACACATATTTTTCTAGAAGAATTACTAATCGGCATAATAAAATATACTCTTAGAAGATTTCTACATTGGAAGTTTAAAAATAATAACAGTTGTATTATAAATTTTACATCTCATAAGGCGAGTTTAAAAGATTCCTCGTAGGGCTGTCAAGATTCGGAAATTCTTAAGATTTAAATCCCGAATCAAAAAGATTCAAATCCCCTAACATTCTAATTTTCGAATCTGAATATGAAATTCGAATTTGAACATATGTAGTACATAATGTGAACGTAAGATTTGAATCTTAGCTCGAGATTCGAACTTCAACATAAGATTCTAATCTGCGAATCTGAACAAAGAAATTGAGTCTTCCAATCTAAATGCGAGATTTAGACGTAGGGCTGTCAGTAGCAGAAATTTATAAGATTCGAATACCGAACCTGACACTATTCAAATCTTCGAATTCACAAGATTAGATTTTGAATAGAATAGTATAATCAGGGAATGTGAACAATATATTTACATACACTTAAAATGTATGTCTAGTTTTCAAAATCATCTGGTGTACTATAATATAGTTTCTGCCATAAATATACGTAACTATTGTATTGCTATTGATACAAAATATCTTAGACATTTTGGTATAACAGATTTGTCTTGTCAGCTGTCATTTAAATGTCATCGTGGGTATGTAGCGCCAAAACGACCAAAATTGGAATTTTCTTAAAAAAGACACGGCTTCTTTGATATGCGAAACTGACGAGACATTTAGTCTCATATTAATCTATGGGATTTCTAAGAAAAATTTCCAGGCGTTTGTCTGACAATTCAGCAGAGCGTATATAATAGTTATTTATGTACCAAGGGCATTAGGAAGATGTTTATGCCCGATGGATATAAACATCAAGTGATGCTCATGGTGCATACAGCATCTTGCTCTCCACTTTGAGTGCCTAAATAAATTGAAAGACTTGATAAGCTTGAAGAAGTTCATATTAATGATTATGCCCGGCGTTACTTTGATTTTTTAAGTGGATCACCGTGTCTATTTTATTTTTTTTTTGCAATGTACGGCTCAGATTACATAAGATAGTCTTGCCAAATTTTCATTCTTCGAAATAATTTGTTTTTTCGAACTTTTTTATTATAGAAGGCAGTGAGTGAAGATAATACATTCTAATTGACTTTAGTAACTGATAATGAGAACTATGTATTTCATCAATTACTTAGATCATTAAATTTGCTAAACGTGTTATTTGAGAAACAGTAATTTCTTTAAATGGCACCTACCGAGGGCCACCCTGCCATTAGATAAATGTAATTACCAATCTAACGATGTGCACTATGCCCTACTTTATATTTATATAAAACCGAAAGATGTTTCATTAATAAATTTTTAAAATATTTTTATGTAGTACCTAAGCAAATTTGGCAACACTGTCGTATGTAAAAAACATAAAATATGTATATCTTTAAAAAATAAAAGTTAATGACATTTCCGGTAAAACCGGAAGTTGGATATTTTGATTATATCCGTCTGTCAATCTGAAATTATGTTTAATATCCTTGGAACAAGTTCAATGCAAATCCTTTAATAAGTAAAGGCGATAGAGACATAAACAACAAATAACAGATTAGTGGAAATTTAAAGTTATTTCATGAAGTGTTATATCTATGAAAACAATCTAGCGTTACCTATTTGTAATTAAACAATGTTTCCAGTTCTGCTAGTTTTGAGATTAATAAAGCCTCGCTATATCTTCGAAAATATAAGATAAGAAATTTTTTATAACTTTCTTCCTACTTATAATGTTCCTTTTAATAACGTAACATAGAGTTAATACCTCGTTTTGTAGCACCCTGTATATATATATAACTTTTTAAAAATAATAAATCTTTAAAACAGAAAAGAATCTAATTTGCTGCACTCAGCTAGTTTCTTATGAAAAACTACCCAGATCTCACCACGTGGAGGTGGCTGCATCTCGAGTTCCACCCTACCCGCCCGCCCTTAAAGTAAAAAGACTATATTTTTTGTCCTAGAACTGCTACAAATTGTTTTTTTGTTTCAAATTGCGGCAATATTCGTCTCTTCAATACTCGTATATCCGTCTCGCGATTCAAGGCCATAAACCGCCATGGAGGCTTTGGTGACTAACGCTCAACTGCCTGCGAATGACAAGGAAATTTCATTAATGGTATTTCATCCGAAACCAAAGAAATCACATTAGGTAGTTCTTTGTTTGAAATTTCCAATGTGAATGGGCAATGTATTTTTTATGAGTTACATAAGCGACACATTGGTCAGGGTCCTGGGTGGTGTAGCTTGAACAAGCGTCTTCGTTCTGTCAATAGAGTTAAGCAACGCTCTTTCTGGTCAGAACTTGGACGGGAGTTCCATGGCGGCATCTCACGGCGCCTCGTGGTACGGCTGCCACTCAAATAATTGGTCCCAGATATCATAATAACATCATGATAGTCGTTAGTGGGGTTGAAAGTCCCCATAAAATGTACAGCGACGTCTAGAATTGGCCTAACGGCTGTTGGCTGAGTACTAAAATAAATAAATAAATAAACAACTAAAATTATATAAGCATCAAGTGGTATTCTAAAGTATGTGGTAAGATTGAAACAAATAGGCCACTTGTACTTAGTAGGACACACGAACGTTACTTAGTTGGAATATTACAATCAACTGTCACAAAACTGATATCCAAAGAGAACCATACATTTGTTGAAAATCGACCAATCCTGAACTGATTACCTGATAAACACTTTAGGGATGCTTATCAAGCGATAAGCTCCCTAGGGATGACTATCGACCCCGTGGATGGTGTCATAATTGGAAGTAGAAATGCAAGAAAAAAGCAACTTGAGTCTTTTTGCGTCATTAGGTCAATTCTAAATCATAATTCGTAGACGGGTTTTGTGTAATAATCTTCAAAATATAAACGCGGGTAACACACTTACAAATAATTTTGCCCATCCCAAGAGTCATCGTGCTGGTTGCTCTTAGGAAACTGCCCTCGAGGCAGTTTTCATTAGAACCACCACTCGACCCTTGGCCTTGGCGTGTCCAAAATTATAGGTAAGTATGTCTCGTCCTTGTTATATTACTAATGATAACACGTACAACCACGTCTTCTCAGTGACGTGAACCTTTTCTTACCTACTGATATAATAAAGAAACGTTTTTTCGAGTTAGGTGAAATGCAAACCAACGAATTTTTATATTTAGTGTTATAATAGGACCCTTATTCTTCGTATATCGATTTATATAAGAAACGACCTGGAAATACATCTACTACTCAAAAACCAGCAGAAAATAGAGAGAAAATCGCCAAGAATGGGTAGGAAATAATTGAAACTATGCATTGATTCAAAAATAGTTATTTAGACCACAAGTGTTAGAAGTGAAACTTTTTTCGCAAGTGTGGAGGGTTATTAAACGAGAAGCAGCCGAGTTTAATATTCTACATGCGTGAAAAATAAGCACACCAACGCGAGGTGTCTATAAGATTTTTTAAAATTTCATTAACTATTCAAATCCAAGCCTATTTTGTATAGAATTTTATTTGCCTTCATTTTAATCAAGTGCGTTGGTCAGTAGAGTGGAGCGAAAACTGAACCGAAACAACTAATTTTCGAACACAAATCTGCTTGGGTGCGCAAAATATGCCTTTTGAGATTCTTAGTTATCCAAAAAAAATCCGAATGCTTTATGCCGAAATGACCTCGAACAAGTTAAAAATAATAAATCTTTAAGACTGAGACAAAAATCTAATTTTCTACTCTCAGCTAGTTTCTTTTGAAAAACTACCCAGATCTCACCACGTGGAGGTGGCTGCATCTCGAGTTCCACCCTACCCGCCCTACCCTTAAAGTAAAAAAGACTATATTTTTTGTCCTAGAACTGCTACAAATTGTTTCAAATTGCGGCAATATTCGTCTCTTCAATATTCGTATATCTGTCTCGCGCTTGAAGGCCATAAACCGCCATGGAAGCTTTGGTGATTAACTTAACACATCGCTCAACTGCCTGCGAATGACAAGGAAATTTCATTAATGGTATTTCATCCGGAACCAAAGAAATCATATTAGTTAGTTCTTTGTTTGAAATTTCCAATGTTAATGGGGCCCTGCTTAGATCAACATTTTGCCAGTCAATAAACTCCACATAATCTTCACAATCAAAATTTAATTTATTAACTCGAAATATTCTGACATCCTCGGTTTTTGGCGTTGATCTACATTTAAAAATTCTTCTTAAAGCTAACTCTCGAATGTGTTTTCTATCATCCTCTAACATGGCTATCAAAAGGTTTTCTGGATGACCCATGGTGGAATACTCCCCTTTCACCATGGGATGACCAAAATAACCGTTTCTCTCAATTACGGGATCTATCACTTTTTTCAGTTCTTCAGGGAGGTAACGAGATTTACTGATAATGCTAAATAAGTACCTTACAAGACCAATTGCATTTAATTTCAAACTAGCATAGGACATACACTTTAACTATAAACTCAGTTAATGTCTTAAGGTTTTGAGAGGTCTCTTTGGTGGCAACATATGTCCTTAGGACTCTATTGGCCGTGGTAAGCCATCTGGAGTGGGACATTTTCCCTGGCGCTTTTAGAGCCAAATCGTCTTTTCAAATTCCAGTGGAGGTTCCTTGACACATCTCATACATGTACTTAACATCTGCACTTACGGTTTTTAGATCAACTAAAGATAAAAATGTCTCAATTTTCTCATACTGTTCCACAGGTAAGTTTTCGCACGATTCAAGTGTCTTGCCAATGTCTCTCGAAAATTCTTTTGGCCCAGGCTAAATAGTTCATTAAGTGGCGTAGCGGTAATTCGTTAGGATGTAATAAACAAATCATCCACTGCAATGACCTTTTAAAATCCGATTCTAAAGCTCGAATCACTCCGTTTTTAAAACCGGTATTTACGACGGTTCCGTCACAACCAATGGCAACAATTTTATTTAAGTCAATATATTTTTGTAACGAGTCTGTTATTGATGTTTTAATTGCTTTGACACTCCCAGATGTTGGACTAACATGTCCAAAATATCTCGATCCTGGTTCAGAAACTAAAACATAATGATCTTCAACAACTGTTTTTTTGATAATACGTATTTCTATTTTTCTTGGATTAAGGTCTTATCTCTGCGCCCGTCAAAATACATTGCTTCAACTTCAGAAGCTTCATGACCAAATTTTATTTTTAAATTATTGCGACTTTTCGCTCTAATTCTCCTTATTTTACTACGATCTATAATTTTTTAAGAATCAGTGTGTGATATAATTTCGACGGTACACTCTCTAGTTTTTTTTTGGCCACTTTCACGTTGTTGCACTATTTTTAACTTTCTTTTCGTTAGATTGTCTACAATAAGCTTCCATTAAGCATACAGGGTGCTTAAATTTCAAGAAATCGAAAATTAGCTAAATTAAAAAAATTGTGTTAATTTTCGAAATTTTAAGGCGGTTTCGACAGCCGAAGATACCGTTTTTGGGCGTCCACATTTTTTTCACTTACTTAGGGCCGATTCTACAATGCAAGTATATACCTAGAATAAGCTATCCGAGGTATAATTGTCATAGTTTTCTTTGTTACAACAATCGTTTCTAGGGTATTTATTCCCGGGATAACTTTATCCTTGGATTGTAGAACCGGCCCTTAAGAGTACAATAAGCTCCCATTAAGCATACAGGGTGCTTCAATTTAAAGAAATCGAAAAGTTGCTATATAAAAATATAGTGTTAATTTTCGAAATTTTATTTATTTAGTACTCAGCCAACAGCCGTTAGGCTAATTATAGGCGTCCCTGTACATTTTATGTAGACTTCCAACCCCACTAACGACTGTCATGATGTTATTATGACATCCGGGCACCAACTATTTGCGTGTCAGCCGTACCACGGGACGCCGAGAGATGCAGCCGTGGACCTCCCATCCAAGTTCTGATCAGAAAGAGCGTTGCTTAACTCTGCTGATCGAACGTGGGCGCTTGTTCAAGCTACTCCACCCGGGACTATCAAAGGAGGTTTCTGTAGCCGAAGGCAAAGTTTTTGGGCGTTCAGATTTTTTTGACTTGATTAAGAGTACAATAGGCACATACTAAGCATACACGCTGGTTAAGTTTTCAACAATCGAAAATTTGCTGCACCCTATTAGTCAGTTCTCGTAACTAAGGAAATTTGTCTTTAAAAACGTTCATTTTTAAATTAAAAGCAAAGTGTTTCTTTTTTCAGTGAGTGAAAAAAAGTGGCACTTCACACACTGAAATTAATTTAAAAAAGCCTACTTTTTTAAATGAAATTTTAAAAATACTTAAAATAGCCTAAAACCAAAATTTTCAACCTCCAAACAACATTAGGCCACAGCATTGAAGAAGACAATTAAAGGTTGATTAAATAACAAGTAATACAAAAGTGGGCGTTATGGCGTTAGACGCTGTGTCCAAGTTGGACGTTGTTACCAAATGCGAAGGTGGACGTTGTGACCAGAGTGGGCGTTATGGCGGTGGACGTTGTGACCAGGGTGGACGTTATGACCAAAAATAGCAGTGGACGTTGTGTCCAACATGGTGGCCATACTGGGTGGTGGACGATATGACTAATGGGCATTGTGTTCAGGCCCCGTTTCAGTAAAAGTTGACTGCTTTAAATATGCCGCCATTTTCGCAAGTGGCAATTTGACATTTAAAATTTGTCATATGTATGTAGTCTAGAGGAATGTGAAAAAAGTATTCTAAAAATAATGGTCGAACTCGATAGTGCAGTGAAAATTAACCTCAGTGACAAGCCTTATTTTCACCTTAACTTAACTGAAAATTCTCAAGTGGTTTAAGAGCAACCAATACATCTCGAAAAAGTTACTGTTTGATGTTTGAGCTGGACAGGTGTCATCGGGCCGTACTTTTTTGAAAATATGAATGCTATAGCGGCGACGGTAGATGGCAACCATTATCGGGACATGTTTATACGCTTGACCAACATGTAGTTTCAGCAAGATGGTGCCACCTGCCATACTGTGCACGAAATACGGGAGTTATTGAGACAATGTTTCCTGACAGTGTTATTTCCCGTTTTGAAGATGCCAACTGCCATTGAATCATTTTTACTAGTAAAGTCTATGCTGATATCCGAATAACGAGTCCTGAGGTCAAACATAATATCTGCCGCTTCATCGACGCAATGGAGACGCATTTATGTGTAAAACTTTCCTCGTAAGTGGAAGGTTTGAAAAGAAAATGTTTTATAAATATTCAGGAAAGAACTCTGTTAAGGGTTTTACACGAAACTTTCCTCGCAAGTGGAAGCTTTGAACTAAAAGTATTAAAGGGAAAACAGAATTTAATGCTTTTAAAGTGTTTGCCCTGTTGGATCCAAAATATGCCGTTTTTCGCCGAAGGTAAAAACCTGAGCTATGTGAAAAATATTACTTTTATCGAACTAATAGGTCTTTAATTAAAGCAAAAATAGGCAGGATTTTATTTTGCAAGGTGCTTGTCTTTTATATATTTGATCGACATTTTCTCGATTTCATGCCAAATAGACACAATCCACATGCAAAATATCGTCTACCTCTAACAAATAGTTTTTGTGTTATACCTCCAACATGCAGACAGACGTGAAGATCTGAAAAAATCTCGGAAGGTGATTTTTTCGCGGTTGTAATACTTCTTTCGTTTTCTAAACGTGGGAAGTAAAAAGAGATATTAAGATGTTTACCCTATATTTGTTGGCCCCAAAAGACTATTTTCGTAAATGGTCAACAGCTGAGCTACGTGCAAAATATTACTTTTATTTAACTATTAATAGTTCTTGAATTAAAGCAATTAGGCAGAATTTTATGGTGCTGTATACATTGGAACAAAATTCTATCCGTTTCGATCTAGGTAGAAATTTAATCCGCATGCAAAATATAGTTTTCTTCCAACAAATAGTTTTTGACACCGCCAACAGATGGATAGACAGACAGACAAAAAGACAGAAACATGTTTGTCGTCATCTAGCTACTGTGAAAGGTGAATATCTGAACAAATCCCGGAACGCGATTTCTTCCCGATTAAAATACTTCCTTCGTCTTTTAGACGATATACGAATAAAGAAGTCGATCCTTCGGGCGATAGACTGATCTAACCGTTTTCCTGCCGACTGCAGTGAGGACAGTTCGTCTGTGTAACGTCACGTTTACCACAACCATAACAATGTTTAACTTTGTGTTGAGGTCAATGGGAAGAAATGTGGCCATCAGCACCACAATTCCAACATTTAACAACATCAACAGCTGCTGAGGATAAATGGATGAGTAGAGTTGTTAAGAACTTTAGGTTTAATAGATGATATTGCGTGTTCAGAGACCGACGAAGAATCAAAATGATGTATGTACGCTAAGTCAGGGTCAAGTAATCTAGTAGTTCGATAGTTAGATGGTGGTAATTTAAAATTGTCAGTGTTAAATTTACATTCTCATTTCTTGCAAAGGGTGTTAAGACCATTAATCGAAGTAATATTAGTCGAAGCTAAATGTGGTTGGTAAAATAGACCAATGTTACCGAATAGGTATTATCTAGAATATATTAGTTGATTTTCAGAAAGTGGGTTCGTTAACCGATCGCACAACCCTTGTATAGTAGCTACAAATAACACGATGGTCTCAGATAGGCCCATGGTACGTTATTTCATTTCATCCAGAAGACGACCATTATAGTCAAACGGTTGAAATTCTGACCTTAGCATATCTATCACATCTCGCCAATGTGACAAGGTCTTCTTACGAGCTCGATACAATAATAGGGCTAGAAATTAAATAATTGATGTATCGAAATCCGATGAACAGAGCAAAGTTTGTCCACCCTCAACAAATATTCGCTTAGCGACATTGACCCATCACCTGAGAATTTTAAATTCCATTTAGTTCAGTTTACAGAATTTTTATAAAAATCAAAATCTTAGTTATTAGTGGAAGGATATTGGAGTAAGTTCTGGCTCTGCATCACCTGAGCATTTCTTATTTTCAGCTTCTAAAGAACTTTTAATATTAGTTAATTGTAAAAATAAATTTCTTTTATCTTGCCCTCTTCTTCAGAATAAATATTAATACGACCAAGACTACTCCAGAGATGTACCCACAATGAAATAATTCAAATACACGGTTTCGAAAAAAATACCCTCAAAGTCATCGAGAAACTTTTTGAATTCGTTAATACCTTTTGTAATCGCTTCCACATCTTCTACACACGGAATAGAGCGACTGACCGAAGAAATCGTTTCATTCGCCTGAACTTTTACAGCACTTCGCAAGTTACGACGTAGGCTATTGCTACCATATCTGATTCGAACCGATTTACACATATATTCCAATTAGTCATCTTGACCAACAGAAAAATCAACAATACTAATAAGCTACTTTTTCACAATAAACAATTAATTCTTGATATATACTTTTAAAGTACAGCTAACTAGCAATGACACTTAATGTAAAAGGACTATTAATACCAAGTATAAAAAAAAGGTTCTTTCAAAACTAGTTAAGTCCACGCGTCGAAACGACATACTGAAAAACAAAACACAACAGGCAGAAAACTTAATAAAAAACAAGAAATGTCTAAGAATATTTAAATAACAGGATACAAAAAAGAAATAAAAAGTAATAAAATTAATAAAAAGAGCAATATAGTTAAAGATAGAGAAAAGTTATTGGAAGTGAATCATTTTATAAGGACCTTTATGAAAACAAGACGTACAAGGACATTGTGAATATTGAAAATACCAATATGAATAACAAAGTAATTAACGTCAATTCAGAGGAACTACCAGATATAAATAGAGAGGAATTGGAACAAGCCTTAATACAAATGAAAAATAACAGAGCAGCCGGCGAATACAACGTCCTGCCAGAATTGTTGAAAAAGGCCGACATGAAAACCAAGGAGAAACTAATTTAATAAATGCTTATGGAATTAATACATCCCAAAAGACTGGGAAAATGCAATAGTAGTTCTCATATACAAGATCGATTAGCCTTCTATCGCAAGTTTACAAGGTAGTATTAGTAGTATTAGTATTGGTTGTGGGGAGACTGACGTCAAGCAAGTAGGCCTTCATAGGCTCATTTTGCCAACCCCGTTAACAAGCTCTAGGCATGCAGAGTACCAGGTACCTTAGTCCTACTCAGAATTTTGCCGAGTCTAAGAAGTTCCAACCCTAGCAAGAGATCTTTTACATGCTACACATCGTAGTAACATGGGGCCCACGGCTGTACATCACTTCCGAATTACGGCATTCTGTAGAGGCTTTCATCTGTATTTTTATTTTTTTAGAAACTTCACCATAAGAATTATAACGAACAGGCTAGAGCATAAATTCAACATATATCAGCCAAAAGAACAAGCCGGATTTTGCAACCACTTTAGCACTACTGAACACCTCCTTACGGTAAGACAGATAATAGAAAAAAACGTCGGAATATAATATACCGAAATGAATGGTACTTATTGACTTTAGAAAACCCTTTCATACGATAGAAAACTGGGCAGTAATTAGATCAATGAGAAACGCTAGAATAGATCAAAGGTATATAAATCTAATCAAATAACATCTACAAAAAATCATCAATGACAATAACAGTTCACGAATCCACCAATAAAATCAAAAATGAAAGAGGTGTTAAACAAGGTGATATTATCTCGCCAAAATTATTTACCATGGTCCTTGAGGATGTCTCCAAAGAACTAAATTAGGAAGGAAAAGGAATAAACATTCAAGGCGAACATCTATAAAATCTCCGATTTGTTGATGATATTGTACTATTTGCAAAGAATGAACAAGAACTCACAGAGAGAAGAATAAAATAGGACTAGAAATAAACAATACAAAAACAAAGTATATGACAAATGTAACAACAGAAGGCACAACAATCACAATTAAGGGCAAGCAATTAAAAAAGTGGAGTCGTACATATATCTAGGTCAAATAATCTTCTTCGACAAACGATATCAATACCTAGAAATTGACAGAAGAATCAGACTAAGCTGGGCGGCCTACGGTAAATTAAAACACATCCTACCTACGAAAATACCCATAAAAATGAAGACAAAGCTTACAACGACTGTATTCTTCTCTACGGCTCTAAAACATGGGTTTTGACAAAAAAAAGATTATCAAATCAAAAGTATATCAGAGAGCCATAGAACTCAAGTTATTAGGAATACCATTAAGAGACAGCAAAACCAATCAGTGGATAAGGCAGAAAATACAAGTGGCCGATATAATAACGAGAATCAGTTCATTGCAATGGCAGTGGGCGGGACACGTTGCGAGGTACGCGAAAAATTGGAGTGGACACACTACCAGATGGAGACCCTGGGACGAAAGGCGAAGTATTGGACGACCATAGCAAAGATGGTACGACGACCTGAAAAATTCGCTGGGATCAACTCGTACTCAGATCGCCCAGAACAGAAAAAAATGCTCCAATATGACAGAGGTCTATATCCAATGGATAGATCAAGGCTGAGAGGGAAGGAGAGACAGAGAGAGACATAGAAACTGACAAAATAGATTTATTGCTCAAATCTTACCTCATACAATAATTGGTAAAATACCCGTTAGTTACTTATTAAGATATCGGTAGTCTCATAAGCCCAATCAAAGGACCAAAGTTTATAATACTGGCAATTACTTAGTGGGCGCCAGGCTCTTTAAAACATTTTTAACTTTCAAATACTACTTTAGAACCCCTCAAAATATTCGTTACCACCAAATTGAAACCTCAATAGTTTAATGTAAAATGTCCAAGCATATGTATAATAGCAACTAATGAAAGATTCATCGAATGTAAATACTTATAATTATTTCTAAAAAAATAAAATGTAATATATCAAATTTTAGAATAAATTGGATAACTTTATTTGAGAATTTTTATACGTATATAGTTAGACATTTGTGTAAAATTATTTAAAAGTTTCCTATCGCTAAATTTTATTATAGTATTCCAACGAAAAATTGGAAAATTATTTAAAGTTTACAGTTTGCGCGTTGCTAAACGAACAGCCACGACCAATTGACACGATCACCAGCAAAGACAATTCGAACAGAACACCAACTTATTCTAATCACACCAAATTACTCAGAAAGAAATACTTCATCTATTCTATTCGACTGTATCCTTACCTCTCAGTATGTTATTTGAGTTATTATGTTTTAGTAATCATTATTTGCCTTGCAGGTGAATCTCTAACGCCTTAGTGTACATAAAACAACAAAATGGAGACTCAGCCCTTGGCAATAATTTTCTAAAATAGCTTTTTTGTATACAAATGTTTACCATTGTTATTTTTCAGTTCGCATCTCTCTTGTTTCACCATGGAAACGAAATAAGTTGCCAACCTCGTTAAAATTCCCAACATACGTAAATATTAACCAGAAACAAAAAATCGTATGACTTATTGAATTGTCAAGCAAACAGGTTAAAAATATACTTGTCGTCTACATTGGTTGCCTAATGGAAAGGCCAAAATTGCTATTATTTAATTTTAAAACGTGAGAAGGATTGGTTAGCACAAACAAATTATCTGTTCAAATGGTGTTTAGAAAATGTAATACCTTCTAGTAGAACGTTCAACCATCGTCTTCAATATCTTCTAAACGAATGAAGGGCAATAACTGTAAAATAGGAAAAGTTGCCAATAAAGGGCCAATTTTTCGCTCTTTGATATTTTTGCTAACGTTCTGGACTTCTGCATGTAACACACATATGTATTGCATGCAGTACAGGTGGACAACATATTGCGATAACGAAACTGCTCCTTTATTGAGAGCGAGTTCACTGCTCCAGTGGAACAGAGATATGAAATTAACTATGGCGAATAAATAGTCGAAGTATATGTTCTGTTTTCTAGGATAACGCATCTGTAAGTATCGTGATCGTTTTCCCTTTCATTCTAATAGCTATCTAAGTAACAAGGAATGTAAGGACCTATTAACATTTGAGGTAGGCAAGTACAAGCCAAGGCAAAGCCGCGGCTTGTTGCCTGCCGAAACTTTAAATAACTTTTGAATTCCCCATCGCTTTTTTTTTTGGTGATACAGA
Source organism: Agriotes lineatus (assembly GCA_940337035.1). Taxonomy (NCBI): domain Eukaryota; kingdom Metazoa; phylum Arthropoda; class Insecta; order Coleoptera; family Elateridae; genus Agriotes; species Agriotes lineatus. The sequence continues at coordinate 76,675,071 of OW679194.1, read as the reverse complement.
TTTTCTGAAATAACAGCGGATTGATAAAAATAGGAATATTGTCAACTTTGACACTGCTTTTAGCTGCTCCTAATGAAAGCAATGCATCTTTACGCTGAAATGTTATCGAACCAAAATGTTTGCCCAGAGTCTTCGCCATAGCCGCAGCAACAATTTCTTGTGCCATGTGGCAATTTAATGTTTTAACGCCAACGACGCCACTGTTGATGAGAGCATACTATCGACTTGCGGAAACGGATTATGTTGCAACAGCCATTCTGCATTTTTGCCACATCGTACTGGTCACGTGTCATACGCGTTAGCCGCATAGCCACATGCTGCTCCGTTGTGCTTAAGCGGATTGCGCTAAACTCTTCGCACATAGACATGTTACAGTGTCAAACTGATTTTACGACACTCACGGATGAGTGAGTGGCATATACCTAAACAAGTCTGGGAAACGTGCACACCTACCTTGGAAATCGCTACAAAATAGGCTAAAGGCCGCGGCTCAAATACGCTCAGGGAGATGGGCGTGGTCCAAAGAAAACGAGACACCACAACGCAAGCGTGTCAATATGGATAAGGTGTTACAAAATAAATGGGCGCCACAAGATCCAATAGGGGGAAAACCCAAGCTTAACCGAATCTTGCAAGCTAAACGGGGCCAAAAGTGCTCAAATACTAACGTTGGAGACAGCAGCGCAGCGACAAGAGCGCCAACTTACTCTCAACGCTTATTCACTACTTTCGGACCTCACCTTACATCGATCTTGACACAGTGACTAAGTCACCCTGTAAACAAACATGCACAATGCAAGGAAAAATCATAAGTCATTAACAATTAATACATCTATTAGGCCACCTCACATGGCCGAAACTTTACAGCGGCGCCGACGTGGTCGGCATGTACAACAATAAATACAAAGAAAAAGGAATGAAACCCAGCTGGGAGACGCCTTAGCTAAAAGAAAACTATTACGCACAACTAAAGCAGATAAAGCTTCCCAAGCGTTGGCTCATACAACAAAGGTTAACTTTTGTAAGTGAGTGTACCTGGCCTCGATTAAACGGCGGGCGGGCGGTAAGTCAAATTCGATTATATTTAAATGTTAGATGGCGGCAAAACAGGTTTAATATGCAACTACTAAATTTGTACGTGAGTGTACCAGGCTTTAAAGAGCCAATTTGAATTTTATGGCGACGCAACGCCAGCTTACAACAAACAAGTTTGTTACACCATAGTTAATTTTGTACGTAAATGTACCAAGTTCGAATGAGATATCAGGCGGCAAATATGCTAGCATTAAATGCAATGCAAAGCCTGCTTGCGGCAAACCAGTTTGTTACACAATGGTTAATTTTGTACGTGAATGTAACAAGTTCGACTGAAATATCAGGCGGCAAATATGCGAGCATTAATTGCAATGCAAAGCCTGCTTGCAGCAAACAAGTTTGTTACACAATGATTAATTTTGTACGTGAATGTTAGGTACAACAAAGCGCATGCTACCTTTTTTAGTGGGTCAGCCTCAAGACTTATAATCGGCAGGCGTCGGTTGTCACTTTACTGCTGTTGAAATGGTGTATGTGGAAATAGCGGCGTCCAAGAGATCTCCTGCATGAGTCGCGGGGCGAAATTGGTGCTCTGTCCGATGGCAATTGCAAACAACGGCGTAGCTCACTCGAGAAAATCCTGCCCAAAACGGCCGATAAAACACGCTAACGAGCCTCCGTAATTAACGAGTGGCTTAGGCCAACAACACGGACACCACCAGCTCCCCGAAAATAACAACAGTCCGCTTTCACAGCTAGCCCAGAACCGACTCCTCGAAAAAATTAGTCAAATGTAATCAACTCGGTCGCCCTCCGACGCACGAAGCGCCGGGGGCGACAAACTTTTCCTCACACGACTGTGCTGTCTCGCGGCTGAAGACGAAATCCCTGAAAACAGACACTAACGGAGCCTCGCGTTCAAACTTGCTGTCTGGGAAGCCAGGTGTGACCAATAGGAAAACAGCAACTTCGCGCACCGACGATAAGGCCGTCTCGGTGTAAAAGGGATCGACTGATGTTTTAAAAGTTTGAAGATAGGCATCTCACTCGCTCTCATTGATTATGTTTCTGGAAAATATTAAAAACGAACGTTGTTACCAACGATGAGACAGCCAGCTGCAAAATGCGACTGCATAGAGGCTCGCGCGAAAGCTAGACTGACAAATGAAACCAAAAGCTTCGCACGGGTTAGGATTTTTGTTTAATGCGAAAAGTAGGGTTTCCAAGTCCCGGGACCAAAAGTGTTTTCGAGACTTACGGACTAAGTCCCGAAGATCCAGAAAATGGTTCCGAAAAGGAAATAATGTTCAGGTAAAATTTCCAAATGCAATTTCCAAAAAAAAACTAGTGTTTTAAGTTAAATAAAGTATTTCTGTGCGTTGGGGTTAGTCTATAACTTCATTTCTTTCTTTTGGTACTAAAAATGTCTGTCGCTCTTCATCGTTTGCTTTTGTTTGAACTGCAAAGTGCTTGTGTAATCCTTTCGTCAAGCTGCCTCTGAATATGATAATTTTATAACAATAAACTTTACATTTCGCCAATGTTTCCATATTGACTTCAAATTGTTATTTTTTTTTTAATATAGAATGAAGGTAGGTCGAGAATCGGAATTCATTCTGATTGTAATGCTTTAGCAGACAAATAACGAACACATTTAAAACCCAAAAATATAAATTATTCAGCTTCTTCGCACATAATTTTTAAAATTTACAAATTTAGTTATCTTACTGTTACTAGTACGCACACGACTACGTATAAAATATATCTAAATCTAACAAAATAAACAGGCAAATACATAAATAGAAGAAGATATGCAAATGTGGCTGAAACAACATACAGGTTTAATTCTAACCTACCGAAAATAATACCTCACCTGCCTACGCAAAACGCAAATAATGCAGAATGTGCAAGAGGCGTGAGTAATACGCCGGACGCCGGTGAATATCCTTCCTAATTCTCTGATGTAGAGTATACACACGCATGTCCCGGGACTTCGCCTGGGCTGGCTGTGGTCCCGGGACTCGATTTTTGTGGTAGAATCCCCAGACTGTCCCGGGACCGGATCCCGGGATTGGAAACCCTAGCGAAAAGCAGCCAAATGGTTATGTAGCTATCGGAATTAAGAAAAAATAAAAATAGCCTGACACGCAGTTGCGAACATACTTAAGCTTTTTTAGTTTGTCAACTCACCAATAACTACATGTCACTGGAAGACATTGCCGGGACAGTCAGTTTTATTCTGCTGATCCCGCCTACTTTTTAGATCAACAAAACTTTCACGCCTCCATGTGTTGATTCTTATATAAAGAAATTATCCTGGTACTACTGTATCAAGTATAGATAGTACCACCAATCATATACAGACAAAGTGTATATATCACTGTATAAACAGTTATATAATAGATTAGACTACTTTAGGTAAACTAATTTGGAGAAAATTGGTGAAAAGTATCATGCAAATGCCCTTCTCCAAGATTTTAAAAAGTTTTTCCTACTGTTCGGCCCTGTAACTTGGAAAATATTAGTCTTACAAAAAAAATTATAAATGCGATTTTGTATAAAATTTGATTATCTCAACTTTTCATAGATCATTTGTTTTATAAAATCTACAGGAACCGAGTTATATGCCAGTAACTGATTTTGGCCGCCATTCTTTCAAGATGGTGGCGCTAGCGGCGGTCGCATGAGGTCGCAAACTTAGGTGCTTGTTAATGACCTCCAAGTCTGCACTTCTGCCAAGTTTCAAAACTTCGCAACCTTTTGCACCAAAATACTATTATTCTGTATCTAATGACTGGACTATATTATCTGTAACCTCATTTACCTTGCGGTGTAAGGGCTGGTGCTTTATACACTTGCATCTGTCGGTACTTGTCCCGGATTCGGGTTATAGATTTGGAGCGCTCTTTTTGTGCTTGCGCAGTAAGGATTGTGTGCGGTGTCTATCTTCGTGATGTGTTGACCTTGTTACTCTATCTCGTAGGTCTGTGGTTCTGAGTAGATCACAGTTAATTTAGTGCCCAACTGTGAATGATCTCACCGAGCCGGATTCTAATCGCCAAGGCTGCCGGCATAAACATCTGAGATCCCGGTAGTCATGGAATTAGCTACTTATAAATGTTGGTTAGCATTATACATATTTCAATTATAATAAGTATTGGTATGAAATGTAATAAAATGCAAATAATAGGAAGGAAATGTGCCCCAGATTCTGCAGTTTAGCCTACGACTCGATTATAAAAATCTCCTGTTCTAACTTCAATACTTATTGCAATCTGTAATAATTTTTGACAGATAGGAATTTTAGTTGTGATGACATTAATGACATTTAGTTTAGTTGGATTCATCACTTTAATAAAGCGGTGTTGATTCCAAAAGTAATCTGATATCAGATATTTATGGCCACCCGGTATTATAATATTATAAATTATGTTTTCCTAATACCTACATGTTATTGTACTATATCAGTAATGTCTGCTTGATTGAAATGTTACCAATAATAGCCAAGGTCGTTAAAATTTAGCAGCCACGCCCTTTGTATCCGTTGCTACACTAGCAAATTACTTGAGGGACTCAGGTTACTAGTAAGATATATTGATATTATTTATATTAAAATCACATCTTAAAATTGGCCGGTTTTAGTAGCTATTACGAAAACTGTTAAACAACATACTGCCGATATTACATATAACTTACTCGCATAATGTATTAGCCTCGGCCTAATCGGCTTTGGTCACAAAATGTATTCTCGTCCATTATATGCTTAATATAGGTCCAATAGTGTTAAATACTATAATTGTCAAACTGACACTTGTAAAATCAGCCGTCACGGGTTTTCATCACCAACCGCAAATAGCTCTTTAAGTAAGAAGGAATGTATGGAACTATTAACATATGAGGTAGGCAAGTACAAGCCAAGGCGAAGCCGCGGCTTGTTGCCTGCCGAAAATGTTAATAGGCGATACATTCCGAGTTATCTTATTATATTTTTCCCGCTGCTTATCGAAATTTTCCTAGATTTTTGAAAAAATCGTTTGGTTTGTCACCTGTCACCAGGATTCATTTTCGTGAGTCGTATTACCAGTGAGTGTCACATGTCACATAAACACTTGCAATTATAAACAAAACGTCTAAGTCTGCATTTTGCATAGCTAATTTTATTATTCTAGGAACTTGATAATAATATCAAGTTCCATTGTCAAGGGAAAGCAGCAAACAAATATAATCATCGACTTACACGTTTTGTTACTAAGGCTGTATCACTGACTTACATGATCAGCAGCGAGAAAATATCTTTAAATAATGGCGGCTTATGAAATGACTTTCTTTTCGCAAGCCGTTGAGATTGACAAACCTTGATAGGTTCAAGTCCAAACGGTCCAAGCAACCACACTCTCACTAACTCAACACTTCTGAGTGATAATGCTGCAAAATACAAAAAAAAACAAACAAAATGAAGAAATCAGTACTGAAACTAAAGTCAGAAGCCTCCAAAATTTTTCAAATTATGCATGTATAGATAAAATTCGCATGTCAATAAATCTTTGCCTGTGATTGATTTCTTTTACTGGTATGCCAATTATTGCAATTGGCGCCACTAAATCCCTGCAAGTGTAAACGAGTCTTAAAATTCGAGTGCAAGAATTAGTAACCCCCTGATAACTTTACATTATAGATAACTAGCAAGATGCCCGTTCTTCGTACGGACTACAAATGTTTGTTTCTTCTTCTAAATCTTAAATGAATTCTGGTCCTCCCCCCTTTCCCTCACTCAATACACTGAACTAAAAAAGGCTGCAAAACAACATTGTAAGTAAAAAGAAAACAATATTCTTCCGAAAAAAGTTTTCCTTGACTCTTTTATTCTTCACGTACTCCCTGGAAATGTGTATATAATTGTCGTTACCCTTGTATAGATTGATAAAACTATAGTTTTAGTAGAACAATGAGATATCATCAAAAATATATGTACTTAGTAAATGTATTCATAAACTATAGCAGGATACCTGTTTCCACCACAAGGGAATGGAATTTCAAAAATTCTCCTATTTTATTCTAAGAAATATTGAGAAATTCGTGCCAACACAGTTTACCCTTTTTCACCCCTTAGGAGTAAAATTTCTAAAAATTCTTTCAGCCCGTTTTATTCTAAAATGAACCCAGAGGGAAAATAATTTATAATTTTAACCCCCTACCCCTTTTCAGTTTTTCCTTTTTACCGGTTTAGGGGTGAAATTCAAAAAACCCTAAAACCCATTTCTAAAGATTTGAAAAACACATCTATATGACAAAAAAGAATGTTCTAACCTAACAAACACAATACATACAAGAGGTTCTATAATTGACCCCGAATGCAGATTCGCACCATTAAAGGGTTGATTAGGGCAAAATCCTGAAATGTGTTTTTAGACATTTGCCTTGGATACCTATGCAATCAAACAGCAAGTCGATATCTTATCGGGTCTAAGAGATATTGAGGAATTCGTGAAAACACGGTTTATCCCTTTTCACCCCTTTACGGGCAAATTTTTCAAAATTTCTTAAACCACTTTTTAAATATTTTAAAAATACATCTATATGAAAAAAAGAATCTTTAACAGAAGAAACATAGGAGATACGAAGGGTTCTTTAATTCACCCCGATTCCATACTTGAACCTTTAGGGGTTGGTTAGGGCAAAATCCTGAAATACGTTTCTAGGCATTTACATTGAAAATCTTTGCAAGTAAACACCAAGTCGATATCTCATAGGGTGTAAGAGATATGGAGAAATTCGTAAAAACACATTTTACCCCTTTTCACCCCCTTAGGGGTAGAATTTCAAAAAATCCCTTCTTAGCACGACCTTACGTCACAAATTGAATCTTTCACCCAAATTTTAACTTTGTAGTACCAGTGGTTACGGCTCTGCGTTGATTAGTCAGGGTTGTGACTTTCCTTTATATATGTATAGATAGATAAAATTGATGTTAGTCTCATAAAACTGCATTTTTTTCCATTAACTTCATTTATTCCAAAATTTAAAAAAATCGCTTTTAACTCATTTTATTGTGAAATGGTACTCACAGCAAATAATAGTAATTTATTATACAAGACGATAAAGTTAAATTTTATCCACGAGTGAATCGTTTAACGTCGAGACGAAGTCGAGACGTTAATGATTCAAGAGTGGATAGAAATAACTTTTTTAGACGACCACGTATGAAAGTAACATTATCGCGACAGAAGCCTACTACAGAAAGTTGACAATTTCATACACTAGCACGATATTATATCGTGCTAGTCATATCGTAACGGCACAGAGTTATTCACATCACGGCCTGCTTAATTGTGTGACAAACGTCACTTTGACGTTTGTCACACAATTCAGCAGACCGTGATTCAAATATAATCCAGACGCTTTTGCTTTATTCGTTGCTCTGCTTCCAACAAGCTGTAATTTTTTATAATTGCACCAATAATAATATAACGATCAATTTTGCAAACGAAATAAAAACAATTCTTAAAAATAGAATTTACTTTGAGTGGTCGTCTAAAAAATAGTGTTCATAACTCGCCCGAAAGTGCAAATATCTGTGATCGTGTTTTAGATCCACTCGGGCTTCGCTTCGCTACGCCCTCGTTTGTCTAATCAACACTCGCACGATATTTGCTACTTTCGACGCTTGTCATGAAAATAACTATATCGTCGTGTATAATACAATATTTTTTTCTATAGCAAGAACTTTAACAATTTCAAAAGAAAATAGTGACAGTCAATCACATTTCAAAATGTCAGTAGCTGGATTGGGTTGCTACGATAATACGAAGCTGTCATATTTAATTTAAACAAAAGTTAGAAAATTAAATTACTTTATCTATCCTTGATGTTAAAGTGCTACTTTATCTACCCTTGCTGTTAAAGTAAAACTTGACCTTTTGTTTTGAGTTGATAAAAGCACACTTTAACATGTGCTATAGAAAAAAATATAATAATTTTAAACCCCCTACCCCTTTTCAGTTTTTCCTCCTTTTACCCCTTTAGGGTTAAAATTTTTAAATCCCCTTAAACCCCTTTCTAAATATTTTAAAAATACATCTATATGCCAAAAAAGAATGTTCTAACTCAATAAACATAGGAGATACGAAGGGTTCTTTAATTCACCCCCAATCCAGATTTGCACCTTTAGGGGTTGATTAAGGCAAAATCCTGAAATACGTTTCTAGGTATTTGCATTGCTAATCTTCGCAAGTAAACACCAAATTGATATATTATCGGGTGTAAGAGATATTGAGGAATTCGTGAAAACACATTTTACCCTTTTTCACCCCCTTAGGGGTCAAATTTCAAAAAATCCCTTCTTAACACTACCTTACGTAAGAAATTGAATCTTGCACCTAAATCTCAAGTTTCTAGTACCAGTGGTTTCGGCTCTGCGTTGATTAGTCAGAGTTATGACTTTCCTTTATATATGTATAGATTATATTTTTATAGGTTAAGAGTGATTAATATCCCGCTTTTCAACTTAAACTAATCCGAAGAACACCCTATGGATATTCTACTGCAAAACACCCTGTATATTAGAGTAATATTACTTTTGTTACAGCGAGTCTCAGAATAGACTGCAATAAAGATTATTTCCAATAGTTCTTTTTTTGGGGAGTGTTTGATCACTCTATATATTATCTTAGAGCAACCCGACATTACACTTGACCTTGAATGTGTTATATGTAATTACTTTCGGCAATTTAATTAGTTTATTATTTCCGCTACCACTTTTTGCTTTATTACGCCATAGCGTGCAATTATGTACTTTGTTACATTTTATTTTTAACATTATCACCTGATTGTTAACATAATTATTGAAGTTCCAGGCATATTTGTCTTTTTAGCGTTATCATAAAATATACATCAGGAGTTCTAGTTCCTAACATACCTACACCGATGAAAATTGTTCTAGAAATTATGCGAAGGTCGCAATACAACAATGAACTTGAATGTTGCTCATAAGGAAGTCGATACAGTTAATGAATAAATTATACTTGTAGTTATTCGAGTTTATAGTTGTTCACGTTTCCTATAGAGCTGCAGCTGCTTATACAACTTTATACTGCGGGTTGCCTAGGTATTCTACCCTTGCGAAACTTTAAAAAACGGCAAGCAGGGATTTTCGAGGAAATTCCAAGTTATTGCCTTTATTATAATTATTGAAATTGTTGATTATATTCCTAGGTGTTGTTGTTTGCAATACTATGCGCGGCCTAGAACTGCGAAAAATCATTTAATGAGATGTAATTCACGAAACCAGGAAAGGCTGCGGAAATATTGGACAGGTTATTGCATTAGGAAGTGGACAATCCGTACGCATTTCATCAAAAGGCAATGTCGAAATTATACATGCGTTCAATGACATAAAGAAGGCCGCTATTCTGATAACCCTCGTGCCACGCCTTGCCTCCTGCTGATTATACTGAACAATGAGCACGTATGAGCAGTGTTGTCTTTAGGCACGACCAAGGGCCCCAGGCCTGCGACTCTAACTTTTGGGGTCCCCGGCCGGCGTACGTAAACTATAATAATTAATTTCCTAAGAAAAATAAAAATAAAATTAATTTTGTACATAAATAGTAATTTATTATACAAGACGATAAAGTTAAATTTTATCCACGAGTGAATCGTTTAACGTCGAGACGAAGTCGAGACGTTAATGATTCAAGAGTGGATAGAAATAACTTTATCGTCGTGTATAATACAATATTTTTTTCTATAGCAAGAACTTTAACAATTTCAAAAGAAAATAAGGACAGTCAATCACATTTCAAAATGTCAGTAGCTAGATTGGGTTGCTGCGATAATACGAATCTGTCATATTAATTTAAACAAAAGTTAGAAAATTAAATTATTTTATCTATCCTTGATGTTAAAGTGCTACTTTATCTACCCCTGCTGTTAAAGTAAAACTTGACCTTTTGTTTTGAGTTGATAAAAGCACACTTTAACATGTGCTATAGAAAAAAAATTATTAATTCAGAAAGGGGTTTCAAAAAGCCCGATATACAGGGTGTGTATAAATTGGTTAACAAACTACACGCGGCGATGTCGGTCATAAAATTCTGAGTAGAAAATCTTAATACAAAAATGTTGGATTGGTCTTCATGAGCCCTCGCGAGCGGTAGATAAAAACACATTTTTTCAGGTAAATTACGTTTTCTGTTTTAAATACGTCAAAGTATTATTAAGATAAGTTATTCAAAATGTAAAATTATAGTCGCATGCAAAATTTGAGAAATATCGGCTTACCCAAAAGTACTTTATTTAATTCACACATTTTAATAACAGTGCGTCGATATTTCTGAAATTTTATATAGGACTATAATTTTACTGTTTGAACAACTCTTCCTGATGACATTTTGTCGTATTTAAAACAGAAAGGGTGCATTACCTCAAAAAAAACAATTGTTTTTATCTACCACTCGTGAGGGTTCATGAAAACCAATCCAAAATTTTAGTAGTAAGATTTTGAACTCATAATTTTATGACCAACATCGCCACGTGTAGGTTGTTCGCCAATTTATACACACCATGTATACTATGTAGACAAACTTTCTTTTAAAACATGCAAAGGCAAAGAATTAGTGTCTCAAGTCTCAATACCATACTACAAGAGACGCTAAATAAACTCTTTATCGTTATTGTGAATAGAACACGATATACGAGGTAAGGTCCATATATTCCCAGCCGCCCCCATTTGCTTTAGCACTATAGTGAAAATTTCAAGTGTATTATTTTGTTTATTACTTTTCCCGCTGCTAATCATGTAAGTCAGTGGTACAGCCTTAGTAACAAAACGTGTAAGTCGGTGATTATATTTGTTTGCTGTTTTTTCTTGACAACGGAACTATTAAGTTCCTAGGATAATAAAATTAGTGCCGCAAGATGCAGATTAGACGTTTTGTTAATAAATTGCAAGTGTTTAATTGACATGTGACACTCACAGGTAACACGACTCACGAAAACTAATCCTGGTGACAGGTGGCAAACCAAACGATTTTTTCAAAAATCTAGGAAAATTTCGAAATGCAGCGGGAAAAATATAATAAGATAACTCGGAATGTATCGCCTATTAACATTTTCGGCAGGCAGCAAGCCGCGACTTCGTCTTGGCTTGTACTTGCCTACCTCAAATGTTAATAGGGCCTTACATTCCTTGTTACTTAACTAGCTATTAGTAGACTATGCCAAAAAAGCGAATTGGTCACGTGACACATTATTTTATTGACGGTTAAAGAATCAAAGTCTTGTCAAGCATTTTTCCGAAATATTTAAAATTGAATATCGTGCTGTAATACAGTTTCTCACAAAAGAAGGTTACTCCGATAGAAATAAAAAAAAATTCATGGGAACTCCTCACCTTCATTCTCCACGGTAAAAGAATGGTCTAAGTTATTTGGCATGGGCAGAGAATCTCTCGAAGATGGTTCTCGTGACGGTCGGTCCGTAACAATGGTTACTCCAGAAAATGTTGCATTAGTTGAAGCCGTTTAAAAACAAAATAAATTGCAGCAAGGACCAATCTTTCTAAAACAACTGTCCTTTGAATTCTCCATGACCATTTACACACAAGTAATATGAGTGTAAAGTGGGTGCCAGAACTTCTGACTCTTATTCATAACCAGCAAAGAGTTGACTGTTGAGTTGAATCTTTGGAGCTCTGTCGTGATAACAAGAATGAAGTAATTGATTCCATTGTTACCGGGGACGAAACAATGGTTCTTTATTATGATCCTCTTTCAAAAAAACGAATCCATGGAGTGGCGTCGTTGACGACAACCACCACCGAGGAAATCAAAAGTCTCTTAATCAACGAAGAAAACATGATCACAGTATTTTGGGACTGCAAAGGAATTTTGCTGATAGATTTTAAAGAACGAAATACTACCGTAAATGGAACATATTATGCTAGCTTACTGCACCGGCTACGAAAAGCGAAGAGGAAAGCTCACTAACGGTGTACTGCTATTCATCACAATTCCCCAGTACACTCTGCAGCAGTTGTAAAGGTTGCTATTTAAGATTGTGGGTTTTTGGAACTCAACCACCCACCCTATAGTCTTGATCTAGCACCAAGTGACTACTTTCTGTTTTCAAAATTGAAGTCAGATTTGCGTGATTTAAAATTTAGGGACGATGAAGAAGTTCAAGCTGCAGTTTTCAATCATTTTCAGGAAAGAAGTCCGGAATACTTTTATAAGGGTATAGCAATGTTATTTAAGCGTTGTGAAAAATGTGTTGATATTAAAGAAGATTACATTAAAAAATAATAAAGTCGTTTCGAATTTATCGTAGTTCTAACATACCTAGGCCAGGAATTTATGGACCTTACCTTGTATATAAATCGAGAAAATATTATAAGTACAGAGTGATTTCTAAAAAACTCAATTACAGCAGGCCCTGGATAGCCTGAATCAGTTGGCAGTACTGAAGTGCATTGTCAGTCGATGTCTTCTTTCTTCTTTCTTTATACATTCATTTATGTATCTCTTTTCATTCTCATATTAATGTATGATAAAATTGGAAACAAATTATTATTATTATTATTAAATTTAGAAAAACAACAAATGCCGAATAAAACGATCGAACTTATAAAATAAAATATCTGGAAATTAACTTTAGTAGGCAGGTGATTTTTGAGCTTCTATTTTAAATATTGCAATTAAATGTATGTCATTCCTATCACTCATGCACAGGGTGCGTTTTTACTGCTATTTCGTCCTATCCACACCCAATTTACAAAAACTTTTAAAAAATCTGACTTGAGTAGGTGTTAGCATTTTGAACCAAACATCACTTAAATTGTAGAATTCTTGTGTTAATTAATTCTTGGCAAATAACTAAAAATAAAAGCAACGTTAAATAATACTTATGTGAAAAAACAGAATTTTAATAAATGTCATTGTTTCTGGGGAAAGAAATACATGCAAGTAAATCTTGTTCTGCACATGTAAATTGGAATGAGAACAGATACTGCCTTCTATCGTGAACTGTATATTTATTTGAACTTTGCCGGCTATCCTGGTTGTTGCCTCGGCGGCGACCATCTTATTGGTGTGCATCTCATATCCCATCCAAGACCAAACAGTAAATAATAAATATATTTACGGAGCGAAAACAGTATTTAACAGAGCCAATCTTACAGCTGTATTTGTATTATCTGCTTGTGCTGCGATTATAACTTGGTTCTTCAAATTCAATGGTCATGCTATGCAAAACAGCACACTGTTAACGTTGTGTCGAGTTTAATCCTCATAAGTGCAAAAGACAAGGAAAACGCCTCTTCAAAATGCCAAAACACCTTTTGACTGGATTGCGAGTGGTAACATGAACAATATTATATGCTTCTTCATTAGGTGTGCGAGGGTTTAGCATAGGTGTTAATAGATACTTTTTGCACGGATAACCATTATCACCAAAGAGGTACTCATTGCTGTAATCTCCATTTCACAAGTCTGGAACTAGTGTTGAATCGTTGAAAATAGTGTTTTCGTAAACAGAACCAGGCCATCTAGCCATCTTCAGAAAGGCATCGCATACAACGTGGACATGTATAGAATTAGATAAATTGACAATAGCTTTACCAAGTACCATTTTTGCAAAAAGAATACAGACACCAGACTGTCAATATATTATTATACAAAAAACAGCTTGTTTCACTTGAATTAATATATGCCACGGTGAACGAAATGATATTTTGATCATTTAGGCTAAATGAAATGAATCCGTAATTTATTTTTAAGTTAGCGTTTCTCAACTATTGTTTATAATTATTGTTGTAGTCCAGCCATTATAATATTTTAGGTTACAAAAGGTCATGAAGTTTTGAAACTTGGCAGGAATGTCGACCCATATGCCCTAACTATGGCTCTTAATTTGCGACCTCGGGAGGTCGCCGCTCGCGCCGCCATCTTGGAAAAATGGCTCCCAAAAACAGTTTTTGGCGTTTAACTCCGTTCCTGTTAATCCTATGCAAAAAAGTTCTGATGATAAATTAAAGAGAATAAAATTTGCTGCTAAACAATACTCATAATATTTTTTTGTCAGATCGTTAGCTTTCGAGTTAAAGGGCTTACATTTTGAATTCGCAAAAAATCTGTATTTTTAACAGTTTTTTTACATTAACCACAAATTAACTTATCTATAGTTTGTTGTACAGAAACATTATTAAAACCAATACATATTGCAACTCGTTTCTACACCACCCATGAGGTAGAGTGCATCGGCGCGTTTTTTTACGTGGTTTCCCCAGTAGGCCTAATCCACAATCGAATTGATTACCTACTTGCTTTTCCACAGCTTTGTACGTTGCGATAGTTTTGGCGCAAATGGTTTTTCAGAGTCACCAGCCTCTTCTTCTTCTCTTTCATTCTCCTCGTACATTTGTAAGGAGTCAAGAATATCTGCAGCCTCATTATCGTCCTCTTCGTCAGAATCTTCCACAATGTCAGGAATGTTTTCACAAGCTACACCATTGCAATAGAACATTTTAACCCGATCTTCCGACACCCGCATGCCGTCCCACAGCCTTTTTTACATCTGCAAGAAATTGACTGCAGAAGTATGTCGGGGGCTGGCTGTTGTGTTGTGCGAACAACATTAAGCCCTGTTCTTGTTTTCTGCCAACCGTATTCCTCCGGGTTTTTCGTAATGCCATTCCACATCTGAACTTGATGATATGTCCGTAGACAATGCTGACGTGCAGAATCTTCTGTGGGAGGCAGGGAGGTAAGGTTAAATTTGTTTTTGGAAAGAGCCTTCACAAAACATTCGTATTGGAGGGAATCCAATGAGTCGTTTTCATGCGATGCACTGCAGCTGTAGCGAGAGCATTAACGTCTGTTTCTGGATGCTGAAAGATTTTAATAGTATTAGCCAACTTGTCGTTTTTTTTAAGGAGGTTGAAAAATTTGATTTTCCCCTGGTTGAACAGAGCACAGGTGGTATCGCAACCACTGAATGCATGGAGAAACTGAAAATTCTTCGCTACGGTATCCTTGTAGTTGAGGCTTTGCCCAGAAAATATCTGTTTCGCAATCTTTTCTCTGGCTGGTTTCCGCAAAAAAACATTGGCATGATCTCGTGCCCTTGCGGTTAACGGAACCAATAGATCTATGTCTTCCCCTACAACATAAACAAACGGATATGAAGAGAACATATCGAGCGCTGTTTGGACGATGAGCAAATCCGCATCCTCCACGGATTGCTTTACTGTATAACCATGCTCTTCAAACTTCTTCATTAACATAGGAATTAAACGCCTTTTGTTCGAATCGGTGGGCAGAAACTTTTCTTGCGAAACAGTGGAAATCATTGCTTCATCGAAAACGCTATCAGCGCAGGTTTGCGACCTGAAACATCGATGTCTTTCCTCGCTTTTCGTGCTCATGCTATCGAAGTTATCCGGATAACCGTCAAAAACTATACATGCGTTTGATCCTTAGTGCCGCTTAACGTATTCCACATAGAGTATACAAATTGTTCCGAACGAATCGTTGCGATGCAGACGCAGATTTGAAAACGTACATGCGGTAGCGGTTTACATGCGTTCCAACGTGGAAATTAATATTCTTCGGCGGATACAAACAACTGGCATTGTGCATGTGTGTAAACGTAACCCAACGTTGTAAACATGACAGCATATGACGACATTTACCATAATATAACAAATATCGTAATATGCTGTCACTTTAACAACGTTGTTCCACCTTAACACAAGTCCAATGACCAACTTTCCGCATTGTCCATGTCGAGTAGATCCGCCCTATTGGGGGACTTTCATTGGAACAGTGCATGGTGTTGGGGTCCCACGTGTCATTGTATGTAATAGATATACTAGTAATTTTGTTAGGTAAAAATAGATAAAGTGAAAAAATTCGTGTGAAAACGCAGTTTTTTCGAGAATTCGAAATTTTCGCTCTACTTCCCATCCCGCTAACTCGAAAACTATCAATCTGCCGAGAAAATGTTATTAGTGTTGTTTTGTAGAAAATATTATCCTCTTTAATTTATAATTAGAACTTTTTTGCATAGGATTAACAGGAACGGAGTTATACCTCAAAAACTGTTTTTGGGCACCATTTTTCCAAGATGGCTGCGCGAGCGGCGACCTCCCGAGGTCGCAAATTAAGAGCCATCGTTAGGGCATATGGGTCGACATTCCTGCCAAGTTTCAAAACTTCATGACCTTTTGTAAGCAAATCCGTTTTATTTCCTTTTAATGACTGGACTATTGTTAAAGCTGTTTAAAATTTTGCTAAAAACTCCTACAATTATGATGTAAGAATATTTGCCAAAGAGAATTTCTTTTGTGTGTACAAAATAAAGATACCTGAAAAATCTGAACTGGGCCAAATGCTGTGATTTTCGGATCGTAACTCCAGTTTTTTTGCAGCTCTTTCGTCATTCTGTGGCATTTTAATGTATCTGTTCTCTAGCTGCGCAATATAACAACTTACTTTACTGATAATTCTACAAACACTGGATTTATGGATCCCCATGTGATCACCAATTAACTGTTAAAATGCACCAGTGGCATAACATCTCAGCAAGTAGCAGTTGATTCAGGGCACTGATTGATTTGTTTAATTTTGTAAGACATTATACCAAATCTGCAAATATGGGAATCATTTTCATTACCGTCTGCTTTAAAAACCGATAACGCATTTTAAAATTCAGGTCGTCGAGCACGTTAAACAGATTTTTTCTGTCTGGAAGCAATTGTCGTGGAATATGGAATATGCTCCACTTCTTCGTCAACACTTTACAGTTCAGATAATGATAAGTCCCTCACTATTTGTTGTAATTAAAGGTAATTCAACTGTATATTTACAAATTGTATTTATTTTTAATAAATAAACAGTTACTGGCATTAAATTGTTTGTCTTCTGTCAAGTTGACAGTAGTGCCTTCAATTGTTTCTGATACTGCGTTAGCTAACGTAGCGTCAGACTTGATCTGACGTGCGATTAAACTTAACGATGGTTTCTGCAACTCAAATCTTGACTTAACGTCACGTTAAAGTTGATCTGACGTAGGATTAGCTACGCAGCGTTAGGTAACGTTGTGTCAACTAACGAAGCTTTCAGAAACTGAAATTGACATTTAACGCAGTTTCAAGTACTTAACGCTGCGATACAATTCTGACGTGCTTTTCTGCAACCGGCCCTTAGTATGGTTTAATATCTCCATGGCAATTAGAGATCGTTAACTACGACAGGATCAGTAGTACAGGCGCCAGGGAATTTTTACATGCAATTCTTGGTACCAGCATTTTGTGTTAATGGGTGGGTGGGGGGCTGTGCTCTGAGTCTAATTTTAAGTTTTCGGATCGATCGGAGAAATTGTTTTTCCGCAATATCGGAAGAAGTGTTGAAAACAGTTTTTCAGCAATTTCTCGTTTCCTGTTGCTCTGGCACTGGCATTGCATCAATACAAGTTTGTAGTTTATGAAATTCCTCACAACTTTTGGAAATGCCTTTTTCTCGTGCGCTCAACAATTTAAAAGTTGTTACCCCATAAAGCCAAGAAATAAAGGGTTGAAATGGGTTTTACGTAAATATATCGCTTTCAGTTAATCCTACGATAAAAAATACTCTTATATTTTTTGTAGAACAACTAATTTGCATAAAATTTGTGTATGAGTATTTTTCCATTTGGACAATTATTTACCTTTCTACAGCGCCGCAAATGTCGCAAGTCACGTAAACCGTACATTTAGTGTGCACTTTCGAACGGCCCTGTTCCTTCGAGTGTGTCGCACCAACTGTTTTCCACACCACCTTTGAGGTATAGCTTGTGGCGCGTTTTCTTACGTGGTCTCCCCTATAGGCCTAA
Source organism: Agriotes lineatus (assembly GCA_940337035.1). Lineage (NCBI taxonomy): Eukaryota > Metazoa > Arthropoda > Insecta > Coleoptera > Elateridae > Agriotes > Agriotes lineatus. Next base: position 76,657,170 of record OW679194.1, on the reverse strand, counting down.
TCCACGAAGTGTATTTCTACACTTCTCTTGGTCTTTTTGATGGGCAGGGTCCTGCATCGTCAATTCCAATCATTGCAGAATCGTCGATTTTGTCGCCCTTGTTAAGTTGTGTTTCACTTGAAACAAACTCGGGAAGAAAAAATATGACATCATTGTAGCTGGTGTGGTATTCGTCTTCATCTGTAGCAATCATTCTGGAGATTTCTTGCACGTTCTCACAGGATTTCCCGGCGCATATGGAGCAAATGGCGGTGCACTTTAAACCCGCTTTGCGGCAGCCACAAGCCTTTCCACATTTGGTCTTACACCCGCATAAAATTAATTTAATTATTGCAGTAGGCGCGGGAGGCTCAGTGCTAGGCACCGGTGTAAACGTACGGCCACGTTTCTTCCAGCCCCATCTTTCCGCCGGTAGAGTGTCATTTCCAAGCCAGGATTGAACTTGATGATATGTCCGGAATACGTGCATCCTGGCCGTGTCTTTTGTAGGTGGCAGGGATGCCAGATTAAACGTTGACTTCACAAAGGATTTCGCGAAGTGTTTGTATCGCAGCAAGTTGATTGACTTGTCTTTATGGATGTCTCCACCGTACAACGCAATAAAAAATTGCTCTCCCGCTAATGCGATGATATCCGCGTCTACATCTTTCTGTACAAAGTGATTCGCTGCAAATTCCAGGGTAGGGTTTTAAGAAATTTCACTTTGCCCATACCGTAAGCAGCCGATGTTGTGTCACAACCAGAAAATGCATGCAAGAACAAGATATGCTTTGATACAGCATCGCCGTGTTTCACGCATGATGTAGAGTAATGCTGTTCCTTCGTATTCAGTTTTCCGGGCTTGCAAAGAAAAACGTTTGCACAGTTTCGTCCTGTGCCGTCAGCAGGACCAATATGTCGATGTCCTCGGCGACAATGGTTACAGAATCATAGAAGTGAGACTCTTCGATCGCTGAATGAACAATTAGATAGTCGGCATCTCCCAGTGCTTCTTCGACTGTAAAATCGCAATCTTCGAATTCTCTTCTAAGTAGTTGGATGAATTTGGCCTTGTTCTTCTCGTTCGCTAGAAATTTCTCCTGAGTAGTTGTTGGAACTATATTGCTGGTAAAGATGACGTCAGCGTAACGTTGATTTTTTGTTCTGCGAAGTCGTTCCCACTTTTTCGTGCCGGCAATTTCTGGGTCGTCTGAGTAGCCATCGAAAACTATTTTTACCGATGTGCCGAAATGGTCTTTAACGTATTTGACGTACTTATCGCAAATTGCTTTAATAGTTACACCGCGATCCCACACGACTTTGTGCATCAAGAAACCTCCGTCGATCACGAAATATCGCTTTTCTCCAAAATCAACATGGTCCATAGGCGAAAAGGCGTTGTACAAGAAAGATTTTGTGCCCTTCCGCATTACTTCATCAGAAAACAGTGACAATCTTGCATATCTTTATCTGAATGCTTCGTGAAGGAAATTCGCTGAAATAGAAGCAAGGGGTTGATGGGGACAGAAATGTCGTCTATCTTGATACTGCTGGACAAGGCCGCTAAAGGGAGCACCTTGTCTTTCCGTCTATATGACAATGATCCGAAAGTATGTTGTTCCACTACCATGGACAACATTGCCTTACCGGTTTCCTCTGACAGGTGGCAATTAATGAGACGGGGATCTCCAACAAGACCAGTGCTGATGGCTACTAATTCGGTCCCCTCCAGGAAGGGTTCGTGAGAAGCAATCCAGTTGTCACTTTTCCCATACCGTAAGCAATAATAAAATTAATTTCATGCGGGTGCAAGACCAAATGTGGAAAGGCCTATGGCTGTCGCAAAGCGGGTTTAAAGTGCACCGCCATTTGCTTCCCGCCAGAGAATCCTGTGAGAACGTGCAAGAATTCTCCAGAATGCTTACTATAGATGTTGACGAATATCACATCAATTACGACGACGACATATTTTCTCTTTCCGAGTTCTTTTCAAAGGAAACACAACTTGACAAGGGCGATAAAATCAACGATTCTGCAATGAGTGGGATCAACGATGCAGAACCCGGTCCATCAAAAAGACCATGGAAAGTGTGAGACTGTTAGAAATACACTTCGTGGAGTAGGCATGTCGGGGAAACCACATAAAAAGACGCGCTACAAACTGTACCTCAAAGGAACAGGGCCGTTCGAAAGTGCACATTAAATGTACGGTTTACGTGACTTGCAACATTTGCGGCGCTGTAGAACGGTAAATAATTGTCCAAATGAAAAAATACTCATACACAAATTTTATGCAAATTAGTTGTTCTACAAAAAATATAATAGTATTTTTTATCGTAGGATTAACTGAAAGCGATATATTTACGTAAAACCCATTTCAACCCTTAATTTCTTGGCTTAATGTGGTAACAACTTTTGAATTGTTGAGCGCACGAGAAAAAGGTATTTCCAAAAGTTGTGAGGAATTTCATAAACTACAAACTTGTATTGATTCAATTTCAGCATCAGAGCAACAGGAAACGAGAAATTGCTAAAAAACTGTTTTCAACACTTCTTCCGATATTGCGGAAAAACAATTTCTCCGATCGATCCGAAAACTTAAAGTTAGACTCAGAGCACAGCCCCCCACCCACCCATTAACCCAAAATGCAGGTACCAAGAATTGCACGTAAAGCCCTATTAACGATTTCCCTGGCGCTTGTACTACAGGGCTTATGTTAATAACCTACTTGCTTTATTACTTGTAATTGCACTTGCTTTTCTTCTCATTGGCAGCATTCAGAAACTATCAATATTAAATGGATTATTACAATGAATACCTCAACATATACGTTTGCAGTAATCGTAAAAACTTTGTTAAAAATTCAAGGATAAAATAGTGCAAATAATTTAAGAAAAGAAATGGAGAAACTTGAAATTATTTTTACATCTTTACAAATTAGAGTTTTGGAATGTGTAAATATGGTTTCAGTTCCGGTATAATATAAAACTCTTAACCTTCCAATAATTGCAAAAATTAAATATTAAGTTGTAGAAAATTCCGACTATGCTAGAGCTAGGGCATACATACTTAGAAAATGAAATAGTATCAATCAGATCAACGAAAACTTTCGTCCTGTATGAAGTTATACAAAAACATTTTGCCGAAAATAAAAATAATAATAGAGAATATGACCGTTAAAGCTATAGGGACATGGTAAATGATTACATACACCGTGACGTGTGATGCTTGGGATTTAATTAACTTTGATGTTTTAACGATGCACGCAAGCACGAGTTGACGTTTCTAGCATTGACATTCCTGGTGTAATTTTGAATTCCTACGTTTTGTTAATTTTCTATCCTACGGCACATTATTTTCTTTGTTTCTAAATTTAAGGTCCTTGGCTTGTGGTGAGCACAAAATTGGACTTTTATTGCTTTCGATTAAAATAAGCTTCCTATAACATGTTAATTGTTGAATTTAAAAACTGCCACTGTCGGATTTAGTGTTTTTAACATTGTTGCCAACAGTGTTAAATTGGTTGCCTACATTACGTAGTCACGTGATCTTCAATCTTTGAACTTCTGATACAATTTCAAGTATTTAAAACTTTATTGCTGAAAGTTTGAAATGATCAGGGGATTAGAAAAGCCTTGAAAAATGTTTGACATAAGTGGCTGTATTTCATATGTAGATGTATTTCGTATTCATAATAATTTTCTGCGTTAGCTTGAAAAATAAGTGGGCACTGTACTCTTGAAACACTTTCATTTTGTTTACTCTGTATGCGAAAAGAGTTTTTGTTTTGTATTCAGTACGACGCCGGGTTTTAGTTTAGTTTTAAATGTGTACTAAGTTTTAGTGAAGCTATTAATATACATTTTCCTCATTAGTTGCAGAATTTCTAGACTACATTCTATAATTATTTGATGAATTGAACAGCATTTCTTTTTAAACTATGCTACGTTTAACGAACAGATTCAGTAATACAATTATTGGGGCAAAACGCTCAAACCAGTTTTGCATGTTACAAATTAAGAGACTGGGGAGATTATAAAGGTTTAATTTTAAATAAAGTTGAGCTGGGCACAACCGGCTTACCAATAATAATGTTCTATTCAAATTTAGAGCTCATTTGTGGGAGGGGTTTTTACTCTGTTACTACGTTACTTTTTCCACCATTTTATAGGCATAGATAACCATTAGGGCATTAAAAATATCGTTAAATTAATTTAGTTAACAGTTATTTGCTTAAAAATAAAAGGATATTTACGTATCTAGTTATGTCAACTACTGCACAAACTGTTCAAACATAGCAAATGTGAGACATTTATTAGAAATTTTTAATTATTATGAAATATACCTAAAACAGATATTTCAATGCGTAAAAAGGTACATTTAAGTCTTGAAATATTGTAGACTGTCTCATTCTGAAAAGCAATCTTTGAAACCAAAAATAATATTTGCTTTTCTTCACTATCTTATATTTAAATTGATAGCGTAGGCAAGTACATCTTTTCTTTTCAATTTTGTAAGGACAAACGTTGTAAATTTCTATTACATTGCAAAACCGTTACTTATAACTTGATGTGTGTGCACGGTACCTAACAAGGGAGCGATGACGAGCTTGTTCAACTTATGAGCAGGTAAAATTCTGGTAAAGGTCGAGCTGTGTACAACGTTTTATGGTATTCTGCTGGTTTAATGGTCACAAGAAATATGTTGCTATAATATTGATGACAGCCCGTTATAATTCTTTACGGGTTTAGCCCATAAAGAGGCTCTTTAAGCCGGTAAAGAGGCCTCTAGAAACAGAGCTCGGTAAACAAGTGTTTACGATTGAGAATACCATTAAAATAACTGAACTACAGATAATCGTTACTGGCACTGTAAGGTAATCTTTCAAGCACTATAAAGCATGAATACCAGTATCACATATGATCAAATTAACACTAAAAGAAGACTTATTTCTCATATTGTTTTCAGTCAATGTAAGCCGAAGGCGCAGACCGCTCCTGCTGCTATGCCAGTTTTCAATAAACGACAAATATTTAGAGGTAGATTTTGATTTAAAAGTAACATTACATTTGGCAAATCTAGATGTTATTACATAACTTAGCACTTGATGAGTTAAACATACACGGAACAAGCATCGCCTAGGAAACATGTTTACAGATGGCAATAATAAATTAACTGGGTTTAAAGTGTACGTTGTAATGTGTGTGCGGAATTAGATGTTATAAAGTAGTGTGGCAAGGTTAGGTCGTGTCATAGCTAATATTGCAACAGCTAAACTCTGCAATCTTAATCCATGGCATGAAAGGGTGTCTACAGCAAGCAAGATCTTCGAGGTGGCACAACTATGGTCCTACAAACAAATGTAATATAATGTTAAAATTGTATAACTATGAAACCTTAGCTACCAATAGATTCAAGTCCCAAAATGCTGCGAAATAATGGATTCCCCAGTTTTGCAAACGTTCTTGCGGTAGCACAAGGACCTACTAATCAACATTCCGGCATCAAAAAGAATGACAAGAGGGCACAAGCTGCAAGAAGACCACAGAACGCTTTGACATTCGGGTGCGCAAATTCTGAAAATCGATTAGTTTTAAGTTTAGAGCAGTATTTTTTTTCTAATTTTAAGGTGTAGATATGTACATTATCTACTGTGGTTTGTTATAAAAAAATTAATAAGCATCTTCAGAGTTTACAGGTTCGGACTATATGTGTAAGCGGAAGCCCGAGAACGCATCGAAGAGACTGATTTTTCACGCATTAACAAAATCACGCCACTTTGTAATAGAAATGTTGTTAAAAAGTCTGTTTTTTTTAAATAAAAGTGAGTTTATGTGACATTGAGTATTTTACTTTGACCAAACATATAACAAAAGTAAATATATCTGAATTAGTGTTTTAGTACACCCTTACCAGAGGTAACAAATGTGTAAACAGTGATTCGATCTTTAATTAAAAATCCATGCAGCAATCAATATCGGCTAGGTAAGCGGCGAACTGTATCAAAAGTACAGTTTAGTCAAGAAACCATTCTTCAATTTGGATCCGAATCAACCGCGTACAAGTAGGTATAAATAGGTAAAAATATCATTACTGCCATTTTTAGTTTGCGTAGTGTTGATAAAAACTTGGTTCCATAACTTACCTTTATTGAACTCACTGGAGGAGCCAAATTTTGTTCGTTGGCCAGCCCTCAGGAACCACGACGATACAAAAATGCTGTATGTATGTAGTTTAACATTCAATGAATTTTCACTGATATTATTTTAGTAAGAGTCTTACTATACATGGATTTTATCAATTAAATAATATTAAAATAACATACGCGTATGGGGTGTTTTATCGTAGCAACGGAGGAATAGAAATATACATATATATTCTTGTGAATCGGATAGGAGGCGTTTCAGTCACTGTTAGTGGAGCTCATCGAGCTTGTTGGAGGTTGCAGACATCTTGTAAGATTTGGAAAAGATGCATTGCAGTTACTGTTACTGATAGTTAATTGTATCTATACTTGGGTGGATGTGCCGTTAAAAGGGCATCCACAGCTTCTGCGAGCAGACTGAATACGCTTAATTAGGTGAGGAAGCTGATTGAAGTGATTGAAGAGGCGGCAACTGCAGGTATTTGTTAAAAGAGCTAAAGGTAAAACATTGTATTAAAGTGAATAAGATCATTAAAGATGAACTACTAACATTTTTATGTTTGTCAAATGATAAGAATTGTAACAAATAAGCTTTTGACTGCTTTTCCACGTTCATAGTCTTTTGACATTGACAATTATAGAAATGTCATATAATGTTTGAAGTAAGCTTTCATTGAACAAAACGGCTTTTCAAGTATAATAATAATCTTTATAATGCATGAACCCGATCTGATTTAAGAGTAGTTGTTCTGCTGGAGAAATATTTAAAAAACCAATAATCAATAATTTAGATCAAAAAGGCATATATTTACATAAATTCATCTAAAACAGAAATTGGTTATAATCTAGAAATCAAAATCATACAGGCCTATATAATATTGAATTTGCCCGAACTGGTTAAATTAATAAAATTAGATAGTATCAGTAAAGTCCAACTAAAAAAGCTATAGCATAATATATGGCGCTGCAACGTGGAGCTATAGCAATATAGTACTTTTTTAAACTGTAGCTATAAAGATTTACATGATAAACATTTTACCGTATGTTAACTTATGTTTTCGTACAATTTTGAGGCAAATTTTAATTTTTAGTAATAAGCCCAATATATATTTTTGCAAAATACGCATTGATAGCATAATATCAACATGTTGTTTTTTAATTATTTTTCCGTTAAAAGTTAAAATAAATACACATAAATAATAATTGAGCGAGAATAATCAAAATGTCTAAAATATTGCTTACAGTGCTTAATTTGCAAAACGCTCGCAGATATTTTATAACCGGTTGGGATATTGTTTAGCAGCCCAAGGAACACAGTCTGACAATTGTCTTATGTCTGTTAACTAAATTGCATACAACAATTAAATAAAACTAATTAAATGTTTTTATGAAGGTTTTCAAAGTTTTGTACATAAGTAATTAAAAAACTGGTGTGATACACGCACAAAACTTCCTTTTGCAGTAATCTTATAATTAGCCAAAAATTTTAGATTTTTTATTTTGAATAACACACACACACACACACCTCACACAATGGTTGCTGTGCAAGCACAAAAGGCGCGCTCCAACTTTGTATCCCGAATCCGAGGCAAGTTGAGCATTGTACTGCCAGATGCAAGCACATGAAGCACCAGCTTCTACACCGCAAGGTATCACGAAGTTATCGATTATACATAATACAAGAATTTATCAAGAATTACAAATTCTACAAAAACGGTACAAAATACAGTGTTACTTAAAGAGACAAATTTTCTCTAAAAGGTTAAGCTAAATTCAAAAATGTAATAATATACCGGGTGTTCTATTTAAAATAGGAATTAATTAAAAAATAGGAAAGAAAACAAAATAAACATTTTAGAAGCACTCAACTAAAAAATCACCTATGTCACATCAATACACATTAAAAATGTAAAGTTTGAAAAAAATCGTTAGAGCCGTTTTTGAAAAATTAAAAAAAAACTGAAAAATTACAAGTGTAAATACCTACTTCCGGTTATGCGATTTTCTTAAAAATCTTCCTGTCGCATCTACATAGTACACAAAACTTATATATTAAGTTTCAACGCCATACCTCTTTTCGTTTTTGAGATATTCTGTTCACAGGCGCACAGATAGACAGACATTCAGAACAAAAACATGTTTTTTGGGTTCAGGGGACTCTAAAACGTGAAGATCTGTTGAAAACTCAATTTCGAATTTTTGGGGTGAACCAATACTTCCTTTGTCGTAAAAGGAAGTACAAAGATAAAACGAGGTAATTATTTTAGCACGTAAATTCATATGGCCACACTTTAAAAAAACGTACTGTATATAAATTTTTCACTTATAATACCATGAGTAGTCAAAGTTATGTCGACTATTTTTGCGGTGGTATCACGAATGTCCATTGCGCTTTGGTAAGATTAGGACGAGTGCGCTAGCACGAGTCCTAATCCCAAGCGCAATGGACATGAGTAGTGATACCACTGCAAAAATAATCTACTTAACTTTGACTAAGAATGGTATTCGAGGGACTATTTAATGAACCAAACTACTTTTTCAAATTAGTTTTCAGTAAATCTAGCAACAAACTATGCAATTTCTATAGTAACAGAACACTAATATTGACTTTTTCTAATAAAAATCGCATTTGTTAAAAATAGTCACTTGAATACCTTCTAGGAAGATATATCCACTGATATTTTTTTGATTTGTCAAGAAACGTCAGAATTCTGGATTTTCATTGGTCACTTTTTGACAGCTGACAGGTGAATTGAATAGTCAGAGAAATCTGCTAGTTGCCATGGATACTATTCATTTTTTTATTGGTTGTTTCCTCAACCTTTGAAATACTTTAATGCATAAAAAATTAAATAATTCATTTGTTCATATATACATTTGTGATGCGGGTGTCTTTGGTAAAAGACCCCGTGATCGTCCAAAATGTACATGGGCAAATGGAATGAGCAAAATACTCCAGAGGAAAGAGAGAAATTGGAATGAAACAAAATGTATAGCCCAGTATAGGGAAACCACCACACAAACTCTACCTCTACACTGCTCTGGCGGTAGAAAGAAGAAGGGTTAAATAAGATATGTACTTCACTTTTTAGTCCAATTGACGTAACTCCTTAAAGATATAATTAATATATATTCATAAATTATAAGATACACTAAAGGTTAGCATTTCATGAAGATTTTCAATGAAAAATGCTGGCAAATAGAATGTTAGTGTTACAGTAAGTAGCATTGTTTTCTACAACAGTTTTATATTATATTCTCGTTAACTACCTACTATTTGTAAGCAAAAAATAGTCAAATAACGAGCTTCGTTTAAAACCTTTATTTGCAATTGAGGTAAAATAAAAATAATGTATTTTAAATTAAAACGATAATATTTTTTCTCGAAAATGTTTTGATAATAAACTAAAATTTCATTACAAACACCTTTTCTTACTATATACTCGTACATAATATATATAATCAAAAACCCAGTTCTCAATTTCTTAATATATGTATTTAATATTAAATACCTAGTTTACGAATACTCTATAGTAAACAATGCATTAGCTTTATAAAAACAACTGGATCGCATTTTTTAGACGCGTCCTAAACGAATTAATAACAAAAGTCCAAAACTCTTTGTGATAGAAGAATCAACAGCTGTTAATTCATACTTAACAGTTTGACACGCACCTAAGTGGTGAGTTAATCCTCTAATGAGTCTAATGCATTCCTGATATTCATTGGATTATCCTTGTAACTCAAGATCTAGTCACGACTACATCCATTTGATAAATTTTATTAATAGACCTGTTGTAATCCTAACAACCACGAGGACAACATTGCACCTATAGTGGTATTCAGCCACCGATCAGCAGAGATGAAATTAAATTATTATCGCTAAGAAATAAATACTACCATTGCACGGCTACATACATTACAAGAACAAATATTTTGTACATGGAAAAAATTTCAGCGACACCCTTTAATCATGTACTGTTAGAATGTAGTCTTGTAGTTAAAATAAAAGTAAGCACCTTATAAATCATGTAGCTAGTACCTATACGTGTATTCTAGATGAATTGTGCTCATTTGAAGATACTTCATACGACTGACAAGTTGAATAGTAGTAGAAAATAACAATCATGAGGAAAAATATACTGAATATTGAATTTTATGAATTTATTCTTCAAAAAACATTAGAAATAATTATAAATTAGGAATATCAACATTATTCAGAAATAAATTTCTAAATTATTATTATTTTGTTAGTAAAATTTAAAGCAATAAAAGTTACGTCCTTACGTGTATGAATCAAAGTTGCTACAAAATAACAAATTACTTTAATAGTTATTTATGTATCTAGGCCGAAAAACTGGCTTTGTATGGACGATGCCTGAAATTGCTGGCCGAGGCGACAGCCGAGGCAGGCAATCAGGCAAGGCCATAAAAAGCAGTTTTCGTCCGAGGTGCATATTAAATTTTTCCATCGACCGTCATAATCTGAAAAAAACATTAAAGTGGGGTCCGAATTGTAAAAGTTGTTGAGGACGAAAAATGTTTGCGGACAAAAAGCGTTTGCGGACGAAAAGCGTTTGCGGACGAAAATCATTTGCGGACGAAAAGTGTTTGCGGACGAAAAGTTAATGGTGTCCAAAAAAGTGACAGTTTTCGTACGTAAACGCGTCCGTAAAATCACATTTTATAGGTAGGTCGACGAAAAAATAAATTTAGCTTTTGCATTATTTATTTATTTATTTATGTATTTACTTCTATCATACATTTTACTTCAGTTACATGTTTCATGACAGCTTAAAAAACTTGTCAAATGTGTGCTTTAAAATTCATAGCAAAAGCAGTTGCACATTAAGATATTAATATTGTCGATAGGAACACGAATACAATAAAAAATTAAAACCTGTGAGAACCATTTGCATTACTATTTTATCAACATTTTTCGATGCATAGTGGATTCAGTCTGGCGTTTCAACCTTAGGATTTGGAATAAGTTTTGCATTCATTATTTGGAGAAATGGCAACTAATCTAAATACGCAGTAGTTGATGGAATTTTAATCAAGTGTTAGGAGTTTTGGGTGTGCAGAAAATGAGTAATCTTAATGGAACATAGCCTTAACATCGTTAAATCGAACTAAATGAACTAGAAACTGCAATACCCCTTTCCAGTAAGCAAATTAGCGTCTTGATATTTGAAATTATGTAAATGTACAAACGCTGGCTTGTTTCTGACACACTATAATTCAAATTATAAAATGTGCAATCCTCTTATTACCTACCTTCATCCATACATTCAATTTTTCATGGTCACATATTTGTGATGCGTAATAAGTAAACTATAAATCGCTCGTATAATTAGTATTTTCACACAGCTTGTAAGAAGTATATGTAAAACTATTGAAATTAAAATTGTCCAAACTAGCAAAATAGAACTTTTAAAGCTAGTATCAGTTAAGCCGTAAAACAATCTTAGTTCCTAATGGGAATACGAAAGTTGTGGTTGTAAATTAACCTTGACATCAGCAGTAATTCTATTCGTTTAAAACAAAAAACATGTAGTTGGGGCAATGTAAAGGTAAATCGTAATAAAAGTTGAATAAGTTATGAAAGTAAATTCTGAAATTTGCAAAGTTGCTTAACTTGGTCCTTAACGTTATTGTTTTACTGTTATATTTTTAGAGTTCTGTTGCTGTTTATATTAAATTAGTTTACTAAAAAAGACCTGAAGTACCTTAAGGTACTTCTTTATCAAACATGAGCATCTTGTGACTCTATACACTTTCTTCTGTTAGATTTTAGTGCACTATTTCTTCAAAATAAATATTTGGACACTACTTTCCAAATGCTGCAACAGGAATAATCGCTAGTTACCAGATTTTGACTATGGAGTGAATGAGTGAATTTATGGAAGCTTTCTTTAATTTGTGATGCGTGTGTGAGCGTTGTCTTGAAAAAGAAGACGTCTCCTTATAGTTCACACTGTAATTCTTCTGTATCTAAATATACATGACGATTATATTCGTTCAATTCACTAGATTTTTTTAAAAGCTGCAAATTTTCTTAAAATTTATCGCATCTCGTTTTTTAAGGCATAGCTGATCCATATATCTAATACTTACTATATTGCTAGCGGCTATGAGTGGGAAACTTACCAAGGAAGTGAGACAGACAACCAACTCTTCAATGTATAAAGGTGAGTGGTGCGCAAGGGCGGCGGCGTCGTCCGCCCAATGGGGAAGTGGTCAAGTTTAAAATTCTCTTCTAAAGGCGGAGTTCGAATTCCCACGCATGCGCACGAGACGCGTTATACTCTAAGTGAGACTATGTCGGCGCCGTAATGTTTTCTAGCGTTCCGAGGCCCTACTAGCAATATATGTGTATTATATATATGAGCTGATCTTACACATGTTAGTCTTATTTCGTTTTTTACTTCCCTCGTCTGAAAGACGAAGGAAGTATTGTAATCACGAAAAAATCACCTTCCAAGATCTTTTTCAGATCTTCACGTGTCGAGGTCCCTAGATAACGAAAAATAGGTTTTTCAATTCCGTCAGTCTGTCTGTCTGTCTGTCTGTCTGTCTGTCTGTCTGCCTGTCTGTCTATCTGTCTGTCTGTCTGTCGGTATGTCTGTCTGTCTGTCTGTCTCTCTGTCTGTTTGTCTGTCTGTCTCTTGGCAGTATATAGCTCACAAAATTTTTGTCGGAGGAAGACGATAAAGTACCCCTTCTGTTTTAAATAGAATAAAATGTCATCGGCAAGAGTTGTTCAAAATGTAAAATTATGGTCCCATACAAAATTTCAGAAATATCGACGTACTTTTATGAAACCGTGTGCATTAGATGAAGTAATTTTGTGATAAAATAGTTTCATAAAAGTAAGCCGATATTTCTAAAATTTTTCATGAGATCATAATTTTACATCGTGAACAACTATTCCTGATGACATTTTGTCGAAATTAAAACAGAAGGGGTACTTTACCTGAAAAAACAATTGTTTTCATCTACCGCTCGATAGGGTTCATGAAGACCAATCCAACATTTTCGTATTAAGATTTTCGACTCAGAATTGTATAAGGAATATCACTACCTGGAGCTATTGCGCCAATTTGTATACACCCTGTATATACAGGGTGAGCACCTTAAAAAAATAAAATTTTGTTTATTTTTGGGTTAATTTTGAAATAAAAGGAAGTAATAACTTCCACATAGGTCAGCTTTTACATTTGCCAAAAATAATACTCAACGAATAAAGGATAATGTCACAAAAGAGTAAAAATGTTTCAACCATAACACCGTGCTCTTCAAGACAGGAGCGTTTCGGAATTATCTGGAAGAGACTCGGTAACGCAGATGGAATTTCGCTGTAGTTATATCCGCTGCGGAGATTCGGTTAGGATCGAGAATTCTGCAGAGCTGCAGATGCGGTGGGTTCAAACCCCAGCGGGATGCATTTCTCTTTTATTTGAAAATGTATTTAGTTTATTAGAAACGTAAAGATATTTGTACTCCTAACTTAATTTTATTTTTAAAATTATTTAGTGTCACAATGTTGACGAGGGAAGTTCTGGGTAAAGCCTTTTACAGATTTTTTATTACTGTCTCCTCAAAAATACGCATTTCATGCGCTAGCACAGACTTATAATTTTTTAAAGATATTACATAAAAGATTGTTTCCGGTAGTCCCATTTTCGAATCGTCTTCTATCGACTCTCATTCGCAAACGATTCCACTTTACTAGGGACTAGAATATGCTACATGAGCTCAAGATTTTTTTTCAGCAATTTTGTTTTTTCATCGTTGCACGATACATTCAATAGAGTTGCTATAATTTCACAGATTAATAATGGGTCGGTTGGAACACTGAAGATAATAAAACTGGTACTCTATGCGTGCTTATGCAATACATGTCCCAACAGATACAAACCTGTAGATCAAACACATCATATTGATGTATGTACCAACCCCATCTCATTGAACTTAACCTAACTAGATAAACTGCATCCATAAGAAAATTTCTGTATAGAAGGAAACTCAAGGAAAGTATTCTAGTTTTTTACCGAACAGAGCTAGTAGGTAAAATATTGAGTGACCTTCATAACAATATATTGTAACTTTTGCAATTATAAACAAAATGTCTAAGTCTGCATCTTGCGGCACTAATTTTATTATCCTAGAAACTTAATAATAATTATGAGTTCCGTTGTCACGGGAAAGCAGCAAACAAATATAATCACCGACTTACACGTTTTGTTACTAAGGCTGTATCACAGACTTACATGATTGAGAGCGGGAATAGTTATTTATTAGACGAGTGTGGTATGTTACACATTAGTCAAGCAATTTTCTTAAGTGACTAATGTGTAATTCCACACGAATTTAATACAAAATTTTATCCAACACCTCCATATATTGTTCATGTAGATAATTATTTCGAAAATGTATTTGACAAATAAACGGGGCTGGACACGCTATTGCGCGGTCTACCCTATTCAATTTACCATCATTTTTAGGCCTATTACGTTGGGCCATTCCGTTCTGTTACACACTACGCCCCTTCCTCCTCCTGCCTTCCACCTGACCAAAGAAGGGGGCCCTCGGGGATCTGCCCCTCTCCAAGGGGGCCATCCGAGATCCGCACCTCTCCAAGGGGTCCTTGGGGCTCCGCCCCTTTCCAAAGGGACCCTTGGGGCTCCGCCCCTCTCCAAGGGGGCCCTCGGGGTTTCGCTACTCTCCAAGGGGCCCTCGGTGCTCCTCCCCACTCCAAGGGGGTCCTCAGGGCTCCACCCTTCTCTAATGGGGCTCTCGGGGCGCCGCCCTACTCCTGGGGGCCCTCGGGGATCCGCACCTCTCCAAGGAGCCCCTGGGGGTTCCAAATATTAATTTGAATAAAAAATAGTGTTGCATCTAATTTTATTATTCATGGTATCTTTCTACATTCTCTCACTAGTGACTTTTTGAATATTCTCTCACTAGTGAGTAATATATCACATTACTTATGCAAAATCAACATAATAATAGTGTTATTATATGGAGGTGTTGGATAAAAATAATTAATTGTTAACCAGTCAATATTAAACCTAACCTCATTGCAAAACTAGTAATCAGAAGCGTATGTAACACACACCTCAATCTAGTGATAGTGCTTGCAATAACTTTTTTTAGGACCGACCAGAAAATATGCAGTTTCTGGAGATTTTTTTCGCCAGAAAGTAACGTTTTTCCGGTCAAGATCGGAAAACGGGCCTTCGTCACTGTGGAAAGAAGTTTGTGCTATTGTTTGGATGATAAGTCAAATAGTAGATAATAATGTTATGATGTCGTAAAAAATATTGTACTATACATGGCCGGAAAGTGTTTGGCAGATCACCCCAAGCAATCTACTTGATTCGACCTGCAAAACACTACTTTCCGGTCTTGTAACGTAAATTACTATTTTATTGGACCAATCAGAAAACGTTTGCGGCCATTCCCTTCATTTCAAATTATTTATAATATTTAATAATTAATATTAAATTAAAATGATTATTTTGTAGTAAATCTTTTATTAAATGACTTACTGGTGACACTTATCTATGCAAACACCTAGTCATGCTCGGTATTATAAAACTTTTTATTTCCTAAATAAAATTTACTTTGAGGATAAATTAATTTATTCCGTAGATTTGGGTATTATAAACGCAAAATATCTTTATCTACGACCACTACTAAGAGTAGGCCTTTTAGCGCTAGCTTGTTTCACTAAAAGTGACGTTTTATAGTTTACCGTGATTAAAGAAATCAGCTGTTTACTTTTAGCACATGGGCTAAAAGTGAAGTGAGGTTATAAAACTACAATTTTGAACTGGAAGTGAAGTTGTCAAGTTATTCAAGTTGCTTCTTGCGTTGCAGGTAAAGTGTTTTTGAAATAATTAAAGCATTATGTAATGAATACAGTCAGATGTGGAGTATCAATAATTACATTTCGTAACTCACCTTGATAGTACTGGCGTGGCAAACAATCGCCCGCGCGGCGTGGCCTACTGTTTATTATGACATAAATTAAAAATGTCGCAGATGCAAACCTTTGCTAAATCGATATTTATGGATTAATAAAGGTAAAATTAAGGTCTTATATAAAATATTGTATGCAACGCGTGCTAAAAGTCGTTTATGCACGAGACATGTTATGAAACTCAGCCTTCGGCTTCGTTTCATAATTTTCATGTCTCGTGCATAAACTTCAACTTTTAGCACTTGTTGCATAAATAGCTATTATTCGGCTAATAAATCCGTACAGGTTAACTTTAATTCGTTGTTAAAATATACAAAAGCGCATCAAAGCATTAATGCTTATGACATTTTATTCATTATTATTCAACTTGTTTATTTGCCTATTAGTTTACTGGGAAAGTAAATGTACTCCACAAATAGTTATGTAATAATTTATTGATCGTTTATAATACTGGCTATTTTAATAATAATGTTAAATACATGCATGTTTCTTATTGCGATATCTATATTATGCTCAGTAAGATTACAACCTGTTAAATTTAAATTGTCACCGAAAGTGGCATGAAAAATATGCCATATGATAATAAAATATATGTAGGTGTATTAATTTTGAACAGCTTTTAGTACCTATATGTATTTAAATTTTATAGAAATAGTCCTTTACCACGACAAAGAAACAGATTTAGCTAACAGTCGAAAACGTACTTACCGTTTGCGACTTCTCGCTTAACAATCATAAACGCAAAGAAACGAGTAGGTTCGTTGGATATGAATAAAGCATAATATACCAGTAGTAGGGATAAACAAAGCTTTGATTATAGTCTAATATTAAAACAATTCATTCGAGAACAATTCCACAGTTAAGCCTGGCATTACGACCACACAAGAAATGAAACGGGCTCAAATTTACGAAGCAAGACTAAATTTTTAAAGGTTATCTTGCCTTTACCCAAAAAATATATAACATTGGGTCGCAAAGCAAACGCCCAGCAAAATGCATTAATCGAACAAAAAAACTACGCTGGATATGACCTACTTTGGCAGCTAGGCAAAAAGTACAATAGTACATGTACCATCTTGTTTTAGCTTGGTAAAATATAGTTCTTTTACTGTTTACCATACTTATACTTTATGTTCCCTACAATTTTAGTCAACCGATATATGATCGCGCCATATGTGGACGCCTTCGTTTAAAGTGAATTTGCGAGGGAGATGGGAATTAATTATGGTGAAGCCACGACGGAGGAAATCGGTTTTACATCGAGTCAGCGGAGACACATTATTTTAAAAGTAGTAAATAATAGCATGCTTCCGCACTTTTTGATAACTTTAAAAAATATTTTGCGAACCCAGATTCGAACTCGAAACTTCTGGCTCGGTAGTCGAGTATGCATTCCACTAGGCCATACCGACAGTCTAGCTACTTTACTGCTTAACGTATACTACTGATAAGGAAAATTCAAATAGACAAAAACATACAAAGAAGCCCGACAGATCCCGTCCAAAAGCGTTTCAGTTCGTTGCACTAATGCCCTGGCGCAGAAATCATCCACATAGCTTATGCCGTTCTTGAGTGGTGGAGTTCAAAAGTAATATATGGACAGGTTTTATTTAACAAAAAACCGCCAGTCTATTACCCTATGTACAGCTCTACAGCGTATTCGAATAATAGTATATTATTATATGAACGATTATGACAGCCATTTGAGCCACAAGCCGAAGGCAAATAGCGCAAGTCATCTGAGGGAACAATGGTCATAATCGCGAATGTAATACGATACTTTATCTACTCCTATACAATAGGAGTTTTGTGTTCATATTTCCGAATTCAGACATTTGTGACAACTGTCAACTGCAAAAGTCATCTGATAATAAGAATGCATTTTGTGATTGGCTGAAAACTGTGAATTATGAAAATAGAATTTTATGATTGGTTGAAAGCAGTGAATTATGAATTCATAATTCACTACTGCAAATTATGATTGTTATTATTATTCAAAAATGTCCTTATAATGTGAATATAATTTAATAGTAGTAGATAATAGTTATGTATGGTACAAGTGTCTTATATTACAAATAATCCACGAGAGAAAAGATGAGCCCTCAAAACCGCCCAACCATGGAGTTTTTTTTCTAGAGTGAATTATTTGTAATAACGCACACGTGCGATACAAAATTGTATCCAACAACTTAATAAATATCCAAAAACCATAATAAATTTTGTACTGACAGCCGTAAAAAGTTATATTGAAAAATTGGGAATTACCGAGGGATAAAAAAAATAATTAGAGTCGCCTGTGAATCGTGTTGTCTGTTTGGCGGTACTGAAGTGTATTGTCAGTCTGTGTCAAATACGAGTATAGTGGGTTAGGTTTTGTTTGTTATTTGAGACAGTTTGACGTAAAACGTGCTTGTAAACCTCGATTTTGACATAGTTTGACAGTGCTACCAACAATATAATAGTGAGTGACACTAATAGGTTTTGGTTTTTATATTCATCGGTGTTGTTATAGACTACTTACCAAATCAATTTGAGAATCGTTAAGAGCTTTATTATCTCACTCAGTGCGGTAATAGATATTATCGCAGTCAGTGCGGTAATGGATATTACCGCACTCAGTGCGGTTATAGATTATATTACCGCACTGAGTGCCATTACCGTTAACGCGTCCTTTTTTACAAAACAAAGAATAAATTGGACCAGAATTTATTGATGAAGATAAAATATTGAACAATACACGTTTGCTTATGGCAGTTAACGATACTCGTTTGATTGCACCAGAATTCGGCTCACCGCCTCGATTTGGCAATCAAACTCGTTTTGTTAAGATGCTCATAAACAAACTTGTATAGTTAATATCTATTACCTCACTAGTGAGTTGTATGCTACTTTAGAAGTCTAAAATCGATGTAGTAGTAGCCTTATAACTAGGAGGTTGTGGATAAACATACATACCCTGATTTTATTATACATGGCCCACTCCTATGTATTCTTTATTTAAAAGACTGTAATGTTTCTACTTTAATCCAATCTCTGTGATTTTTACAAATAATTATTAAAAAATGTCAACCATATGTCTATAACTGATCTCTTGCAAAGAAGTCAATAGAGTGTTTTTGTAGGTTCTAGACCTTTTTAACAGGGGTTTGGTTTTTCAAAACACCCTATATTATATGGACATATTAGTAAATTTACAACCGAGAAATTAAACGAAACTGAATGAAAACGGGATATAACATTTTCAATATGGCCTCTCTGTACTTCTGTCTCTTTGGTCCGTTAAGTAACTATAGCTTATCAACCACTCAGATCTCCATAACTATAAGTATAATATACAGCTAATAACCTAAATGCTAATTATATTCAGTTTTCATTGTCACTTAATACGCATATACATTGTACAAGGTGGGTGTTCAGTCACGTTACCACATGTCAGCGACCTAGGATATGGTCCACCTTGCAACAGGAAATATCAAGTTTTCCAATTAATTCATAAGTTGTAAAAGAACACTAAACGCTTTTCAAATATTAATGCCGCCGCAGAGTCGTCATGGGAAAGCAATTGAAATTCCTTTTAAAGTTCATAATACCCGTGAATTATGATTTGGCAAAAGAGACATAAAACGGCTAGGCTAAAGTTAAGGCCATTTACCAGCAGACTGTTCCAATGGGCAAGGTAAACTGGATCAGTTTTAAGCATCATTGCCTTACTTCCGAAGGTTTGACAACGGCTAAATAAATTCCTTCATCTTTAGGATAACGGGTCAGTGTAAAATATGTAGAGCAACCTGTTTTTTGATCTACTTTAGACTGGACATTTGCATTTTTATTGCCGCTTTATTTAACGAAAAGCAGCAGCTCTTAGGTGACAAGAAAGCGAAGTTGTTGACGATAATAGCTTAGAAACAAATTTTACTACGTCTAAATCTATTGTTCCTGATGCGATTTTGAAGGACTCTCACAATAAAAAAGCTACCTTCAATTTAATTTATTTAATCACTAATAAGAATAGTAAAGTATTGACACAAAAAATCACCTCCACTTTCTCATACCGTCAAAATTAATTCGTGGTTATATTTAATTACAATTTGTAAACATAATTAAGCTATAGTTCTTCCCAGTATAAGAGTTTTTCAGAATTTACCGTTCAACGAATAATTAAAGGACATTATAGTAAATAGTTATTATAAATTACCATTTAGATAATTTTTGTAAAGAAGTCTACAATGTTGATTCCTAACTGATTTGTTGTAGGTGGCGCTTTTCTCGGCAGTCATTTTTCAAAGAGATGGCAGTGCTTATTTAAAAGTATATCTTTTATTCTCATAGATAAAACGAAACGAATCTAAAGTCATGGTAAGTATATCATTGTATACCGTAGATTTACAAAAATAGCTTAAAAGTTATATTCTAGATACCTAAAAACTTTCACACATCCTCAGTTTCTCAGTTTATATTGAATATAAACAAAATTATGATGTGAATGTGTATCGCACTAACACGATACACTCACTTATTCTGCATACAAGTCATCAACAGTCTCAGAAATATTGGGCTGCTAAGATGGTGATAATATTATAATATTTAAATGTACTGAGTCGATGGACACATATGATGTATGAAAAAATAATTAATTGTTGGTATAATATATATAAAAATAATACTAAATTGGTTTAAAGTTTTAAAATTTCGATCTGTTTTAAAACAGTATGAGTATTTAGATGGTAACCTTCTTTATTACATGATTTCGCCAACAAAATTATCATAGCTCCAACTTGTAGACAAGTTGCTGGATATATTGTGAAAATGTTGACTATTTGGAAAGGTAACCAGTTTTGAAGAGAGTATTATTTCTTACGGGTAATTTTTAATTTTCCCCATCCTTTGTTTAGTTATCTGTTAATATTGGCTAATGTTCTCATTTGGGATTATTTTTGTTTGATTTTATTTTCTTTTTATGTTTGATTTTTTTTACTCGAAAAAGTTAATGAAACTTACTATTGAACAGCATGGCTTACTAAATAAGTACTAGAAGACAAACAAATAGTAAATAAAACTAACTTTAAACACATTTAAAGAATCCGTTTTATCAAATTATTCATACGACACAAGTATTTCAAGGTCGAACAATCAAACGGAAAAAAAATTACAAACCCTTCAATAAAATGTAAAAAAGCAATTATATAAAAAAAAAATCAAACATAAAAAGAAATTAAAATCAAACAAAAATAATCCCAAATGAGAACATTAGCCAATATTAACAGATAACTAAACAAAGGATGGGAAAATTAAAAATTACCCGTAAGAAATAATACTCTCTTCAAAACTGTTACCTTTCCAAATAGTCAACATTTTCACAATATATCCAGCAACTTGTCTACAAGTTGGAGCTATGACAATTTTGTTGGCGAAATCATGTAATAAAGAAGGTTACCATCTAAATACTCATACTGTTTAAAACAGATCGAAATTTTAATTGTCCTTATGTCCTACATTATTTTAACAAAATTATTTTATCTCTGATGAAGCTAACCAAGTCTTAGCGAAACGTTAGACATTATGAATGAATAAAGAATTTTTTAAATATATGTAATTGACTTAAACGACAAAATTTTATTTGACGTTTAAAAGAAAAACAAATCTATATTAGCTGATTTTAATCTCTAAATGTTGTAGGATAGATAGTGTCTGTGAGAAAGGCAAAACACCCGTTGGTGTTCCGTATTACGAACAGTCATATATCTATCTTATCATTCTTACATTCACAAGAACAGCTGTAATTCAAAATTTAAATAATGATGTATATTGTAGAAGATGAATAAAATCATGCCGACCACTTCATCTAATTATTAGAAACCACAGCTCGAAATATTTCTTTTCGTTCTTTAAAAATATAATTTTAATTCAAAAATTGAACTTCCAGTGGGGATGACTATTAACTATATTTTCTTAATCTAACATTCGAGAACAACTATTATAGGTATCTTGTAAATATTTGGAAACATAGAGAATTCTATAAAGTGCTATAAATAATATGACCAAACATTTTCGTGTTCATAACGTATGCAACAAAAGTTTTGACACACATTTCTAAAGCGAGTATTAGTTATTAATGGACTAACTAGGAACACCTGAAAACGGGAGTAGAGCAAAACTCTAGACAGTGGAAAAATTCCGATAAAACATATCATAAGAGACCCCAAAAAATGACATTCAGAGAACAATATAAAATTTTATCCAACAACTCAATAAATACCAAAAAAGCATCCATTTTGTATTGATAGTTGTGAAAAGTTCAAGTCACAAATTAATTGAGAGTGAGCTAAAGTATTTATAAGCCACGGAAGTGAGTTAAGTACTAAGTCACGTGTAGGTATATAATGACTAACCGACGATTTTAAGGGTAACGTGGGTTATGATGTAAATCTAGATATTAATTGTTTCATCTTAAAACATTAGTTAAAATTATAAAGTTATTTCAAAATATTAGTAAAAACTTGTGTCAAACTTGAGAGGCAACTCATGGGTCATTAACAGGAATGTGCTGCAATCGCGAATCAGCAGTTTCGCCGGCATAATGTATTTACATAACGCATTAACAAGGGCAACGTTTTATTTGGTGTGCTTTTAATTTTTAAAGTTGTTATCCATTACTAGGTTAAACGGTTACTTTAATTTAGAAGCTATTTTCTCCCTTACAAAATTTTAGTTGGGTAAACGGTTTAGCCACAAAAAATATTTTCTAAATTTCTGCAAGCCTGAATCAGTAATTGTAAGGATTTACAAAATATTATTTTTTGGCTAAACCGTTCACCCCACTAAAATTTTGTAAGACTGGTAATAGCTTCTAAATTAAAATAGCTATTCAGAAAAAAAATGGTAGTGATTATACAGGGGGTTAACATTTTTTAAAAAGTTAATCATTTATAACCCCTTGTATAATCACTACTAATTTTTTTTCTGAATAGTTACTTTAATTTAGAAGCTATTTCTTCTCCAACAAAATTTTAGTTGGGTGAACGGTTTAGCAAAAAAAAAATGTAAATCCCTACAAGCCTAGCTTTACGTTACAATTACTGATTCAGGCTTGCAGAAATTCAGAAAATACAGGGTGTAAAAAAAGTCTGGAATATAGCAAATATTTCAAAAACTACCGGAGATGAATTTTTCAAAATTTCCAGACTTATATAGGTAAAAACTGCGCATCTAGGAATGACAAAACCGTTTCTGTAACTATACAGGGTTAGTCAGAAAAAATACCAACTTTTGTATTTTAAATTGGACACCCTGTATATTACCGAGGAATCAAATAGTCCTTCAAAAGACAAATTCAACGATATAGGGTTTAACCGACTTATCTGTCAAAATGACAGATGTGGGGTGACTTAAAGAATAAGGTTTACAACAATAGACCGGTTAATATTGAAGCTTTAAAGGATCATATTAGAAATGAGATACGTCAAATTCGATGGGATACTTTTGACAACGTCTTACGAGAATTTAAAGACAGTATCCGATCGAATTTGAGGTATCTCATTTCTAATATGATCCTTTAAAGCTTCAATATTAACCGGTCTATTGTTGTAAACCTTATTCTTTAAGTCACCCCACATCTGTCATTTTGACAGACAAGTCCGTCAAACCCTATATCGTTGAATTTGTCTTTTGAAGGACTATTTGATTCCTCGGTAATATACAGGGTGTCCAATTTAAAATACAAAAGTTGGTATTTTTTCTGACTAACCCTGTATAGTTACAGAAACGGTTTTGTCCTTCCTAGATGCGCCGTTTTTACCTATATAAGTCTGGAAATTTTGAAAAATTCATCTCTGCTAGTTTTGAAATATTTGCTATATTCCAGACTTTTTTTACACACTGTATTTTTGTGGTTAAACCGTTTACCCAACTAAAATTTTGTAAGAGAGAAAATAGCTTCTAAATTAAAGTAACTATTCAGAAAAAAATTGGTAGTGATTATACAGGGGGTTAAAAAAATATGGATGGATAATTTATTGTGACGAAGTTTTTACACACCCTCTAATTTTCGAAATTAGGGTTTATTCTTCAAGAAGCTGTGGTTTACTGGTACACATACATGGCCAAAAAATGAATAAAAAAAGATGTTTTGACTTATTTGAAATTTTTTTAAAAGTTATTCGTCTTTAAAGCCCTCTAGCGGCTAAACTAAGCAACTTTGTATATAGGTAAGTTGAGTTAAATTGTCATATTTTTGCTCAAGGAATATGTGGTTAACTGATTGACCTTCTTTTCAGGGACACCATGTATATAAACCGTTCAATAGTTATTTTCCCGATAGGAGGCCATGTTAGGGTGATGAATTTCACCCTGTAAATATGCTGTCAGTCATTAACAGAAGTTAGGTTATGCCTATTTTATACAAAATGATAATTTTATGTTAATGTACAAAACGTGGTTGCCAGATTTGGTTTGGATTTTGTGCCACTTTTGTTATTGGTTAAGATAAATTTCATGAAAGACAACTTGCTGATTCTGAATACGTTTCATACTTTGTTGAGTAGGTATGATGGTATAATGAAAGTCGTTTTTTTATTGTAATTATAAATTGTATAGAAAAATATTTAAATATTACAATTTATGTGTTTATTTCAGTATAAATAAATAAATATTTTACAAGCCACTTGAGGCCCATTGCATAACAATATGTCTCTATTGTCCCTTGTTCATGATTTTATTTCTCCAGTCTTCTATTCCTTTCCTTGCTATGTTTTCCATTACTGCCTCCTTCTCACCTATTCCGTGGTCGCCCTCTTCTTCCAGTTTCTTGCGTTCTGCCTTCCAATACTATCTTAGTAGCTCTTCTATCTGGCATTCTCCAGCTTTATGAAGTCTACTATACTTGGCTCCCCATACTTCTCTTGCACCTCTTCGTTTGTAAGTCTTCTCCAACCATCCTCCGTCCGAGTCCCTCCAAATATTTTTCTCAGCATTTTTGTTTTGATCTGCCACATTCATCGTCCATGTTTCACATGCATACGTAGCTGTGGGTCGAATTACAGTCTTATAAGTCCGTAGTTTTGCATTTCGCGACATTTGTTTTGAGGACATTATACTATATAGCGTGAACGCACATCTCGATACTTATATTAAGCTGGATTTAATTTCTTGTGTGTAATTTAAGTTTTCAGAGATTAATGTTTCTAAGAAAGTAAACTCCTTAAATCGGTCTATTCTCAAATCTTAATATTACGGCATTATTATTGATTTATTCATTTTTTCCACTACTTCTTTGTTAAATTTGCTGAATATTGTCCAGTGGAAGTTGAAAAATAGATTTGTTTTTTAAATATGCCACAGAAGAAAATCGTAGAGAGCTAAGTCACAAGACCTCAGGGGCCACACTTTAGACATGTTTTGACTAATAACTCTGTTTTCGTAAAACTCCCCAAGTAAATTTAATATTTCTAGTATTGTGTGAAATCTTGCCCCATCTTATTGAAAGTAACGCTTTTGTAATTCATCGTCACGTAACTCTTCAAAAAACGGTGACAAAATTTCAGCCATTTGGAAAACCTAAAATTTGAATGATTAAAATAAAATTTAATCGTTTTGCTGAAATTAATTACCTTCAAAAAATATAGGACCCAGTGGCGTAACTATGGGGGTGATATGGGTGTCGGGACACCCCCAGAGGCTTTAGGAATAACTAAAATTTGCCTTAAACAAAAAAAGTTTACATTTTAGTAATGTATAATTGAATATCAATTATTACATTCAGAATTCGGACTCGACCATTTTTAAACTCCAATCTGAACGAACCTTCTTTGGACGTGATTGCTGAGTTCAAATTATACCGGAAATGCCAAAATGTATAAAATCTTCCATATAAGTTAGCAATGGATGCGCTCGCTACGCGCAATAAGGACATGTTTCCCAATATATTCAAGTTGCTGCAAATCCTTGCAACGATTCCTGTGTCAACTGCAACAGCTGAATGATCATTCTCCACCTTAATTCAGACTTAAGTACCTCCGAAATACAACATCGCAATATAGGCTGAATGGACTGACAATGCTCTCTATTCATAGAGAACTGCAGGCGAACGTAGATGAAATTATAAACGAGTTAGCAAAAAACCCAAGAAAACTTGAATTATTACTACTATAAGTTGTATTACAATTGTAATGATTTTATTGCTTATAAATAAACAATCTAGTTGCTTTAATTTCTATAGGACTTGGAGTATGCAGTAATTTAACTAATTTTTTCTACTCCTGTAACTAAAATGGCATTTAACATACTAACATACACGTCGCTAAGTGACCTTTTAATCATGCCTTTATAACCTGTGACTAAAGAGCTTCTTAGTCGCGGGCTGAAGTTGGTAACGACGTTTTAGTCACGGGGTGCAGTTAGGTTCCAACAGTATTTGCTTTATTAGCCACAGCCAAAATTAAAATCAAGTTGGTCAACTTTGACGTTTGTCAAGCACAATTTAACCAACATAATACTAAAAATTTTAATGAAATAATGTGATGTTATATTGTCTACATTTGTGGTCGTAGAAAAAGTACCTATAGTATGTAACACATTATATAAACTCGTCTAGACACTCGTTTATTAAATACTCGCTGCGCTACGCTTCGCTCTTGCCTAAAAAAACTCGTGACTGAAGTGACGTTTATAAAATTTGTTACATAATATACTATTTTAAAAATGACATTTAACATTTTCAGAGGTTAGAGTTATTGCAAGGAGAGGCATATCTTGCAATTTTGTTTTACAAGCAAGCTAAGTTGTTAGTTATTTAGCAAATAATGATTTCGGACTTCTTTTGGTTAATAAGCAAATAAAATGCCACACTAGTTAATTTCACCTATTTAGATAGACGTCTGTCAACATCAGTTAGTAAATTCTTAAATGTAACTAGGTGGTCTACACTGCCAAAAATCTAACTCAAGGCCTACCGCAAGTGCTGTAGAAATGAAATCAACTATACTTTTTCTACGATCACTACTAAAAGTAGGCCCTTTAGCACTAGCTTGTTTCACTAAAAATGACGTTTTATAAATCAGCGTGTTGAAAGTGAAATCAGCTGGTGTTGAATTTAGAATTTTCAACTGGAAGTGAGGTTATAAAGTTATTCTTTCGTTAGAGGTAAAGTATTTTTTTTTAAAATAATTAGTGCATTATGTAATGAATAAAGTAAAATGTGTAGTATTATAATTACCTTGATAACTAACTTAACAGCTACCGGCTGCAGAAACAGTCACATGTGTCGTCAAGGCATCTCTTTACTATGACATAAATTATAACTGTCATAAATGCAAACCTTTGTTAAATTGTAAGGCCGTAGAAAAAATATTGTGTGCACACTCGTGCTAAAAGTGTTTATGCACGAGATATGTTATGTCATGTCTCGTGCATAAACATCCACTTTTAGCACTTGTTGCACAAATAGCTATTATGGTAAGCTCAATTTAAAACAAAAATTATTGTAGGGTTGATCACTCTCCCAGAACACCCCCCAGAGCAAAATCTTAGTTACGCCACTGATAGGACCTATAACTGTTCTTTTACTAATTGCAGCCTAAACTCCGATTTTTTGTGGGTGAAGCTGTTCAACATAAAAATTGAGCTTCTCAGCGCTCCACATCCTCATATTTTGTGAATTAGTATAGCCAGATAAATAGAAGTATGCCTCATCAGTAAAGAAAGTTTTCTCAAACGCATTATCGTTATTTCCTAAATTATTGATAAACCAGTTACAGAATTCCAATCTAACCGGAGGATCGTTTGGCAACAGTTCGTGATACACTTGCAACCTGTAAGAAAAATAATGCAAATTGCTTGGTAATATCTTATGAGATGTTGTATACGAAACATTTAACTGCTGTCCTAAATGGCGAACAGATACGTGTGGTTGTTCTTGCACAATTGGTCTCGCATTGTTAACTACTTCTTCAGTGCGTATGTTTGGTCAACCACTGCCTTGCTTCCGGTGTGCATTTCCAGTTTCGCGGAAGTTATAGACCATTCTTTGTAAAGCATCACTAAATACCTTACATTGTATAGCTGCTGCGGGAAACTCCTCATTAAATTCCCTAAAGTTGCCTTTAATAGAATAAATCCAATTTTCATCGATTTTATAAACTAATGCTTCCACATTTAAATAAATGCAAATGTAAGAATATGAGACTGCGAATCAGATTCCTTGTTGGTATGGATGCCGGTATTCTGGTCTAAACTTCGAGTGGCTTTAGATTTTCATATGAGAAACGTCTTGAGCTTGGTTTACCCTGGGGCCGTGGTGTAGATTATCAGAAGATAGCCACCCATTGTCCATGGCATAAACAAGAATTTTGATGCCAAAAACCCCCTATTCCACTTCCATTGTTTCACTGATAGTATCTGAATAATTATCAATACCTGATTCTGACTCAGATTCCTACAATAAAATAATGAAAGGTGGAATGTTTTCAAACGAAATATTTCCCATATGTTTCGCCCAGTCCTCCGAAATAGTTTTTTCACAATGATCACAATAATTTTGCCACATGTCAGAGGTACACTTTGATAGAGCTTCAAGCCATAAATGCTTAACCTTATCCTTGGATGAAAGCTGAGAATTTATATGCTTGTAGTAAGTTTTACAGAACCCCCATGCCATTTCAATAGTATTGTATTAACAATGGTACGGAGGTAATCTAAGAACCTCATGACCATTCTCTTTCAAAAAGTCGCCAGTCACGTAACGTTTGTTATTGTCTTTCCTAAAAGGTTGAATTAAACTCCAAAGATGTTTTATTTGTAATTTTGCCCTCAATTTTGATATTGTGTTTAATCACCGAATTCTGCATCTGATCCTTCTTCCAATTAAGAGAGGGTAACTTCTCCAACTGCACCGAATGATACGGTGCATTGTCCGAGATTACCACACATTTGCCAGGAATTTTATTCAGGGCAGGAAGTAGCTGATTAACCACCCAATTTAGAAAAATCTCCCCGTTCATGGTTTTGTGATAATCCATATCGTTATTAGTTGAATTTAAGAATAGATCACACCCTTCCAAAAATCCAAATTTAGTTCCCGAATGCAAAACAGTGAAACGCTTTCCCTCCGATTTAATTTTAGAAGGATTACTTTTAATTTCAGAATCGCGTACCCATTGTAGGACGCTGGATCCATTTTAATAAATCCGGGTTTCGTCTAGGTACACGAATGTTATATTTTCACTAGAATTGGTATTGTAAGAATTTTTTCAAATAAGTAATTTTGAATGCAACGACACATAGAATTTTACGACCGTTTATATGTTTGTATTTATAACCAATTGATTTTAGAATATTATATATAGTCGTTTTCCCCTTATCGAATTCGAAATTTTCACGCGCGTCCTTTAATAGTCTAGCCAAAGTGCTCATTTTTGAAGTGATAATTCCAAATCTGTCGTTGCAGATCTTCCCGAAATGCAAAAAATTTATAGTAGGTATAATTTTTAGGTCGTGGGCCAAAAGGTTTAATTTCAAAATTGTCCCACCCAATAATATTTCTAATAGTTCTTTCAGATACCTAAAACAGTACAAAGCCCAAAACTAAACCAACAGTTAAGTTTTATGCATAAATACTTACGTCCCAAATGTCACTAAGCCGAGCAAAGATTTCAGTTTCACCGAGGTATGGCCTGTCGGCTTTATAATGCCTGTAGACCTTTGTAATTTGTAGTTTTGTGTCACCTTTAAGGTGGCGATTTACTCTTACGAAATTTAACTTAAAATTGCGGTTATCATGACTTCACTCGAGAGCAGGCAGTGTGATTAATACTGAACCAAATTGAATCTACAATATACGAAAATAAGCAGAAAGATTCAAGAAAGGTGCC
This sequence comes from Agriotes lineatus, assembly GCA_940337035.1. Taxonomy (NCBI): domain Eukaryota; kingdom Metazoa; phylum Arthropoda; class Insecta; order Coleoptera; family Elateridae; genus Agriotes; species Agriotes lineatus. The sequence goes on along the minus strand of OW679194.1, from coordinate 76,627,195 downwards.
CTCCGTATTTAAAATTTAGTTTATAAATCACGGCTTTGACTAAAAAATATAAATAAAGTGGATTTTTGAACGTGAAATTCGACGATTTATTTCTGTAAGAAATACGCTTCAAACAGTAAAACAAAATGGGAGGCCATAATCTCTAGAGTTTTAACTATAACATACTAAAAATTCAAATAATTTGAACCAGAAGTTTGGCAGATGACCGAGAAGCAACATATACTTGTAATAGCTCATCGTGAGTAAATTTTGTGTTGGCAATTTAAGCTTTGATACGTGTTTCTCTGCTAAAAATAGTTCAGCCTCTGTAAGGTAGGTGGCGCTACTGCTAATGACGTAATTCAAACTCGAATTGTGATATGCATAAACATGCAACTTGATATTTTTAGACGACCACAATCCTGGGCCTGATAACGACAACGGGGTGGAAAATAGTAGTAAAACTATGAGAGTTACATAAATATCACTTATATAAAAGTTGTAGGTAGGGTGACCAATATTGACATTTTGACCCGAAGACTTCGGGTTATCAACAAAATTCTTCGGGTTAACTAGAGGTTGATATTTAAAAGTTCCAGAGCAAAAGTAGAAAGTGGGTAAAGTGCCAAAATATAATTTTAGAAATTATTTTAAATTTTCTCCACAAAAATTTAGTTTCTTCGCGGTTTACTTAACTTCTCAGATACATTGGATTGGATTTGTATAGTCTACCTAATTATAAATACTGAGAGCTGCTAAGATTTTATTTTACATAATTAGTGTTAAGCAATAAATATTAATTATTAATAGTATGCCATGTACAAGTGTTCCAAAGAAAGTTTTGACATATGACTATTGATGAGGCCGGAATTATTTTATGCGATTTCAGAAATATAAAATAATTTTTGTAATCGTATTTATAATGTACTTAACAAACTATTTCACGTTGATCTTTTTCATTGATTTTATCCCCCCCCCCCAAATTATTTTTCTTCGTGTCAGCATCGGCGGAATGTAGGTAACCTTAGTTGTAGGAGCAAAGGTGGTGCACATTACTGAAATACTTTTGATTATACAGGGTGCCTCAAAAAAGCGCGGCAAATAAAACTTACTTTTTTTATGGAATTCCCTATATTTAGGCAGCTTGAAGGTTTTGAATTGACTCGTAATGAAATAGACTATTCTTTATTTAACTGTAGTTTATATCTTTACACTTAATGCAAATAATGTAACGGATTTAGTTTTTTGCATAGTGATGACAAAAGTGTTTTTTTTAACGAAAAATCGTTAAGAAAGCGTCACTTCTTTAAACAAAAAATTATAAAGAAAAGTAAAGTTTTTTAACTGTAAACAAAACTGCGTTTGAAAGACAAATATTGGCTGGTATCATCTGCTAATTTATAAATGGCAAAATGAATCGTCTGCGTTGTAAAATTCGACGATTTTGTAGCCATTTATGATATGTACTGCCATTCAACCGCAAACCGGGATCGCTTTGTTAAATTAACACCTTACAAGAAAGCAGACACTGTTAACAAATTTTATTGCTATATATTGGTAAATGTTATACCTACCGTTTACAACCAAATTTACTCCGAGTGATTTTTTAAAAACTCAATTGCAGCAGGCCCTGGATAGCCTGAATCAGTAGCCAATACTGAAATGTAATGTTGGTGACACTGTAAGTCTATGTCAAATACAAGGTTAGCAGGTTAGGTTTTGCGTCAGTCTGTGTCAAAAATGACGCAAAACCTAACCTGGTAACCTCGAATTTGACATAGACTTACAGTGTCACCAACAATACATTTCAGTATTGCCAACTGATTCAGGCTATCCAGGGCCTGCTGCAATTGAGTTTTTAAAAAATCACTCCGTACTTCCTATAGTGTTATAGGTATTTGCCTAAACAGATATCAAAACATTCAAATATTGACAAAAAATATCTTTTATTATACTACTTTATTTACAATACAAGATTGATAGTAGATACAGTGTGATTGAGGTCACAGCTCTGGGCCGGGTTGGAGAAGTGTGTCTTGCCACCTTGCTTTCGGTCGTAGTCGTCGTCTCTATTGAACGAAGATGTGTGTATGTATGTATGTATTATCGATAACCTCATTTTATCTTGCGGTACAGAGGCTGGTGCTTTATGCGCTTGCATCTGGCGGTTCAATGCTCAACTTGCCCCAGATTCGGGATACAAAGTTGGAGCGCGCCTTTTGTGCTTGCGCAGCAACCACTGTATGAGGTGTGTGTCATGGTGATGTTTTAACCTTATTACTCTATCTCTTAGGTCTGTGGTTCTGAGTAGAGCACAGTTAATTTGGTGCCCAACTGTGAATGGTCTCACCGAGCCTGATTCCAATCGCCAAGACTGCGAAAAAATTCTTACCCCCGCGGGATTTGAACCGAGGATTTGCTTAATGCAAGCCTAGCGCCTACCCAACTGCGCTACGCGGCTTGTTGAACGAAGATAGTAATTAATAATAACTACAAACAAAATTTACACATTTTATTACTTCTAAAGAAACAAATGCTCGTTATATTTATGGTAGTGTCTGATGATGCAATTGCAGCATAATTCTGATATACAGTAATGTTTTAGTTATGAAAATACTTGTTTCTTGTTGTTCTGAGCCGGATCGAGCCAAGAATTCATACTTTTCAAGCTTTTTTCTTTGTATGGCATCGTTTTCTTTTTTCCGCAATTGTTCTCTTTAACTCTTGAATATTTTTCTTTTTTTCTCTCTCATTGGCCTTTGCTTGTTGAGTTTTAAGCACGTTTTCTTGGGCGTCCAAAATATATATAGGATCCCTACATTTTAGATTACGCTCTCTTCTATTTAATATAATTTCTGGCGCCAAACAATTTGAATAAAATAACAGCAGCTTAGGAAGCCACATATTCCATACCATTAAATCTTTTTCTATGGCCTGTACGAAAAGTTCATTGTTGTCACCGATATACACAATGAAATGGCAAATACGGGCTCCACTAATCGCTAGCTGCCCTTGAATCTAAAGAAAATACTTCTATAAAATTAAATAACAAAACCCTTTATAGTTATTACATGATAATAATAATTATGCTTCTCATTTAATGATACAACATCATCCTGTATTTTTAAACAGGCCACTTCTTTATTTTTGACAGCTTCTTTTAAAGAAATACCAAGGACTGCCACTTTATGGAGACATTTAACTTCTATAATTTCTTCGCTTGATATTATACCTAAAATTGTATTTACATGTCATATAAAGTATGATCAAAAACTAAATGTTTTTTTCTTCTTATGAAAATTATCAATTAATTAAGTTTTCCTGTAGTGTTTCTAAATATTAGCTATGAATTTTTTTAAATAAAAAAATGGTTTACGAAAGGCAACACTGTTTTCTTTATTTATAAGGGTCTGATTACCTGTGCACTATTTTCTGCTAACATTCGTCTTACTTTATTTAGTCTAACCATAGATTGTGCTCTTTTTGTTTTTTTACGTTTTCCATAACATGGTCTTCTTTGCCCATAATTGAAAACTAGAGATAATTAAGTGTGTTAGTGTTATAATAATTTATTAGGGTCAGGTTGGGTAAATGTGCAAACACGTAACGATTAGCGTAAAAGGAAAAGAATGCTATATTTAATTAAAAATCAATTTATTGTAAAACTGTAGTTCTAAGCGCTAGTATTTGACATGCAGTTTAGCTCAGAAAATATAGAAATACGAATGTACGAAATTTTGTACTGTTCATGAATTATTTTCAGAATCGGTGTAAAAATATGCAAATTGAATTTCACATTTTGTTGTATAACCATTTTATTACAACTGTTTTAGTCACAACTGAAATAACTCAACGAAACTAATGTCAAATTTTACTGATCTGCCAAATGTAGAACGAACAGAGCTATTGCTAAAGTTATAATAGGTACAGAATAATATGAATGTCATAACAACTACCCTAATAAAATACTAAAACAACGTAAAACAAATTAGTTTGGAATAAACTGTTATAATCCTTGCTAATTATATAAACTCCAACCACAAGTTCACTAGACTGCAAAGATTCACATCGGGCGTGTGGTCGCTTAAATTTTATCGATCGATAAGAAGCTAGCCAAAACAATTACATGTGCCATTAGCCGGCAACGTCCCGCCCCTCGCGACCACCTGACCATCAGAAGTGTTTAAAATTATGCCACTGACACATTCATTTAGACTGGTTGCAAACCTAACACCCTACATTTGAGGTGCATGCTTTTCAAGACGAGAGAGCACCACTTACTAAGTAAATTTTAAGATCGTCGGATTTTCGAGACTAAATCGCCACCTTAATGACTTTCGGCATATTTGCTTTAGTAATACAATTTGTTGACGCCGGTGTCCATAATTATTATGCCTAATGGCAAACAAAGTATGAAAGCACTGGCAACATTGCACGTTTAACCTCAAAATGTCAGTTTAGACACTTTCTTGAGCCTCCTGTACATAACAGCTGATTCTGACAAAGTGTCAGAAAGAGATTCTAGGGAATTTAATTTTATTAAACCTAAAAACAAAATTCCATGTCTACCTACCGGGAAAATAACTATTGAAGAGTTTATACCGTGTGTCCACAAGGTTTTGCACCATGGAATCAGAACAACGTTAATTTCTCCCAAAGATCAGCTCTTGCTTTTACGAAAACCGCTTAACAACAAACCCTATTATATTTATTTTTCTATGGCAATAAATGATTAAGTAGTATTCAACTTGAAGTATGGTGTCAAATTCGAGGTTAGAAAGTTGGGTTTTGCTTCCATTTTGACACAGACTGACGCAAAACCTAACCCGATTACCTCGAATTTGACATAGACTTACAGTGCCACCAACAATACTATTCATACGTTGTATAACCATGACCATTCGAAGGCACTTTATTTGTTACTTACAAATTCAATTTTAATGGTCAATGCTTAGCAACCATTTGACTATCAATTACCACCGGAAGAATAGATCTTTAAAATAAACTAGCATCGCTCCAGCGCCAAGTCTCGTGGACGCACGGTATGTATATTAAGTTTATTACAGCCCCAAAAGATGATTGTTTATTTTTTTCTATAGTATTTATAAGTAGTGATGGGCATAATCGGATGATTTCAATAATCGGAATGTTACATTTCGGAATGTTTACAAAATCGAAATATCATCCGATTATTTTACATTCCGTAAATGCAAGCAAGAGAAAACGAGCGAAACAACAACAAGCGGAAGGAAGATGAAGTGCGTGCAAATTTGCGATGAGGCACTCGCCGTCACGCCGTAAGCCTTTATCTGCGTTGGCATCTATTGTTTGGGTTTTTAGGACCGCCAGTAAAACAATTTATGAGTTTGAGTCGCACAGTGACATATAAGAGGAAATACAATATTTTTTCAAATTATTACAGTAGTTACCTTAGTAGACTTTCGGAAAATGGTAGTGATATTTTAAAGTTTAATGACACATAAAGTACATAATAGATAGTATAAAACAATACATGAATTTGAAGTCTGTAAGTTGTACTATCTAATAATTAATCTATGAAACACCACTGCCATTAGTGCCATTCACCAGCATATAGCAGTCAAGTGAGTCAACACAACATTCCGTATTCAATTCAGTTCAAATTGGCATTTCGTTTTCTCATTTTGTGTTCCGAATAGTAAAATAATCGAATTCCGAAAGTTCCGAATTTAGTGCACCGAACAGTAAAATAATCGAACTCCGAAAAGTTCGGAAACGTTCCGATATAATCGGAACCTTCCGATTTTTTGAACAATCGGAAACTTTCCGATTATTCATTCCGGATAGGCCCATCACTAGTTATAAGTAGTGATGGGCTTATTCGAATGAAAAATAACCGGTTATCCGGTTATTGAGATAACCTATGTAACTCGGTTTTCGTTCCAAGTATTTGAATGAAAATTAACCTCATGCTGATACGTACTACGCTTTGAATATAAAACCTCTATTCAACGGTACTACGTGCCATATTTCAGAGACCTACGCAGTGCTCAAAATTCTATAAATATAAATACGTCATAACTCATAAACAAAGCAGGTTGTATTGAAAACACCATTTGGTTATCGCGTAACTACCTCCTATCATAAACATTATCAAATTCTGGGGACCTGAAACCTGAACGCCTGAAAACTGCAAACGCATCAAGCTATAAAACAATTTTTTATTTGCTTACATCTCTAAAGGTTTAAAACAAAAGGCGGCGCCTTTAACCCGCCCGATCGATAAAGATACACGTTTTACCACTTTTTATTGCGATTAGCAAGCAGTCCGGCATATTTCTTTCTTTCTACACTTCTTAATAAATACCTCTTAATTTCCAATACATAACACATAATGTACGGTCGGCGCCTTAGAAATCGGGCACTACACACTATTATGATATATTTTGCATGTATTGTTTAAGTGTATAAACTGGGTTTTTACAGTTATTATGGTTTTAATTGTTACGTCAGATTGTTTATTGTTTGTCAATTATGAAATGCCATCTCACATTAATGAAGTAACCGGAGCAAGAATACTCCAAAGACTAGAAGAACATATTACGTGTCCCGATTTCTAAGGCGCCGACCGTACATATTATGTTTTTATTTATTTATTTATTTATTTATTTATTTATGCAGCCAACAGTTACCACCAAATAAAGGTTGCAATATTACATATATACATATAAGAAAATACAAAAATAGGGACACCGTAATAGTAATATGTAGTAATCATATTAAAAGACACACACAATTAATTTATAAGAAAAAAATAAAATAAATGCAGAATCGGTTGCTCTGCTATCTGCAAGTTACGATGTCGATGCAGATGACGGTGAACCGATGTCGATGCAGATGACGGTGAACAGGCAAACCGGCTGACTTTATCGAAACGAATCGAGAGCAAAAATGTATTCGAATGATTATTCAAATAATCATTCGGTTATTAATATGATTCGAATGCAAATAATTCGGTTATGAAAATTGTCCGGTTATGCCCATCACTAGTTATAAGTTATCTATTAAAAATAACTTTCTTTACTGATAAAAATAATGTCAAATGTTATAGGCTTTTAAATCAGAAAAATATTTCCTTCTAATCATGCCAACATTAAGATATGGCGTACATAAAGATAAAGTTAATATACCAGTACATGAAGAATAATAAAGTAGATAAAAGGTCAGCCGGCATGAAATAATAGCTATTTATATAGTACACATAATTTAGGACTTGATTGACGATTCTGTTTTGTGACAGAGAGAGTTTTGCGAGCGAGGTCAATAAAGAAGACGAGCCAATAAAGTCACCTTAGGTACTAGTTGTATAGAAAGCTTTATGTTCAACTTCTAAAATCGAAAAAAAAGGAGTTTATAAACTTGACGTCTATGCTGTGATAAAAAATTGCATCAGAGTGCCTTATGGATATTAACAAGCATTTATTTTGATATTGGCAACTGACGTAAAAGTACTTTATAGTACTAGAAAAATAGTCACGTATTTTGTAGCATTAAAATAATTTAATTTATTTTACTTGTACTGTAAAGAGCTACTTTATTGCAGCGAACAGTAATTTATAATGCAATGTACATAATAGTAATTTTTGTATTAAGAGCGCGAAATTAATGATTTTAGAGAGTGCGAATGTTACTTCTTTTGACGAGGCGTTAAACAAGAATACCAATATTGTTTCGCGCCGTAGTGCGCGAAAATTTTTGGCGCTTTAGAGCGCGAAATGGTTTTTTCACGTCGTCAATGTAACGTAAATATATATTCCATTTTTTAACACGTTAAAAAATAGCAAACTTTGTGCATTGATAGCGATGAGCGAATGTTCCCTTTTTTTGACGGTTGTCGAAAAAAATATTTTATCTTTATCGGTGTTGCTATAGACTAGGTACTTACCAAAACAATTTGATTACTGTTAAAAGCTTTATTACCACACTCATATTACGGCATTTTTTTTTTACAAAAAAAGAATAAATTAAACCAGAATTTGTTGATGAAGGTGGAATATTGAACAATACACGTTTGCTTATGGGACTTAACGAAACTCGTTTGATTCTAGCAGAACTCGGCCCACCGCTTCGTTCTGGCAATCAAAGTCGTTTCGTTAAAATGCTCATAATCAAACTTGTATCGTTAATATCTATTACGAATTTGAAAACATAATTTCAACAAAGTTATAAGAAATACTTCCCACATTTCAGTTTCTTACGATTGTAGGAATACTATTAGGAGTAACTCACCACCAGGGTAGTGTCGTCGGCGAATCTTAGGTTAGAGATTGTTCTTCAACCGAGGGTAGCGCCCCCATTGCGTTCTTTCAAAACACGGCGCATTATACAGGGTGTTATGGAAATGAGTGCAAATATTTTAACCAGTGATAGAGCTCACCAAAATGAACAACTTTTCTATTTATCGTTTTTCATTTAATCGCATATTTTTTCAATAATTTATCTCCTCTAAATTTGACGAGCCGCTTGGTCAGCAAATCTAAGTTAAAGGTGAACGGCACAAGGTATATTAAGGCCCGATCCACACTATCGGGCTACTCTCGGTTCGATCTCGCTCCGCTCAATTTTTTATACATTGTTAGCTATGGGCACGACCTGAGCTTGAGCGTTACCGATAGTGTGAATGTGTCCATTGCTAACAATGTATAAATATTTGAGCGGAGCGAGATCGAACCGAGAGCAGCCCGATAGTGTGGATCAAGCCTAAAACTGCAAAGTTCTTACACAAAAAACATGCGGTCAATAACTTACCTACCTCAATTGATAAGGAACGTTGGTGACCAGATGTGAACTATAGGTTTTATCGGTGTGCGTTTAAATTAAGCTATTATTCCATAAGCGGGTATGCATTTTTAGAGTAAAACTGTTTTGAATTTTAACTCAGTTTTGGGGGCGTTTTCGAAGAAATGATAAATGAAGAAGTTGTTCAGTTTAGCGAGTTCTATTACGGGTTAAAATATTTGCACTGATTTCCATAACACCCTGTATATTCACAGTATATAGTAAACATAAAAACATTTATAGCGGTTGCTAATTGCAACCCCTTTAAGTCGTATTAGTGGTACGAAAAAATTAAAAAGTATTTCATAAATAAGAATTCTATTGATAGAAAATGTCTGTCAATTTGTACTTTAATACCATTTCCCAAGTCTCAGTAAAATGACAAAAACTAAATTCTAACGCGGACCGATTAAAGGGAAAAAGTTTAAATTACAACCCCCTTCGTTTTCACAAGGCACCACCTTCTAAACATTTTCGCGCATATTTTAAAACATCCTCTGTATTTTAATTAAATTCAACTTATGATTCACCATTACAGTATGGAGCAGCCTCATGGATCTGAAATTTAGAGTTTTCAATTTAAAAATGCTAAATTTTTATTTTTATCTACCGCCCGTATCATAATAAAGCGTTTCTGTAAAGCACAATATTGTAGACATCGCCCAAACTGTGTTGGTTGTAAAGCTTAACCTACATTTAAGAATAAATAACCTATACGATACGGCTAATGTCAAAATCGTGCATCAGGATGAATGTTTCACTATTAAAATGCTTTAAGAGCTGTTTTAGTATCTACTCTTGCTATGGTTTAGCGATTTAATGGGCGCAGGATATTGCACAATTATTTTTTTATTTGCACACATCCAGGTGCACTTCATCTTCTGCATAATCCCACAGAAATTTACATCGAAAAGCCAGAAGTAGAACATTATTATCAAGGGTAATACCACAAAAGATGAAAATTTATTGAGAATTTTTTTCGTTAACATGCAAATTATTGCGTTTAAATTTCTCGAAACCAAACTGCGTTAAAAATTCCGCAAGACCGCAGGTCAAGTGGAATTTGAGCAATAATTTGCATTTTGACGAAAAAAATTCTCTTAAAAAAAATTTGCCTGGAGTGGTATTTGGAAAGATTATTCAACAATATAGGTAGATGACTTTTATCGTGTTCGACAGCACACATTTTTAACGTTTTCCACTATTAATTTAATACTGCAGCTTCCAATACGATGATTATGAGTTTTTAGAACGACGCCGATTTGAAAACTTCACGTTGACGTTTTGGCGAAATGTCAGTCAAAAGCTACTCACTAAATTGAAATCATTGAAACCAATCGGGGTCGAGTGAAAACACTGCGACATTAGGTGTTTTCAAAGACAATCAATTTTGATTGGCCGTTTATGAACAATTTTCATATAGCAGAGCCCTTTATAATACAAGCAGACGCAAGTTGCATAAAATCTTGCATCACAGTACTTTCGCGTTTACATGTTGGTGGCCATGATGCAACCAAAACATAACCCTAACAACGTCAAACAGTTCACTCGTTGTGGGTTATATTCATATATTTAAAGAACTATATTGCTAGCCGCTATGAGTGGGGGGTCACGGTGGAAGTGAGACATACAACCAACTCTTCAATGTATATGGTGAGCTATGCGCAAGCGCGTCGGCGTCGTCCGCGCGGTGGGGGAAGTGAACCTCCCAGTAAAGTTTAAAATTCGCTTTTAAAGGCGGAGTTCGAACTCTCAGGCATGCGCACGAGACGCGTTATACTCAAAGTGAGACTATGTCGGCGCCGTAATGTTTTCGGCCGTCCCGAGGCCCTGCTAGCAATATAGTAAGTAATACATATATGGTTATATTATCTATGCTTGCTATTCTAGCTTCTAACCTTGTGTTTGAGTTGCCAACTGTGTTCGTTTTCCTGTGTTTTTTGCCTTTTATGCGTTACCTCTTATATTCCTTATTAAAAAATCAGTCTATTTCAAGACTAAGGAATACTTTTTTTGGATATAAGGTAAGCCTAAAACATTGATTCATTTTTGAATGAACTATTTACGGTCTTTTCTGGTTTTCAGATTTCAACATCTTCGAGCATGACCGGTTGTTCAGCCTCGAATTAGTATTATTAAACGTATAGACATTAACATATTTTCATTTTCTGAAAAGTAACTAATTTTTTTAATTTGCCGCTTTTTATTTCGTTATAACTAGCTGGGCACAATTTCAGTTTATAATAGCCAGACAAATAATTTAAAATAATTAAGATGAAAACCAGTAAACGTGAAACCTAGCTCATTGTAAAAATTATACCCAAAAGCTTATGTACCAATACCAATCTGGTAACAATGCTCGTTGCCAATGGTTTTCCTAGAATGCATTTCCGACAAGAGTTGAGCACTTGTAATCTTACTTTTGATAAATAAATATTAATAATGTTAAAATCAGTTATTTACTCCAGCAGCAACATAAAGTAACAATGTTTAGATACCTAACACATTTTAAAAATGACTTACTTAATAGCGATGTTCTGTAACGTATCCATAAATGTTCGATTTATGAACTTCAAAATCTATGTAGCCCAATTTCTTCTTCGAATTTCTATTGTCTAATGTCAAAATATATTACCGGTAAAGCCTCGCTGTCGGGCGTATTTTCTAAACAATCCAGCGGTCGTGCAATCTGACCAGCATTATCGGCAAGGCACTATGCACTTTATACATTACTGTTGATAATATAATTGATTAAAATTTCTATTAACGTTTGAGAATTAGCTCGATATTGATTGTGAGCGTTTAATTGTTGAGTAGCTGGTCTTTAATGGTGCTAAAGTCCGTAGGTTCGGGTCTATTTGGTTTAGGTGCGATTGCATTGTAATTTGACTTTTGGGTTAATCTAGAATGATTTTGATTATTTGAATTCGTAGGTCTCTTAAAATAGTTAGAATTCCGATTAAAATAACTTTTAGGATTTTTATTAAAATTACTACGATTTTGTAATCTTGATACTGGTAAATTAAATTTGTTATGTGAATTCGATTGCTGTATATTGGAAGTTAAATTTGACTGATTTATTTTATTTTGATTTTGTGAATATCGAATATCTAGTTCTTCTTTTACAATACTTAATGCTTGTTCTAATGAATTTGGGTTTCTGTTTCTTACGAAGCTTCCTAAATTTTCATTTAGTCCACTCGTAAAGTTCGTAATGCTAAATCTTTGTTAGCTTTTAATTTATGATTTATTATAGCTTGAGGTTCTGTACTCAATGAAACTTTTGAATTATAAATTGCTAAATGTGTTATTGTAAAATTCTATCGGATTGTCTCGGTTTTGTTTTAATGTAGTCAGCCAATTAAAAGATTTAATTCTGACCTTTGGTCATAAAAATTTTCTATTAATGTATGTATTGCAATGACCCTATCTAATTATTGTGTACTATTATGAGTAATGATGTAATTAAAAAGGTGCAAATAAAATAGGTCACCACACAATATTTAGTTTTACCATTGCTAAGATCAAACTGACTGATTAACTTATGTTGTTGGGTACGCCAAATTGAGAATTATTCTTAAGGTAGTTTGCCCCTTTATTTTAATCCATTCATCTGATATAATAACTTCGCTAGCTCATTTGAAAACAGAGACATGAAAATAAAAACTCAATCTCTCGGGTCTGAGGTTCCTAAATTTGTAAGTTAAAATCTTAATGATACGCCACTGGAAAAGTAGACGGGTGAACTAAAAATTAGGCGTACTGCGCCGTCGCTATACTGAAACGTCAAAATCTCGCACAAAAGTTCGAGTTACCTGTCAGCCCGCGTGTAACTGAACCATCAAGCAATTAAATGAACATATTTTTACGGTAAGATCTTGAATAATTGCGCCTTCAAGTGGCGTCTTATCGTTCTATTGTTTTTCAGGCAAATCCATCATTGGCCCATTTTAAAAGGACGCTTAAAATTGCATTTGTTTACTGGGGCCTCCAATTGACGATTTATTTCGCAAATCCTGGGAAAACACCTCGCCCTCCACAGGAACTGTTATGATATTCTTATTCTCCAGGTCGTAATTAAGGTATGATGTGATTTTCATGCCAATCGCGCGGAACAAAATTTCACAATACACTAACCTCACATTCGTAGCCTTCTCGGAACCCCTTTATGGTGATCTTGGCTGATCTCTGCACCCCCCCCCCGGGCCGCTCGGACTGCTGTGCTGTGTTGGGGCCTGATGTGCGGTGCTGCTGGAAGAATCTCGATACCCTAGGCCTTCCCACGATGCTGCAACTTGGTTCTGCGGGGAATGGTCACCTGGCCGAACCTGCCGAAGTCGCCTCGGACCGAAAATATCTCAAGTGCGTGGAAAATCTTGCCTCCAATTGTGCTGATACACTGCAATTCGCTGATCACGATGGTGCTATTTTTATTTAAATATTTTTATGCCTTCTATTAAAAGTCTTTACTTGAAGTGAGAGCAAAACTCAGGCAACTTTCAACAATTTATTCAAAACAATTGCTCTCTCGTCGTTTTTGACAAAACACTGTCTACAAATTTTATCTTCAGGAAGTTCAAACCATGTTTAATTACATATCTTATAAACTAAATTAACATATTTGATCATTTTATTTACAATCTTTTACATACTAAAATTATTGTCTTTTGAGTTGTTCATTTCTCATCGTTTTAATCCGCCACTCACTTGATTTTATAACACTTAAATGCCCATTGTTTATCACTACACTGAATCGTTTTTTAATACACCAATATTAACATACTCGTTTGAATTTTCTGTACAACACGTATTTGCTATGATTTCTGCGGATCTAATAAATTCAGATAAAGTGGCTTGATTTCCATCGTATGACGGTATTTCGTTTAATAATGCTCCGCTCAAATGTGGGGGAAACAATGATGTACTTTGGTCAACAATATTCGGGTTGTTAATATTATTACAATTATTTAAAAATAATATTCTAAGTTAAGGGTAATCTCAATGGATCCCGTGACATAAAAACTATCGCGAGTAAATTTTGTTTTACTTGATTTTATATTTTATTTATGTTAGTAAACAGTCTATAGACTAGGGGAAATTTCTAATGTAAATATTTAAAACTATGTTAGTATATTTAAAGTTTTAATATTAATTAGTTTCATTTGAAAATGGTTACTTTGCATTACTCTGATGCATTAAAAAAATATTATTTGCTTTTACTTTGAAGCACAAAACTTGATTTTCAATTTGAAAATTATATTGCATTACTTTGATGCCATTACAATTATTATTTTGCTTTCATTTGAAGCTTTAAAAATGATTACTCTGCTTTCCTTTGAAGCATAAAAATTAATTTGCTTGAATTTGTAAAAATGCCCTTACATTGTGCGATGACATAGGACTGCTTAACTGCTAATTCCTGTTGTCTTCAAAATGGACTGCTATGCTGCGTCCTGGACTCGTATTGCGGTCCTGTTGTCCTAAATTTTCGTGATGATCCCAATGATCAGATGGTCCCAAAGACCAAGTGGTTACAATAACGAGGTTGACTGCAGAAGTTGGAATCGACGGAGCGGCTCTTCGTACGGGCGATGTTTGTCCCTGAAGCCTTTTAAGCTCTTTTGTTCATCCGAACAACTGCGCCAGTTAAATAAAAAGGCCGTCGAAACGACTTTTAAAAAACACTTTTATTTTACAACGGCAATGCTACACATTGGAGCTCAAAGACACAGTCAGACAATTTTTTACATCTAACATGTGAACTAGGAACTTCGTAACTAGTAGCTAGGCGACTAAGAGCTGACAGCTGGTCGCTAAGAGCGAAGTCACTAAAAGCTAGTATTCTAAGAGCTAAAGATAACATATCATGCACTAGCTTATATAGCATTTCTAATCGACCAAGATAAGCTTATCGTCCGAGGATGCACGTGACTGGATGCGCATGCATACAAGGTTACAAAGTCAGCAGTTTTAAACAATAGATATCTTGTTCTTCAAGGTTGGAAAGTAAGCACTTTTAGATAATAGGGGATCTGTTCCATACACTGTAACTTACTATAAAACATGTAATGTCATGTATTATAATAGGGCTTGTTGAATAATAAACGTATCAGAAAAAAGAAGATCTGAAACCACATGGAGAGAGGCATCATGGCAGACCACAGAAGAGATAGCCCAAAAGCTGCATCTCAACATCAACAAAGACTCCATAACAAATGCTTAAGGAAGAATAGGTTTGAGTCTGCATAGAACAAGAAAAATGTCCCTAAAGCCGTTTTGGCAAATCGTAGTGAAGTTGGTACAGAAATTTGGTAGTCATTGATGTTACTGGTATTTAAGCCTAAAAAGAGAAGAATCATACGAGATATCCAATGATCCTTAACTAAGATAAATAAATAATATTTATTCATCTGGGTGCCATGGATGAACTGCTGCTACCTGATTATTAAAAACTAGTATACGTGTAGTTTTATCGTTGGCATATTAATAAAATTAAAGGCGACTTTTACATAGAACTTTCTTCTTATACAAATTATGGTTTCATCTCTCTGGCTACGTGAATTCACAAAATATGAGATTGTGGTCAGCAAAAGATCCACACTCTCTCCCTGAAACTACGCTTTATATTTTCAGCAAATTGGTATGGATGACTATACGCAGGAGACAATTAATTAATTACTAGCTCTTTTTTTCGACTACATCCTAACTGAGGAAGGGTACCGTGAAGCAATTCTTTGACATTTGCTTAACGAAGGCTTGATAGCTCAGGGGTAGAGGGCCTGCCCACCAATTACATAACCAAGAACTGTAAAACCCATTCTTTCAACGAGATGGTGCTAGATTTCATGTAGAACGTGAAACTACAGCTACTAACAGGAACTTAAAGTCCTTTTCCTGTAGTTTGAAATTAAATATTTTTTTATTGTTTGTTTGGCCGCTTATAAATAATCTTTAATTCAATCTTTAAAATGCCACTAAACGACGTGGAAGAACCGAAACGAAAAAATGCGAATGGTGAGGAAATACATAGTCCAGCAAACCCTGTTGAAAATGTCTTCAACAGCATCTTTTTTTTTTTTTTTAATTTGAACTTATAGTTAGCTCAGCGCTTTGTGCGCTATACATAACTTTTTTGCAATAGTGTCATAACTGGAATACATAGAGGACGGCTCAAAAGCTCCTCAGTATCTAAAAGTGATATTTACATGTTTTTAATTAACTTATCTTACTGTTTGTTGTATTGCGTAACTCATAACTATTTATGATTAATTGTCCATATCGCTGGTTTCAGGTGAAGATAGTAGTACATCTTGAGGTAGTTTACGCTTTAGTATTTTGTGAGAGGATCTGTTACCAATGTTGTAATGTGTAGCGCCTGGACACTGGATCAGTTAACGTGGAAGTTCCTCGCCAGATGTTTCAGAAAACTGTGAATTGTTGGAATATTCAGTTCATCGTGAATTTGGGAGTTTCTCACAAACCACGTAGCACTAGTAATTATGCGCAGAACTTTGTTTTGAAAAACTTGCACTTTTTTTAAATTAGTTTTTGATGTAGCGCCCCATACAACGCCACCCTATGTTAATATTGGTCGCAGTATCGATGAGTATATTAAACATCCACACTTTATCTTAAGTCTTGATTTTCTGTTTATAATTGTATATAATTTTGTAAGTCGAACATAAGCCTCATTTAGTTTTTTGTTAATATGTATCTTCCATGTTAATTTCCGGTCCATGTGAATTCCTAAATATTTTACTGCCTGATCGGATGGGTTCGATTCTACCTCTTGGCGATTAATTACTAATTTTGGTGGGTTATTAGGTCTTCTTAGCGTGAAAATTTTTGCCTCGCACTTATTGGCATTTAGTTGAAGACACCATTTTTCGTACCATGCGCTAATAGTATTAAGTTTTTCTTGTAAGTTGTTTCTGGCTATATTAATGTCTTGATGTTGGGAAATCACCGCAGTGTCATCTGCGTACATCGCTATTGACTCATCTGCGAAGATTGGGAAGTCAGATGTGTATACGTTAAACAAAGTTGGGCCTAATATTGATCCCTGTGGTACCCCTGCTTCTATAGGCCTTGTCGTAGAATGCTCCGTTCCAACACGTATTTTAAAAGCTCGCAATTCTAGAAACGAACTTATGATGAGTAGAAGGTACTTGGGCAGATTAATTTGAAGATAAGTCCTGTTGTCCACACGGAATCAAAAGCTTTGCTTATATCTAAGAATGCTATGATAGTATGTGCTTTATTCTCATATCCTCGCTCGATCAGTTCCACAATTCTAAGGAGCTGGTGATTAGTTGAGTGTAACGCTTTAAAGCCAAACTGGTAATGCGGAATTACTTTATATTCTGTTAGATGCTCGTTTAATCTGTTTTGTATAACCTTCTCTAAAATGTTTGCAAGTGATGGTAAGAGACTTATTGTCTATAATTCTCTGGATTAGACTTGTCTTTACCCACTTTGTGGATTAGAATTATTACAGCTTCCTTCCACGAAGTTGGAAAATAGCCTATTCTCAAGCATACATTAAATATTGTTGCCAAATGAGCTACAGCTTTACGGGTCAATTTTTTTAATACTACATTTGGAATCAAGTCGTGCCCCGGGGACTTTTTGAGCTTCAAACTGTTTATGTATCTCTTAAGTTCTGTTCAGCAGCATCAAACGAGCATAGCTATGCAGTTACGAGGGTGGTAAATACATGAAGCACTTTTTGTAAACTTTTATTTCTATTTGTATATTCGGTTTTTACGTTTCATTTGAATAACTACAGTTTTTGTTTGATATCTGACTTTGAAATTGTTTCCGAAATTGAGATTAAGCAATTATGCGGTGTTAACTGATTAGATGTCAACAAATGTCTCTTTAGTGACCACGGCCACCTTTAATTAAGAAACAGATAATAATTAATGTGAACCTTTATATAGAAAAGTATTTTACGCAACTCGTGATGGACGTAGATACTCTACAGTGTTCCTTACCGCAATTCGCAATTCGACGTTCTCTAACATTTACTACCAATAATTGTGTTAAAAATGTTGAAGCAATAAACGATCTTATAATGAAATTGCATTATCGGACTGTCTTACAGGGAAGAATAGAAAACATTTTATGAAGGAGCGCACCTTTAATTCTGAGTCGCAAGTGGTGCAAGGAATCGCTATCGGTCGATGCCGGTTATGTAAGCTTTTCCTTTTCGTTTTTAAAGCAAAGAATAAACAGATCGGCACAAATGCAGTAGCGGGCGGAACAAAGGCCACGTTCAGTACGAGGTGTGTGCGCCCCAGAATCCGGTCACCGGATCACCTCCGCTTGGTCACCTTCTTGATCAGCGGTTCTCAACCAGTGAGACGGAATGACAGCAACAGGAAATACTAAGCTATTTGTTAATAACTACATCGGAATGCTAATAGTAGGGACGGACGTTGCAATATCGTACCCTTCAAGAAGCAACAACCGTTACGCCTCAAATAAACTTACTAATAATTATAGTTTAGCAACTAGCAAAACAAAATTGTTTGCTACTGCTCTAGAACTTTTGCTTCGCAGTGAACTAGTTAATTAGAACATTTTGAGTTAAAGATGCACTAAAACTTTAAAACAAGCCTTGCTTTATAGCAAACAGGGTGTGCGTACTTGACATTTTACAAAATCGCCATAGTAAGGTGATCAGAATAATATACAAATTGCCTTTCTCCGTAACATTTAATTAATGCAGACTGCAGCTAGGAGCGATCCGGCTACAGAAATAAAATTGTCTTGATGCTGAGAAGAAATCACTGTATGTTTAAACAATCTAAATGTTGAGAAGGTGATACTTAAGCAAAAGAAACGTACTTTTTAGTCAAATATGTACAGAGTCAAAGTTTACATTTTATATTTTATATTTTGTTTGTTTTCAAGTTTACAATAATATCTAAAAAGTTCAAGCTTTAAAAACGGCACTGAAGTAGATTGTAGTGAATATGTTACCAATTTTGGAAAATAATATGGAAATTCTTTAAAAATAGAGCTGAATATACATATATATTTTGATAATTTTCAACTTAAAAAAACAGTTTGTAAAGTACAAAAGTACAAAGTCATAAAGAGAAGAAACATATTTTTAGTTACTGAACTAAAAGGTTTCAATATCTAAAAACCCCTTAGCCGATATTAGTGAAACTTTGAAGATTTACTGGTGCTATTCTTGCTCATGTTTTGGAGCATGAAGATAGGCAACCAACTAAAATCTATCGACTATCTGTAAACTCGAGATAATTTCCGAATAAATAGCTTTATTCAAATTAGAGCAAAATTTACACTTAACAAATAGGTAACTTAATTCTGTTTTAATTAAACTTTTCTTACTAAAAGATGTACCAACAAAATAAGAGGACGTAACCCCAGTTTGTGTTATGCAGCCTGCATAGCATATTATGCATCATCAGTCATCACCAATGCTGAAACCGAATAAATATGGAAATATGTTTTAGATAATTCTTTAACACCTTATTCTATGTATAAATAGAATGCAATAAACTCAAGTTGCACCCAGGGATTATCTTAATGACAGGATGAGGGGGTAAATTTTATAGATAGGTAAATTAACGTATATTTGCAGCAACTTAAATATTTTTGAATAGGTTCAATATGAGAACGAACAATAGTTTTTAATTTTAATCATCTGAAAAGAAACATCATATGCACAGAACAAAAACTATTCAAACACAACACAGAATATATATAATTGTTAAAAACGTTAATAATGTATTCCATTTGATGATGTAATGTTTGACAGTGGTTTATTATGAGATGTTTTATCGGACTTTTTCTACTGTCTCGAGTGTTTACCACACGACGTTTCGAGAGTTTTTGGTCTACTCCCGTCCTCAGGTGAATGAACTCTTGGTTAGTCCTGAGAAGGACCGATTTTAGTACGTCTTTTTCACGTACACTAGTGCCTACGCCGAGGTGTGAACCCGTGACTACTGATCGCTGTGATTGCGAGTTTGTCACTCTTACCACTAGACCACCAGCGCGGCTATATATTTTAGTCATAAACTTACATATATTGTAATTATGCCCGCAACTGATAAAGGCTTTAGTGAAAATATAAATAATTAAATAGGGCAAGTCACCACACACTGCTCTGGGTAGTTGTATTAAATTTTAAAAATTTAAAACTTTGCCTGTCAGTATCTTAGACTAATCAAAAAGAAATGTATTTATTACTCTTTAATAAAATGTTTAATTGCCTCTTTCTATATTTTAACGAATTGCAATATTTTTTTGGGCTTGCTCCGGCACAACACAAGACTAATATCTCAGGTTAGGTTCAAATTTGAGTTTTATTTTAAAATTATTCTTTAGAATATTTAACTCAGAGTAGCTCAAATACACCAAATTTTAGTACAACCGCGCTACTGTCTTCAATTACTCATAACCTCACAAACTTGACTTAACCACAAAAGGTTAGCGGGTACATACAGCGTCTTTATTTTGATATTTAAAAGCGAAATTTGCACGAAACCACAGGTAAACTGAAGCAAATCTCCCACCTAGCAACAACTAACTTGATTTTGTTTCAGATTGTGACGTAAAACGACGCTAGCTCTCTTTTGTTCTACTTCCTGTGATAGCTCCAAATCCTGGCCTAAATCGCATTTTCTGGTGATGCCACGCAATTTACAAGAACTGGGACGGCTCTGGGTGCTCGGTAACACGATGAATCTCTTCAGCAAGGTGTATTCTCGAAGTACACTAGTTTTCCAGACACCAACCACATACAAACATGCCAAATCGTACCTTTGAAATTCTCGCCTCGGAGCTGGTGCAGGTGACGCAGATGTCCTTATACGTACACTGTCGCTGGAAGTCGCATCCCTGGCCCCAAATCTTGTTCTGGGATGCTCTTACACCTCTTCTTGGCCTGTAGGACTTGCGATCTCTGGCTTCTGAAGTTCAAATGGACCGGTGTCGCAGCTCGAAATATCCAGGTGCTCGGGGCCGAACTCCAGCCGATCTCAGTTTGATTAATTTTATAACTTTTTTATCGGAGAAACCTTTGCTAACACTATACTTTTTTACTTGCAAATCACTTTTATTGTATTAAAACATTAAAATTCAGGAGCACCATTTGCCCACAACTTGACAATTACAGGAATTAATTTCTTATTATTTAACAAAAGAGCATTGCGTTACCTAGTAACCGATATCTGATATTGTTTAAAGGAAACAATTATTAGTTACAATTTCAAATAAAGGAATACAATTTGATTAACATGTTTACTGCTTAAAACTAGAATATGTCTTTATTTCTTATACATAAAATTGTTCTTTCCCGTCACATAAATGGTTTATTATACATCAAGGTAGCGAAGCGGAGTATTACAACCTGAGCGCATATTAGATACTGAGCGCGAAGCGCGAGGTATCTAAAGCGCGAAGGTTGTAAGACGATTCGCTACCGTGGTGTATATACTATTTTTTGCACTACCAAACGGCTTAATACCTAAATTCTCAACAAATTTCGAAAATATTTTAACTGTCAACCTGACAATACAGCTCTTTAAAACGTCAAAATTAAAATAGTCATATTTGGCAACTTAGCAATTTATTAGTTACTACGGTGAAAATTGTTTATTTTACTTTCTCTCCCGTGGTGGAGAAAATCAACTTCACGACCTAAAGATGCGTTCTGAGACTAGTAGTGCAAAAACGTTATTTATCACTGCTCTACTATGAACACTTAGTTTTAAAATGCACTGCTTATTTTTCATTTCAGTTGCCATCGTTCTGTATTGCCCTTTGCAAATTCTATCTTATCTTGCTTCGATTCACTTTTATTACTAACTCTACGCTCATATTCATTATACACATAACCAACCTTTTGTATTTACAAATTCAAGGTTAGCAAATTAGATTTTGCGTAAGTCTGTGTCAAAACTGACGCAAAACCTAACCTACTAACCTTGAATTTGACATAGACTTACAGTCTTGCCAATTTTAAGTAAAATTTTAGATTGCATTATGGGAAATTCAAAGCATACTAGATATAGTTCATTTTAAGACACCCGGGGCCGGTTGCAGAAAGCAATGTTAAGTCTGGTGTTAGCTAACGTCGCGTCAAAGTGAACAAAATCGCATCAAATTTTGTTTACTAATGTATTAGTTACCATAAGCGTTTGAGATTTGATTCGTTTTTGTTCACTTTGACGTCGCGTTAGCTAACACCAGACTTAACATTGCTTTCTGCAACCGGCCCCCGGTATTACATTATGGCACATGAGAAACATTCGGCTAGTAGGCATGGTGAAGATTCGGCCGATAGCCCAATGTTCCCCATATGAATTAAAAATATGTTGACAAAATTCATTGAAAAATATGAAAAATGTATTTATTGCAGATGCCTAAGAAATATGTTACAAAGACAAACCGCTGCGACATCAGTGAAAATCATATGAAACAAGCCATTAGAAATGTTATAACAAATCGTTTGAGTCAGTACAAAGCTACTCGGGAATATCAAGTGAAACACCAAACCATACAATCCAGAATAAAAAATCATTTAAAGAAAAACTCAAAGGAAGAACTTTTGCATGATTTGGATGATTCAGGCCACGAGAGTAAAGATGAGATTGCGTTTTCAAACAAATATACATTTCGGCAAATCTTCACCACAATTCAAGAAGCAGAGCTTGTAGCCTATATAAAGAGGTGCTCGGACTTGAACTATGGTTTGAACCCTGGCTTATGACAGCAACGCTATAGTTGACTATAAAGTACCAAAGAATTGGGAGCTAAATAAAATGGCAGGTTTGTGTCTTGTTATTATTGAGCAATATTTTTTTAACCATATTCAGTTCCGTTTTCGTATCTGTAATTGTAGAAAAATTATTTTCTTCAGGTCTTGATTGGTTACGTGGTTTTATGAGAAGGCATGGAAAAGAGATATCGCTACGTAAACCAGAAAATACAAGTATAAGCAGATCTATGGCTTTCAACAAACCAGTTGTGGATGACTTTTTTCAAATATATATCACTTTTGGGAAAACATAAATTCAAGGCGGAACATATATGGAACTTGGACGAAACTGGG
The DNA here is from genome assembly GCA_940337035.1 of Agriotes lineatus. NCBI lineage: Eukaryota > Metazoa > Arthropoda > Insecta > Coleoptera > Elateridae > Agriotes > Agriotes lineatus. The sequence continues at coordinate 76,604,304 of OW679194.1, read as the reverse complement.
TTGACGACGGTAATGCCACCAATAAAAGTCGTTGCCACGAAAAGCAAAAAACAAGTGCCTCATATATCTTCTCAAGAAAGGGGAGAGCTTGTGACGTTTGTCGGGATAATTAGTGCAGCAGGATCCACAGTTCCGCCACTTTTTGTGTATCCTAGGGTAAGAAACCCTGAAGAGTATTTAGGCGACGAGTATCCAACTTCAGCCATTGCCCTGGGCAATAAAAAAGGATGGATGACTTCTGACCTTTTTCCCAAAGTTATTGAACACTTTGCAAGTACTGTTAAATGCTCGATTAAAGAGAGGGTACTTCTGATAGTAGATAATCATGAATCTCATATTTCTGTAGATGTGATCAGGTTGTGCCGAGAGAAAGGAATTATTTTGCTGTCATTTCCCCCTCACACAACCCACAGAATGCAGCCGGTAGATGTGGGGGTGTATGGCCCTTTTAAATCATATCTTGCTACTTTGCAACATGACTGGCTGCTCACAAATCCAGGGAAAGTGATTACAATTCAGCATTTAGCACGCTTGGTCAAACATGCATATGAAAGTGCTTTCACAATAAAAAATATTACAAGCTCTTTCAAAAGTACAGGGCTTTGGCCGTTGAACCGCCTCATATTTAACGACGACGATTTTATAGCAAGTGTGGTAACAGGCAAACCACTAATTGAAAATGTATGATATTTTTACTGGCGACGCACAAAATCAAACTATTCAATCACAGGCGGAAACAACGCCACCCGTGCCTTCCACTTCAAAAGAGCAACCGGTTTCGATGCCGTCTACATCAGCAGCTCCTTGTTTAAGTGACATTAGGCCCTATCCAAGAGCAACTTTTGAACAGAAGAAAAGAAGAAATTCTAGAAAAGCTAAGTCTACGATTTACACTGACACACCGGAATATGAAAATAGACAGCGCATGGAAGAAGAAAAGAAAAGAAAAAGATCAGTCTGTTAAAAAAAAATTAGTAATAGTGGAGAGAAAAAGAAATATTTCCACATCAAGTGAGTCTAGTATTGATATTACATTAGATGAGTCCTCTGGGGAAGAAGACTTTTGGGAAAATATGAAACTCATTGGCGAGGAGGACACTATTAATTTAGAAAATGTTGTTCTCGTTAAATTTTTGGTTTCCAAATCGGAAATTTATTACGTGGGACAAATTCTTTCTTTTGAAGATAAGGAATTTGAAGTGAAATTTTTACGAAGGAAGAGTAACTCAAACTATTTTGCATTTCCGGATGTCGATGACATCTCAACAATTGAAAAAAGAGATATTGCCGCTGTTTTGCCCTTTTCAATTACTAAAGGGACCTCAAGAACATCAAGTGTTTAAAATTTGATGTAAATTTTTCTAGCTTGAATGTAAGGTAAACTTTTTTTTAGTTAAGAGCAATGAGATTTTTTTCATTTTGTAATGTTTTTACTTTTAATAAAGAGTAATAAAGTTGTATTTATCAATTTTTTTAATGTATAATACTGAAAAGGGAAACATTAGTAGAATACAGTCCAAATCAGACATAGGCCGAAACATCCCCACTTGGTAGATGAATGTTCCCCACCGGTGGTTATGATTCAGCTATTTGACAGGAAACCTATATATTAAAATATCTAAATAATATCGTAGAAAACAATTTGCTAATTATGCGTAAAATGCATATAGCATTCTATTTTGCTATATGAAATTAGATTTACGAACACCTAACAATATTCTACATTTTGGCCGTTCTAAGATAAATATGCCGAATGATCCCCACCTTCCCCTAATAGATTGGTATTGCATTGTAGGATGAATGCAAAATCAATAGTTTTTTCTAACAGCTACTAAAGAAAAATGAAAAACGATATGATTTTTAATAAGAAATTTAGATGGTGTACTACTAAAATCATTAAATTACATGTAACTTACATATTTTACATAACTTGAAACTTAAAACTTCACTGAGGATATTTAAATCTAATTTAAATGTGATTATACAACTCATCATAAATTTGGCCAATAGTAATTGAGAATTTTACTTAGTTACAAGGTATAGATAGACGGATATTTCCTTGACGACGTGGTATAATCACTTCGGGTTTTCAGTGGGTCCAACAAAGTAACAATAATGGATAATAATTTAAATCTAGATCCATGATGCAGTAACTGTCTCAAATTTGACATAGACTTACAGTGCCACTAACATAAACAGTGCCACCAGCATAAACAGTGCCAACCTAAGAAATAAAATAATTTATTATTATCGGTCTATTCATTATACCGTGTGTCCACAGGAGGACGCACCATAGGGATAACCTAATAGAATAGAAAGATCGGCAAATGCTGTGATCGCCGGCACGCGAAAACGTTGTTTTCTGGCTTCTGACCCGCCACTGTATGAAACAATATTGTTATAAATGGTAGAAGAAAAGGGACGGTGGTCACAGCACTGGTTGATAATTATATTCTATTAGCATTATCTTATCTCTATGGTGCGTACTCCTGTGGACACACGGTATAATCGTAACGAATACCACTCGAGCAATCGAAAATAATGATTATTTTCGATGCATCCCATTTTTTTAAATTACCATATATTACTATAAAAGCACACCATATAAATATTTTGAAATTTTATTAATATCTGCAGCAAATCCTATTTTCCTTGTGAATTTATAAAAACAACACTACACAACCTCATGATTAATAGGACGTGTTTAATTTTATTAAAACCAGTTTAAGGTTACAGAGCATTCTTATACAATAAAAAAAATTATCTGTTATTTGTACTCGTAAACTAGTACAATTATACAATATACCTATGACAATATTGCTTGAATAATAATAGTTGAATAATTAATAAATGCGCTAAGAAAAAAGACTATGAAATACATCTCCTTTCCCTTTTATTTATGGTGAATAGGTAAATTTCCTATATGTGTGTTAAGAAGCTCTTTCTAATATTTTCACTGCTTATTAGTTTGATTTCTAAACTCTATGCAATATATGTTGTAAATAGGTGAAATCAAGTGCTTTAGGGCCACCAAAATGAAAACATACACATACTAGATCAACTTTGGTATGGTTTGTTTAAATTTAAACCGCATTTCATCAGTAAAATTAATGAACTATGTATAAACACAGGATATTTCGTACGCATTTAATTTTTATGAGAATTCTTGCGTATTTTCACAATTTAATAACATATGTAATTTTCATACATTTTCTCCTTATTTTATTTCAGATAAAATCGCAAAAAATTATCAATTTCACTTTTGTTCGAGTAGTCTAATTAAAGCATTGAATTTTCAGGGTTAATTTTGATTGTAAACAAAGATAGTGATGCAATCAGTTATAGGAAGTGTGAATAAGATGACATTCAAAACTAGTTATAATATAACCTTCGAAAACCTAAAATATGATGCTATTCATACAGGAGAATCTATTTGTACTAGTTATAGTTTTTTACCCAAGGCTAATAATTACAGGTGCACGAATATCGTACGAACGAACTAACGGATTCCATCATTTCCATAATAAAAACATTAAACTGTGTTCAGCTTGACGTGTTCCTTGTTAGCTCATCCTCTTCAATGTTAACCAAATTATAATGAATTTTTCCAACATAATTAATTTGGCAAGTCTTTCTAAACCGGAAAATAATAATTTTATTAGTTGGGCGTTACAACTTCACACTCGTGTTGTTACGTTATTATATTAAAAAGTGTGTTTTTCTCATTGTTCGTACAATAAGTGAAAGTAAACTGCGTATTCACGATCTTCTGTGGTGACCATACTAATTATTATTAATAGCATGGATGAATAAATTCTTCTAGTAAAAAGCAACAAAAGACCTTGCGCGGATGTAACCTACGGATTACATCTAAAGTACAAATTTTTACAAATTAATCTTGTCAATCTTTACACTTTAGCCAGCGGATGTACAAGATTTACCTTAAACTTTTCAACCTAAACCTTTTTGGGTCTGATTCATGGAAATTCACTTTTCTGAAATAAATGATTCGTTAGGTGAATGTTGTAAGTTCGTGCTGTATAAACAGTTTTTTGTTTTACTTCCATTTAATTACCATATTCGTGAATTCATGTTTCAATACTTCCTCCTCGTACTTCCTGTCCAAAATTCTGTCCTAATTGACATCATATACGAGATAACAGAGCCAACTCCAAATCCAGCGGTTCTCTAAGGGAGTGTAGCTCCAGGGTCGCATTAACCAAGGTTGCTGAGGCGGTATAAAACTCTCGGAGAGCCAGGGTAGGGTCAGTTACAGTTTGCCTTCTTGGTAGACCGTCAGCCGCTGGACAACATGTATAGAATTGTGAGTATCTCGAAACAAAGCAAGTGATAATTAGCAAAGTGGTCGCTTTAGGAAATTTGTGTATGAGCCTGCTGGGTCTAACTCTAAATTTCGGGGGTTTTCTTAATTGAGAAATGTGTAAACAGAAAGTGCTGTGAAAAATACAAGTGTTATAATTTAAAAAAATACGCTGACATTTTTTGGATTCATCAGTGTTCATTAGGATGTAAATGTAAGCACGAGTCTGCAGAATTGAATTAATGCCTTTTTTGTCCATTGCAGTTCGCTTTACTAGTTGTGGTGGGTGCCACTGTCGGGCAACAGCAATATGGAGACCCACGGAATGCGGCCATTCTTAGCGAGCAGAGGTATCTAAGCGGAGACGGCTCTTTCGGGGCGCAATACACACAAGAAGATGGGGTTCAATTCAAGGAGGAAAGTCTTCCAGATGGTAGCAGACGTGGTAGCTACTCGTACGTAGATCCTACAGGACAGAAGAGAACCGTGAGCTACACCGCAGGCAAGCATGGATTCCACGCTGAAGGAGACCACATTCCCCAGGCTCCACAAAGTGCGCCGCCTGTTGCACCCAGACCTCAATATCAGCCTCAGCCCCAATACAATCCTCCACCTCAATCTTACAATCCCCCACAGCAGTACAACCCTCCCCCACAACAATATAACCCTCCACAACAACAGTACAACCCTCCACCACAGCAGTACAACCCTCCCCCACAGCAATACAATCCTCCACAAACCTACAACCAGCCCAGCTACGACTACGATAACACCACCCCAGCACCACATAGATTCTACCCACCAGGCAAGCTGTCCCTCAACAGATCGCCAGATGGCTTTAGCTATAGCTTCAACAAAGTGTGATTTATTTAAGTCTTCCTAAATTTCCTCTAGTTAAGAATCGTATGTGAATTAAAATATTATTAATAAAATGTTTGTTAAAAACTGCTGGTTTAATGTTTTTATTCAGGGTAACAAAGAGCGAATGAAAGTGCATTTTCCGATGACAACCTTGAATGCACTTGTTCCCATTACAATACCGTTTACACGAGAACGTTATTGCCCACGTTTTTAATGCGGTGTTACTGGTTTTGTTTCCGTATTTCTCAAGCTGGAGTAAATCAATGCCACGCCAGATATTCAGCAGCTTACGCAAACTGGATTCATGACAAAGGTTTTAAAGACAAGAAGCGCGCGTTATTAATGTACAGCTTTTTTTGGAATATTAAAAAAAGCGAGTTAAAAGGTTGTTTTTTTCAAGATGAATTTCGATCTTGAACCTATACAAATCAAGATCACGTGTAAGGCGTGGCTTTAATGCCATTTCGAAACAAGTTCAAATTAAAATAGAATTCCGTCTGAAAATGTCAAATAATGGCGCAAACTGCACCGTCATGTCGGAATTGCTTGAAATAGATTGATCAATTTGCGTCCTTAGCAACTCGTAATTAGATAAAAACATATTGCACCTTACTTAGCTAAAAGTCAGCAACGTCTGATGTAAATTTTAGTTTATATGAATCAGCTTGAAAAACCTTTGAGCCGCCAAACGTCTGATTTCAATTAATTAACTCCACTTAGTAACAGATAATTGTAAGCTGCAACAAGCCTCTAACTTACCACGTGCTGAATTTCTATTGATACACGTGTCCCAATGTTGAAATGCAGTTTCTATTGTTCCTGAAATTAGATATTATTTCTAATGCTCCTGAACATGCATTTTAAGAAAATAATAAACTATGTTTACTATAAAATAATTTGCAATTATAAGCAGGTTATGCGTAAGTTATTCAGATTACTGCAGCGCGACGGCGCCTGTACAGTATTATTTCGGTGAAAGTACTAGAATTTTAATGTATTCAGAACATGTTATGTAAATCACGTTTTCTTCAAATGTTTTACTACAGTTGTATGACAGTGTCCCTAAATTTAATGTAAATAAGTTTACAAATCGTTCAGCATAATTTATTTTCAACAAAACCCTAAAATAAATTAAATATTAAAAATTATATTTAGTACTGAAATACCCATTTCTTCAAATGACAATCAAATGATACCAATTTTATTTCTAAGAGTGTCGATTACTAAAATTACCACCCAACCTTTCCTTAATCAAAATTTCTGGAATTCGTACTTCTCTCTGAGGAAAGGGCACTGTAATGATGTCTAACTGAATATGATAAGCATAACGTTTAAGTGTATTACTTTATCAAACATAGTATTATTCCTTACTGAGTATTATCAAAATTACTGCAATTAATACAAACGCTCTGAAAATCTTAAAAACAGCTATATTAAATTAAAATATCCATTAGGTATTAGAGAAATAAAACAATGCAACCTACATTTATAATTATTTTTATAAATTCATATTACTACTAATTACAAAATTAATTTTGAATTTTAATAACACACGTCGATAAAGCACCGCCAAAAATATAATAAACCTTCAAACCTTACCATATTAAAATTAAATTTTTGATAAATCAAAGTGATAAAACTGATTTTATAAATAACTCTTATGGACACGTTTATTAATTTCTAAAAATTAGTTAATTAATTAATACATAGAAACAATTATAATAGAAAATCGCCTGTTAGCAAAAAAACTTCGAGTATGAGAACTATTTCAATTTAAAACTATTAGCAATTAACTGGATCTGATACTTCAATTCCGACATCCCAATAGTAAATTAAAACGCCGTCTTTAATTAACTTACTGGATCTAAGGTTTGGTTGAATAATTTAAATTGGATAGACTTTTTATTGATATATTTTATTCGCCGGGTGATATTGGGGGAAGTGAAAGTGAGATTATGTTAGCTATAGTGCTCCAACAAGTCGAAATCTCAACCACAGTTGAGCCATCAATTATCATAAACCGCACTAACGTGAAGAAGGAAGACAGGGAAGAGAAGAAAATAATAGATAGAATAATTTTAAGAAAATCTCTTCGCTAAAAGAACACGAATACACAAAAGTAGGGTTAGAATTAGATAGCAGAATCTAACAGCGTTGCTAAAAGAAACCGCGCGAAAAATAAAAGCGACGTTGTCAGAATGGGCAAAATATCAGTAGGTGCACAGAAAAATTCATATGTATAAAACCAACGCAGGAGGCAGAACAAGTAGCTACAATTCACTAGAAGAACGCGAAAAAGGAAAAAGAAAGATAGAATATCCAGAAGAGTTCGAGAAATGGGAAAACCAAATTATAGCATTTAATAGACGTAACAGAGTCGCAAGATCGCCCTGACCAAAAATGACCAGGATAATATAAGTGCGAATATAAAAGAAGTCCAATGGAAGCCATTAAAACAATGTTAGAAGATCTGAATAAAGAAAAAATAAAGGATATACAAAAAGGCCAATATGAACTAAAGAATGAATTCCGGAAAATCAAGAAAACCTGAAAATGGTGATGAAAGAATAGAAAAAAAAAGAATAAATAGGAAACAAAAAAGAAAACATTTAAAAGAATACTTAATTTGGAGAAACATGGAAGAAAAAGACAGTAAAAAAGAAACAATATAATAAGCAAAGGAGCTTAGTTACAATAACAAAACATAAAGAAAAGGTAAGAAGTTAGATATAAAGCCCGAGGTAAAAGCATCCTCCACAATAGAAAGAAGAGCCGAAAATAAAATAGTAGTGGCGAAATTCAGTTCCTGGGAAGACAAGAAAGAAGTAATGGTAAGGAAAAGCAAAGTAATGGGCTCCAAGATTGGTATCGAAAACGAATTCGTGATAAGGAAACTTACTTGCTTACTTAATCCTAGGACCTTTCTACCCTTGCGGGTGTAAGGTCCATGAAAGTAAGAAAATTATTAAGAAAAAAGCGATAGAAAAACTTTAAAAGAGTAAGTTACTAGAAACTAACCATCGATAGTGCAAAACATATTAGTAGGACCAAAATGTTACGTTCAAAAGAAACCCCCCAGAAAACGAATGATTGAATTCTAAGGAAAAAGAAACAACGGAAACAACCAAAACTACGAATAAGGAATATGAAGAACAACGAGAACACAAAGCGATGAAGAAACAAAAATGGTAGGTAATGGGCACATAGAATCTACAACGATCGAACTATGAGGGAGCAATAAAAGAACTGGAAATGGGAGCTAAACGTTACAATTTAGAAGATTTGGCATTACATAAAATGAATAGAAAGACAATGTTGAAATATCGATGAAGGAGTACATATGTTTCAATGGCGTAAAAGAAAAAAACGATATTCAAAAGTGGGTTTCTGGTTGCAAAGAAGTTAAAAACAAGATAAGGGGTTTTGCTCAAATGTTATACAGTGTGTCCCCGGATTGACTTTGCGATAGGTGTAATGAATGAATCAAACCGTTTTTAGTACGGATTTCGTCGTTTGCAGTCTATGACATGGATTTTTCCAAATTACAGTTCAGATGTGATCTAGTTGGTAGAGTTACCTCAAGAGCAATATTGTAGGTAAAGTGTTTTTTTTTCTGGTAAATAGATAAAAATTTTATTAAAATAAAATGTTCTAAATTAGAAATTAGGCGACATACCGAGTTTCACTACATTTCCATAAAAAATGGAGTATTAAAAATTAACGTAGATTTTTTTTATTTTTTAATTATAAGAAACTAAAAAATTATTCAAATAGTGCTACACTCAAATTAGCACACAATTCCACTCTTACTATATATTCTTGGTATATTTCTATTTTATTTTAATTTTTAAGGTAAAAAGTAGCACTTACTTTTTTTATGCAAATGTAATGAAGCTCGACACATAGCTACAACATTTAATTTAGAATATTTTATTTTAATAAAATGTTTGTGTGAAGTTGCCAGAAAGACCACTTTACCAGCAATGATTCTGAGAGACCAATAATTGATGTCACCTCCACTCGATCTACATTTTCTTAGCGACAAATGATTTTACAGCTGCTAATACGGTATTTGATGTATGGCTAATGGCTCAATCTTTGCTGAAACCACCATTGGTCATCAAAACCATAAAACTCTTGTAGACCAGGGCTAAAAATCTCAAGAATCATTGCGGAGCACCTGTTAGAATTTACAGTAATCGGTTGTGATTTACAAAAAAGAAAGGGCTTATTATGCCTTTCAAGAATATTGCTGCCCAAACAGTTACTTTTGGGCTGTGCAATGGACTTTGATGTTTTTTCTGCTGATTCATCTCAGACTAATATAACGGCAAAACGACGTCGACATATTTTGTTGAAAACTGCGAACACGTTGTTAAAAAACAAAACGATTTACTGTGACATATTTAAATTGTGACAGAAAATGTCCAAGCCTTACTGTAGTCAATAAGGAAAACCAACCAATTATATTTCAACACGTTTAAAAGTTATTGCAAAGTTAGCGAAGCAAAGATGATAACGATTTTAATATGCGATTTCAACGGGAAAATTGGTAGGGAAGAAGCTTTCATAACCAAAATAGGGCAACGTAGCAAATACAATAAACAAGCTAAAATGGAATAAAATTAATAGGCTTTGCAGCAGGAAAATACTATCGAATTCTAAACACTTATTTCAAAAGAAAACAAATATATAAAGGCATATAGATAGCCCTTGATGGCGATACTATTAACCAAGCGGATCGCGTGCTATTACAAAAAAAATCAAGAAGAGAGGCAGACGCGAACTCTGCCCATTACTAATGACAGTTGGAATGGAAGGCAATCACGAGACAAAGAGAAAATAACCCAACAAAACAAGAAAAACAGAATCCGAGGTAGAAAGACTAATACAAGAAGTGCAAAAAAAGTATAATAAAAAATGTAAAATAGGAATTAAAAAAAGAAAAAGGAAGATGATGTACAGAAAAACTGCAAAGTGATTAAAGAATGTATAAAAAGAGCATGCAGAACAAGTATTAAGAAAGAAATAAGAACGCTAACAAATGGTTCAATATAGGCTCTGAAAAAGAACCGTGAGAAAAAATTAGCAAAAATGGTAGCAACCGGAAGTAATGAATATAGAGATGATATTCAAATTAAAGAAAAAGACAACAGAATTTATAAGGAAGCAAAGAAAGTAGAAATAAGTGATAAAGGAAAAATAATTAATGGCTGGAAAAAATATTTTCAAAGTCTGCTGAATGGAGAAGAGATAACAAGCCAAGAGCATCTAAAGAAAGATAATGGAAACAAATTCACTGAAAAAACTAATGCCAAAGAAGAAGGGGACACAAACAACGTCGAACCTCTAACAAGAGACGAAATAAGACAAAATACAATTTGATACTAACATTTGGAAATAAGAGGAGACTCCAAAAGAATGAACAAAAGCGAGAATAACCGTTATTCACAAGAAAGAAGAGGATACAGGGTATAACAATTATAGAGGAATAGTGTTACTGACCACAACCTATAAAATAATCGCTACAATCCTAATAAACAAACTAGAAACTTATACAGATGGGGAAAATGGAGAATATCCAGCAGGATTCAGATCTGGTCGTTGAGTCACTGATCAACTGCTTATTTTAAAAGAAATGCGAGACATGTGCCGAGAATACAACAAAGAAATTCATGTTGCTTTCAAGGATTTCCTAAAATCTTATGGCTCTCTAAAGATAGAAATGTTATAGAAGGCTATAGGGAACTTACTACTATACGCAAAAAGATGATCAATTTGGTGCAGATGACGATGAAAAATACATCACACAATGTTAAATGAAAAAAAAAATGATGTCAGAGAGTTTTTGTATTAGAAATGGCGCCAGACAAGAAGACCCACTCTCAACGATCCTATTTAATATAGTTCTTCTTTATAATAATAATAATAATAATAATATAAATCGAATAAGGAGCACAATTAGTGAAAAAAAACCAATATATTTTTATGAAATAGAGAAAGTAGATTTTACGTTCCGTATTAAATAAGAATAGTGCTGCCTGTGGAAAGATTATTAAAAAGTACAAATATTTTAATGCAAAAGTGAACGATTTTGTGCCCTTATTTTATTTTGACTATATGCAATAATATTCGGCTGCTCCGGTGAACATAAATACTCTGCCTCCGGGGTGTTCGTAAAATTTAAAATACTAGGTAGTGCAAACTAATTTTTAGTAGCTCCAATTTAACTCGGATTTTATTTGTGAACGCACCAAAACTAAATCAGAAGTAGATAATTTCAAAAATTGACATGAAACACAAAGCGGTGTGCACTCGTATAAATCGCAGTAATTAATTTAAATCAATGCCAAAATCAACAAAATACCTCAGGTAAGCCATAACTATTCTCGCATAGCAACAGTACTAACGGCATTTGTTCTAGTGTGACGTACAAGTGACGTCAACGTCAATTGGTTTAGCTTGCAAATGAATGGACAAGTTTCCTTTCAATTCCTACAATTTCTAATAACGCCTCGTCGATTTCTGGGTTTTAGGGTGCACTAGATAAACTGGAACTGCTGCAATACGTAGTGAAAACTCCAATCTTGCAGGCCCCAGCGAAATAAAAGGGCTCTGGACGATGAAAATTGCGCAATATACCTGGTTTGCAGATCCTTCAGATGCTGATCGCACCTCTCAGGGGAAGCCAACGCGTTTTCTCGGCTGGTGCTGGCCTGGCGACTCTAATTTCTGCACGAAGTTTTGCGTAGAGGCCTCCTCTAGGTATTGAAGGCACCAAACTTGGCTCCAACTAGTTGCTGCAGACGGTATCGACTCTCGAACGCAGCCCGTACCTGGACCTCATCTGCCTAGATTTTGTTGACGACGAATAAGCACAAATTACACCACTTCAAGACTGGCAAACTGATTCCAATTGTGTCCAACACTTTTGTGGTTAAATAAAACCAATACTTGCATTAAATGAGTGTGTTTTTATTAACAAAATCAAACTTTTCTGAGAGCTAACATAGAACAATGTTAACAGGTTGGACAATTTCAAAGTTCTCTCTGTGGTTGTGAAACAAAAGAAGGTCTGGTATCTTAGCAACATATCACCACATTTGTTTAAAGCTTTGCCTCAATTTGTGAAACTCAGCTGCACCCATCAGTGCATTTATCTCAATAAAAGTAAGCCAAGCTTGCACTAATTAAAATAATAAATTCTGTGCCTCGGTTTGATTTTTAATGCATTCTAGTTCAATTGGCAAGCAAAATTGGGGAGAGCATAAAACCGTTGCAATATAGCCTGCGCTGATGATTTAGTGTTTATGGAACGACACAGAAAACTTGATAAAAGTAATAAAGAAAGTCAAAAAGAAAGCGACAAAAGAAGGAGTACACATCAATGACAAGAATCAAAGTACATTGTGAGGAGGAGCACAACAAGAAACCAAAGAGAGTGAAAGTATTTACATATCTGGGGGTACAGATAACAGAGGATAGAGGAGAAGAGGAAAAACAAGAACCAGACTGATAAGAGGTGATGAAGCAGCAGGAGTCTTAGCATGTATATTAATGTCGAAGTATATATCACGAAAGGCAAAAATTCAGATCTATAAAACCGTGCTGGGACTCTTAGCAACATATAGATGCGAATTGTGGATGTTAAAGGCTGGAACAAAGCAAAGCTGATAATTTAAAAAAGAAAGGTTTTAAGAAAAATCTACGGAGGACATAAAGAGAATGGGGAGTAGCGAAAATGCACTACTAAAGAACTAGAAGATTTATACGATGAGCCAACAATAGCACAGTATGTTAACCAACAAAGAGTCAGATGGTTAGGACACGTGCAGAACAGAAGAACAACCGATGCAGTGTTGAAGATAAATCCAGTAGGAGTAAGGATTTGAAGGAGACCAAGAAGTAGAAGGAAGCAGGAAGTGGCACAGGATCTAAAACAAATAGTACTAGAGGACTGGAGAAACCAAACCGCAGAACAAAAAGAGTGGAGGAAAGTAACCCAGATAACGTACCGTCGTGGCTTGTAAAAGCCACGTACAGTCCTGTTCATTAAAGTCTTGTACAGCATTTGTGCATTGTGAATATGAATTCATTACACAAAGTTCAAAAAAGTGTTGTATATAGAAATATTTTAAAAGCATACATTCAGGTCTACCTAATTAATGATACAGTGTGAGCCTTTGTTGAGTAAAAACACAACTACCAATAAACTTATAACTGTTTCTGTACAACAAATTTCTGAACACGACTGTAGATATAATTAGCGATTCGCCAATCTGAGTATCGCATATTAATGTAAAGAACTGAAAAGCTTTTAGGCGAAACTGGTCGCTCTTTTCTTGTATGTATTTGTCGATTTGTATTCGCGTTATCAGTAATAGACATTAAGCTGTCATCTAACTACGCTGTCCGATTGGTGTAGTGACAATACTCGTGGACTTTCAAGCCTGATGTTACGAGTTCGAATGCCTATCTGGGCAACACTTTATTTAAATACTCGAAAAATATGGATGCACATTTCTACGTCTTCTCAACTTTAACTATAAAATGTCACATTATCTGCGTTTTCTGTCTCTCCTCTACTCTTCGCTAACGGTATTGATAAATCGGCGACTTGATCTTAAACACATTTTCCCCGTCTGCGAATTTTCTTTACTCAAGTCGTCACAGATATGGATGGATCAAGTAGATAACATAATATAGTAACGGCTATACTACGTTGGAAGCACCGTCCAATAGAGTACGAAGGCTAATGTCTTAAGGAGCGGGCGTCCCAAAGACGTACAGCAAAAACCTATTGGCACCGTCACATATGTTTTATATAATTTTGCTTTCATAGGACCTCTCCAGGCGTTGGCGTGAATAATCATTAAAAAAACCTGGACGCAATCCCACTTGAAATAGATTCCATCCAACAGCTAGAAGCTGTAGCTATCCAACTTAAGATAAATAACTCCTCTCCGCTAAGAATAATTGCTGCTTACAAACCACCAACTAATCAACTCAAACCAAATGAAGTAAACCGAATATTTGACAATCAGTTACCTACATTACTAGGTGGAGACCTCAACTCTAAACATACGAATTGGGGATGTAGAGTAACAAACCCCAATGGGAGAAACCTTAATGAAATTTCCTCTAGACTTGCTATTTTAATTTCTACACCCACCGACTACACATATTTCCCGTATAGACACGACCAAAAACCAGATATATTGGATATCCTTTTGCACAAAAATCTGTACTTACCAATCAGTCAAACAGTAGTCACAGAACTGGACTCCGATCATCTCCCAGTTGTAGTCACACAGAACTGCTTACCGCATTATCACCCACAACTTCCGAAATGAATTAATGGGCCTGTCAACTGGGAAAATGTCCAAAATATTATGAATAGCAAGCTAATCTGACCAACCAACCTAAATACACAGGAAGACATTCAACAAGCAACCAAAACCCCATCAATTTTAGTTTTTAAGCTTAAGTTAAATATGTGTTGAAGAGTTGGTAATAGATATTCAGCACAGCCTTTGATTATATAAATAGGTATATTATCATGTCCACAGGATGTTTTACTTTTGATCGAAGTGATTGCGTCTTGAATTTCTTCAGTGTTGATGGATGATATGTTTACAGTATCGTTAGAAGCTTTTATAAAGGCATGATCAAGATTATCAGCATTATTTGATGCAGAGTGTTGAACTGCAAATGCATTGGCAATCTCCGAGTTCTTACCAAACGATTTGCCCTCGTATTTAAATAATACATGCTGCTGATTGCTGCGTTTTTTATTACTAATATATTTATACAACGATTTTGGGTTTGTAATTAGAAAATCTTGAATTTGGGTGATATACTCCCGATAAGCTTGTTTTATGTCTATTTTAATCTTTCGTCGTAAGTAATTATAATTGTCAAACTGTTCTTGATATTTCGTTTTTTTTAACTTTACTCTAAATTTGTATATCTTTTTAATATCACGTATGATTTCCTGAGTGAACCAAACAGGAGATTTTCTTTTCCGATACGAGATTTTGGGTACGCATTGATCAAGAATTTCGTAAAATGTACTGTAAAAACAATCCAAAGCTTCATTTATTTCATTGATTGTATATAGTTTGTTCCACTCGGCAACCGAAAACATGTAATACAGCTGTAAAAAATTTGCATTTTTAAATGCATACTTTAAGAATGGATTTTGAGGTGCTCTTTCTCTAACCGAAATCGTTGTATTTACAACTCAGAGCAGGATGGTAAGAATCTTCCTGTATTAAAGGATTGTCGCTTTCGACTAAAATATTTGGAATGTTACTAAAAATAAAATCCAGTGTATTCTTGTCGGCGTTTCCAATCGAATTAAGTTGAACCAAATTATTTCTTAGGCAGAAATTCTTTATTTCGGCCTTAATATTTCTTACATTTGAATTAGTTTGTGTTAGATTGAAATCTCCACATATTATTACATTTTTGTCGAAAATTCTCAAATGAGAGTATTCCAGCTGTTGAATGACATAAAAATAATCATTTATATTACTTCGTGGCACAAAATACGTTACAGCAACAAATAAAACAGTATGACAATTTATATGAAGTTTTATTAATACGGCTTCAGTTTTTGAATTGAGTATTTCCACTGCATTCGCCTGATATTTGTTATCTACGGCAACAAGAACACCTGCCAGTTTTGATTTCCCAGTAAATTCAGCATTTCTGTCTTTACGGAATACAGAATAATTAGGTGGAAACATTTCAGAGTCGTATATCGAACTATTTAAACCCGATTCAGTCAATACAATCAAATCGTAATTGCTGTTACAAACATTTAAGTACCAATCATTTAGTTTGGTTCGCAATCCAATTACATTTTGATAAAATAATTGCAGGTCATTTGTATTCATATCTATTTAGATAAATATAAGCGGCTAACAATGTAAATAAATATATTACTTAAGTTTTGCGAGATCACATTCTTTCAAGACAGACGTAGTAGTGAAGTCTTTTATTTACGAGGGGAACTCGAAAAATTATCTACCTAGCCTTGATAGAAACAATTGATAAGCTTCAGCTTGTAATGTCAAACAGTGACAAGTCTTTCATTGTTGCATGAAAATTTTATTCATATGCGCCAGTAATTTTATATTTTGTGGAGTGGTTTGTGTCTAAAAATGAGTCTTTTGAAATTAGAGCATCGAAGTGTAATAAAATTCCTTACAAAGGAAGGCAACAATCCGAAAAATATTCGCGAACGAATGATTGCGGTGTATGGAGACGATGCTCCGTCATATTTCACAATTCAATTTTGGTCAAAACAATTTCGGTGGGGACGGGAATCTATAAAAGATGATCCCAGAAGTGGAAGACCTGCAGAAGCGACAAATGTTGAAATGTTCAAGAAAGTGAAAGCCATGCATGCTTCTTGAGGATCGCCGTATAAAAGTCTTCACCATTGCTACAGCATTGGAAATATCTGAACCTAGCGTTTTGACAATATTGCACGACAAACTGGGCATGAGCAAAGTTTCAGCAAGGTGGGTTCCCAGATTATTGTCTCCTGAGCAAAAGCTGCGTAGACAGAAAATTTGTAGAAACAATTTGGAATCTTTGGAAGCGGACCCCGACTTCTTAATGCGGATAGTGACTGGTGATGAGACTTGGCTACATCACTGGGAACCCTGAGACGAAATTAGAGTCTATGCAATGGGTGCATAAGGGGTCTCCTCCCCCAAAGAAGGCCCGCACGCAATCTTCAGCCGGAAAACTCCTGCTAACCATCTTTTGGGACATGCAAGGTATTCTTTTGATTGAATATATGTGTAAAGGCTCTACAATCACTGCAGCGGTTTATGGTAACACCCTCAAAAAGATGCGTACAGCTATTGTCAAAGAACGTCCAAATTTATCGCTCATTCTTCATGACAACGCGACCGTGCATAAGGCCGCCAAAATCAAACCAATTCTGCAGAAATGCCGCTTTATTGAGCTAAACCATCCACCTTATAGTTCGGATCTGGCACCGTCCGACTTCTATCTATTCAAAAACCTAAAAAAGAATCTCAGAGGCCGTCGTTTTGAAACAGACGACCATTTGAAGGAGGCAGTCAAGGACTATTTTGAGACCCAAGAAGAATCTTTTTTTTTCAACTGGCATTAACTCTTTGAAGGACAAATGGCATAAGTGCGTTGAAGTTGGGGGAGATTATATTGAAAAATAAAATTATTTAAAAAACCGTATGTAATTCGTTTCGTAGTTAGGAAGATAACTTTTCTAGTTCCCTCGTACCTACTCCTGTTTCTAATAGTTCCATCAGTTCTCCTTTGTATAGAATGTGCTCTGTGTCAAACAGAATATCATCCCATATTGATATTTTTCATATGAAACGGAATATGATTAAATTGGTAGCATATAGAGAACTCTAAATTATTCATTATGTATATTATATGTCTATGTACGTTCGCAGTCCTCCCTAACGTGAATGTATATTTATAATTGGTAGACGTCTCCTTTTAGTGCTTTAATTTTTCTATTTTCAATTCCCGTCACATTATGTTTTTTGTAAAATTAGGTATGTTTATTTTTGCATTACATTGCAGTGAGTTCATTAATGTGTCAATTGTAAATGGAATTATTGTTCTGTAATTGGCACAATAAATTATTATTATTATTATTATTATTATTATTATTATTATTTCTATTACAATTTTCCTAACCTAAAAACTGATTTCTACTCCCGGTCGTGGAAAAAACTACTTACATAAGAACAAATGTTTGAATATAACTTCACAGCTTCAAAACTGCATTGACGAGATATTCTAAGCGTCTGCTAACAATTTCCTACACAATCTCATTACATACAAACCATTTAACAGTTTAAATTCAATATGAACGATATTCTAATTAGCTGAGTATACCGATTGATACGATGTAATACTTATTAAATATAAAATTTGCTTATCTGTTCCAAGAATCAAATTTGGAATACTGATTAGCCATTCAGTTCCAATTGTAATAAAGATAATTCGAAGTATATACCAGTTAGGTGGTATTTTCTGCAATCAGTTATAATCAATAACCCCCCTCCCCCCCATTTCAATGATTGTATGTATATGTTTGTGTGTGGTCTTGTTACTCTGCTTTATAAACCACTTTTTGATGACTCGCTTATAGGACCTAGCAGCCTACCACAGTGCTATCAAGATTTCAATATAGCGCTCTAGTGAAGCATTATTCATAAATACCGTCAACCGGGGTTATATCGGATCGCAGAGGTAATATCGGACGATATGGTTATATTTCAATTTGCGCGCGCTACAGCTGTTGGGTGACAGTTCGGTTACTAAACCAAAATATCCCTAGATTTACAGATAACCTACAAATCTAACATGCGTTTCGAGCTAGATCGGAAAATCAAGGTAAGCTCACCAAAAATTAATTATTAGAGTCACTTTTTTCGTTAAAATTGAGACAGCCAAATAGTCTCCTCTGGCCTGTGAACCCTGTTCATGATAGCTACATGGTGCAATTGGATTAATACTTTTTTTCACCCTTATCAAGACCCCCATAAACTCAAAGTTTACTTTGCATCTTTACTTTTCGCAAAAAATCAAAATTAACAAAAAATGTGTTTTTCAGGGGTAATATCGGACATGCCGCAAAAACACCGTCATAAGCTAGGAACACCTTATCGGCGCAAGTATTTCTAAGAAAACATGGAAAAGGCATTGTTGGCAGTGGTAGACGACCACTATTCATTCAAGCAGAAATGCACGGAGTACCAAAAAGCGCGAATTGAAAAGATTGCAAAAGATTATATTGCTGTGAATTGCCTTAGATCGTAGAAGGGTCACAAAGATTCCTTTGTTTTTCCAAATATTGAAGACAAGAGTAAAATCAAACTTCAACAAGTCCACAGTATTTTAACTGCGCATAAAATCCATGTGTTTGAAGGTCTGCAGTTATAGAGTTAAGTGATCAAATAGGTACCACCTACCTACTTATGTTTTCAGAATATTATTTTTCGTTTTTTATCTAATGTTTGAAGATTATTTTTCTGTTTTTATATTTTTTGAAGTTCCTACAATAATTCGTTTTATGAATAAAGACGTTTATTTCTATAATATTGATTTTACTTTTACTCTCACTACATGGTATGACCAAAAAAAAATTTTTTCTGTATAAAAATGTCCGATAAAGGTTTCTGACCAAACCTATACCGAATAACAGGCTCAAAACGTACTTTTTCAATGTAAAAATGGACTCGTCCGATATTACCCCAAACCCTGGGTTATATTGGACGACCTTTTAAAAAAAAATAACCGTGATAACTTTTAAAAGATTTATTTATGTAAATATGTTTACTAGGTTAACTTCTTACAATAGAATGCATTAGTTAGCTTTAATTTCGTATAACAAAAGAAATACAGGCAGATAATTGAAAATATCGTCTGATATAACCCCAGTTGACGGTAATTATGTAAAATGCTCTACCTAGCATTTGCTTAATACCGTGTTCGAAGTAAACTGCAACTGTTCAATAAAATTTATAAAAAAAACATTAGTGAGTGATGCATTTCTACTTTCTTTTAAAGTAAGTAAATTAGTTATTTATCCTTTACACACTAAACAGAAAATTCAATATTTCTTAAAAGCAAAAAAAATCATTCCATAATAAAAAGAGACACCTAAAATTTTGTATGTCAAAATGGAAGAGCAGTGAGGAGCTTTAAATACTAAATAATAAAGCAATTAACAAATAAAACTTCTTAAAATTCTTTTTATTAAAATAACATTTAAAAAAGTAGGCTTTTTAAAATTAATTTCAGTGTGTAAAGTGCCACCTTTTTTCACTCAGTGAAAAAACTGCCACTTTGCTTTTAATTTGGGAGTGAACGATTTTAAATAGCCGTTTCCTTAGTTACCAGCACTGACCAACGCACTTGACTAAAATGAAGGCAAATAAAATTCTATACAAAATAGGCTTAGATTTGAATATTTAATGAAATTTTAAAAGATCTTATAGACAACTCGAGTTAGCGTGCTTATTTTTCACACTTGTGAAAAAAATTGCACTTCTAAAACTTGTGGTCTAAATAACTATTTTGACTATTTACCATGAATGGTTCCATGACAGTAAGTGGAATTTACCAGTTGTTATAACTACGACGACAGCAAAATTACTTACCGATCTAAAAACTGAACAGCAAAAATACTTACCGACGCCTTTTAAAAAAACAATCAAAATTAGTCTTTCATGCACAATTCTATAAAATTTTATTTGACAAATAACAAATTGGTTACCTAGTGATGTGTGCCATATCACTTCGGTCATTTCAATGTATTTCGCTCGTTTTAATTACTCAGTAAATAATTTATATTCTTTTATCTACGACAGTGTGTAAAATTGCCTTTGGTTGGCAGTTTTAAGTTTGTAAAACGACTGCTTAATAACATGTTTTCATTATATTACGTCGTCAGGAGTTACGTGTTTAAAAATTTTTGTTAGGCACGTTGTCAGTAGCAACGTGTTTTAAAATTTTTAAAACACGCAAAATTCCGACCGGTTGCTGGTAATCCTAAGTTACATTAAAAAATATTTTTTATATTTACCCTGTTTTCTAGATTCTATCTTAGATAAAATATTGTACGATACACATGCGTAAAGCATCTTTAGTCACTCGTGGGGCTTAAAACGCGAGTGAGCGAGCGTTTTAATTCTACCCCACTCTTAACTAGAGAGTAGCTTTACGCCCTTATATCGTAAATTGTAAATTACTATTATATAATTTTAATTCCGATCTTGCAAAAAAATTTATAAGCACGTCGGACATGAAGAGTTACCGTTCTCAGACAATAATTGGAGTTGTCGTTTCGATCCTCCTTCGAACAATTGTCTTCGAACGGTAAAAATCCCTTACCCTTCTCCATACTTAATATACTATAATGGTCACTGTAACCGCCCTATGTATGGAAATATCGAAAATCATACGAAATGTAAATTAGCTTTTAATAAGAAATTCTGGTACTTTTAAGAATTTGTTGCATACTGAAAAAATCGGTGAAGTGAAAGTTTTGAAAATAAAAATTCTGCAAAATATGAAAGAATTTTTTTAAAGAGTCGCTCTGTATATGTTGGGTCCAAAATATACTCTATTTCGTAGAGGGTAAACACCTAAGCTATGTGTGAAATATTAAATTTATTTAACTAATAGTTCTCAAGTTAAAACAAAAATAGGCAAATTTTACTTTCGTAAGGTGCTGGCCCACCTTGTATATATTTGACCGAAATTTTCTCAGTTTCATTCCAGGTAAACATATAAGCCTTTAGCAAAATATTATTTACCTCCAACAAATAGTTTTTGAGTTATACTGGACACACAGAAGGAATTGAGAAAACCTGTTTTTCGTCATCTAGGGATCCTGAAATGTGAAGACCTAACCAAACCTCGAAAGGTATTTTTTTACAATTACAGTAGTTTCTTCGTCTTCGGTGAGAGAAGTAAAAACTGGGGATCGTCCTTTCTTTCATTAAAAAGAACTATTTTTATCTCTTCAAAACCTATGTTGTACTTGTATTAATGAGGAAGTTTATAAGCAAACATACATTTTTACACAGTAGAATATGCAGCACTATTCAGAAAAAGTAAAAGAAAATGAGCTAAACCTTTTATATTAACGTCTTCGCATAGTTAAAATGATTAATTTATTTTCACTATTTAAATCTGATATTTAGCGTTTGCATTTATCTATAATTTGTATCCCATTCGTAGTTATCAGCGTTTTCGTTAACATCTCCATTGCAGGAGCATCGGCGTCTCTTCGTTGAGGAGGTTTAGGCATATGTTTGTGACATGTAGGTACATAGTTGCACATATATTTCCCCGGAAAAAGCAAGTTTAATGTAAAATAAAATTAAAATCGAAAATCCTAGATAAAATTAACCAATATACTGCAACCTGTTCCATTAAACAAAACTAACGTTAATTAAATAATACGCCTTTTCACTAAGTTTTGTGTTGGCCTGTCACTACGTATGAGCACATGTTAGTAGTAACGCATATTGCATTTATCACAATTATTTAGGTACTTTTATTTAGTCTACTAGTATATCAATATTGTTGCATACAGTGTTTCACTTATGACTCTATTATTGGTAAACATAAACGTATCATACTTTCTATGATTAATAAGAAATAGTTCCATTTAATGATCGCAGGGCCACTTTTGGTCGCCATAAATAAATTCAGATTCTAAAGCCGTCTAAGAAGTGCCTTGATAATGCCAAAACAGTTTTAGGCATTTATTGGTATAACGGAATTGTACACAATAAACGGAAATTGAATCTTTTAGAATTGTCAGTCTGTACTTCAAATCAAACAAAATTGTAGAATTTGAATGAAGTTTAGTCATTTTCTATCTCTGAGCATTACGGAATCCCCATGCGTGTATGCACATACATCATGACAATATTTTTTTGTTTGACAATTACGAATATCAAATCTATACAATTTCAGAATGTTTTTAAATTAAGTACGCGCAGTTCAATAACATAAGTTTTTACGAACTCCTAAACCATAATAGCATAATGCAGTAGTAGAGAAAACCTTAATAAAACCACTACTGTAGGCTTACATTTTAAAAATTTAAATAAAAATAGCCTGACCAGTTTATAAAACTTAAAATGTTGCATTCGCGACGAGTGTAGCTAATTTGATAAAATAACTACTGAAGAACTAATCAGGCCAAACATATAAGACGTAGAAGCGAGCCACATCATTTACATTTAGAATCTTATCTGTAAAATGCCATAAGAGCTTTGAATTTATAGGTTAATTGATGAAAAATCGTTGTATAATAACGAAAATTTGTGAAAATTTGTCAAATTAAATCCGAGAGGCGTTTGTAACACTGTAAATTAATGTAACTATCAGATTAGATAACACCTATAACAGCTATCTGTAAGGAAGGTTGCATATAATTGCTGTGTTTCTAAGCTAAATAATTCGGTTTTCATAACATCACAAATCGTAGCTGTTGTTGTTATACATTGAATATTCAGAAATGTTAGATTCTAGATTTTTTAAAGATTTCGTATTGCTATTTTTAAACATTGCAAGAGCGATAATCAAAGATATTTATTCTAAAACTTGTAATTTCAAAAATTTAGGAGTAGCAAATTTCTAAAATTCTATTTTAGTAATGATTAGAACGTCCAGTATTTTTGGGCTAATTAATTCAATATATACAGATTGCCTAAAATTGTACGCAACGTGGCAATTCCATCATTTGGAAAAGGTTCAAATACTATTTGCTAAAAGAGAACCAAAATGGAAAATGCAATAATTACTTTAGAAACCTGGCAACAAGTAACTATTGTTGCCTAGTTAACGAAGTTATTATTACATTTTCCATTTCGGTTCTTATTATGGCAAATAGTACGAGAAGCATTCAAATATAAATTATAATTTAATATTTATTCGAAAACAAACACAAGAACTCCAATGTATATCATGTCATTTTTCTACTCAGTCTCCCTCTCTTTTAATAAATTGGTGCCATCTTTCAGGAAGTTTCTGTATTCCACGAGAAAAAAATTCTTTTGACTGTTGTCAAATCCATTCCCGAACAATTTCTATGACTTCTTCATTACAACAAGGTATTTTTCTCCTAGAAAGCCTTTTAATGGTCCAAACGAATAAAAAACTGATGCAGCAAGGTCCGAAATGTACCTATAGTCTCTAGTAAATAGAGCAGCATGGCCCATTTCAATTTTTGAATGGCAGTCAGCGTGTGAATGGCGAAATGGGGTCGAGCATTATCCTGTAAAACACAGACAGAGAACTCGTGTTTTTTTTTCTACTGATATTTAATGCAGAAGGAATATCCTTCACTGTAATTCGACGATCGTTTTGAATAAGTGCATTTCACTCTGTCAGCAATTTCTTCTGTTGTCAATGTTTTTAGACGCGGAAATGCGGTTCATTCTCGGCACCTTTGCAGGCCATCTTTAAACGCTTTTCTCCTTTTATAACCGCCTATGTCTGATAGTGATTGCGCGTCTTTTAACTCTTTCTTATGGTTTGATATCTTCGTTGATAATACTGCGTTGTTCGACGCTTGAATGCACTCCCACTTCACTCAGGCTTGCCAATTGAATGAAAATGAATTGTGAGGAATTAACGACGGAATGAAGTTAAGACTTGTTCCAGAGCATTAATTAATGTATACAACTTCTGTGTATGTCTTTGTCTTTTGGTGCACAATTAAAATTATAATTCATATTTGAACTCTCCTCGTATTTGATTCTTTTCCAGCTCATCGAGTTGCCATGTTCCATACAATTTTGGGCAACCTGTGTATTGATTACCAGATAAATCGCCGTAAAAAGATATTTTTCCGAGTTCTACTTTCAGACTTCAAGTAATTCTGCCTTCGGCGATACGGGTTTATCGAATTTTGTATGTAATGAGTAATAACACTTTTGAATTGTGTTCCTGCTATTAGCTTGAATTTTTTACAACCATGAAGTTGTTTCTTCCCCATCCAGTTGCTGTTTGGATTTGCTTTTGATTTTCTTTATTCTTGGCATTTTGCCAGCAATTTTGAAGTGGTTATTTTTTAAAGGTTCATTATGTTGCAATAGTTTTATCATTTATCTTGTTATTGAAGACTCATTATGATCTTTTCCAGAAAATACGTCTTATTGTTTTTGCGATACTCTTTCTTTTATCAGTCGTTGTCATATATCTTCCTTTATTTTTGAAGGAAATTGTACCACATGTATTTCTCGTCAGCACATTTTTCAATGTTTCTACGCAGTGTATAATGATATCTATGTGTTTTATTACTTTGCAGCTGTACGCAATCAGCTCCTACTCAACTATTCTCTTAACGAAGCAAAGTGCAATACGCCGAGAAGCATGGGCGTAACCACAGAGGGGCATCGGTGGGCAGTTACCCATCTCTAAAAATTTATAAGAAAAAGAGAGTTGATATATAATCAATATTACAACTCAAGAGACCGCGTGGCACAGTGGTAAGGGCGTCAGGCTTGTAATAAGTGAGTCCTCGGTTCGAATCCATGGGCAGGCAGAATTTTTACGCAGTCTATTGGATCGGTATCGGGCTCGGTCACCATTCGCCGTTAGGATACAATGAACGGCGCTCTTCCCGGAAGACTGGTCTATGGGAAAGAGTAACCTGACCACAAACAACACATCCTACATACAATATAATACACGTGACTCCCGTCCATACGCTAAATAAATAATTAAATTACAACTCACAATCTACAAGATTTAAAAGAAGAAACTATAGGTTATACATATGATTCTAGATAACAACAAACGAAAAAGAAACACGCTCATACGACTCAATCCACTGTATAGCGTACCATCAAGCTGTACGAAAAAGAAACACGCTCATACGACTCAATCCACTGTATAGCGTACCTACCATCGAGCTATACAGGTTACAACAACAAGAGTATTTGTTTCTGAGATAAGTAAAGTGCGTTCAAACAATAACTGTAATTTTTAAAATCGTAACTTATTTTATCTACGACCGCCACTAAAAGTAGGCCTTTTAGCGCTAGCTTTTTTTCACTAAAAGTGACGTTTTATAGTTTACCGTGTTTAAAGAAATCAGCTGTTTACTTTTAGCGCGAGTGTGAGATAAAGTGAAGTGAGGTTATAAACTACAATTTCGAACTGGAAGTGAAGTTGTAAAATTATTCTAGTTACTTCTTGCGTTAGAGTTATTGGTTTCCCAAACATTCGCCTGCGCGCAAAGGCCCTCTCTTTATTATGACATAAATTCTAACTGTCACAGATTCAAACCTTTGTTAAATCGATAATTATGGATTAATAACAGTAAAATTAAGGTCGTAGATAAAATATTGTATGCAACGCGTGCTAAAAGTCGTTTATGCACGAGACATGTTATGAAACTCAGCCTTCGGCTTCGTTTCATAATTTTCATGTCTCTTTGCATAAACGTCGACTTTTAGCACTTGTTGCATAAATAGCTATTATGTATTGCGTATGCACACAACCTCACTTTAACAACTGATTACTCAAGTGACCAGTGCCGTCTTTTATATGATTAAGGCCCCGGGCCCAAGGTAATGAAGGGGCCCTTCTAGAAAGGAAGTAACTCAATACAATACAATATATATTTTTATCTACGACCACTACTAAAAGTAGGCCTTTTAACGCTAGCTTGTTTCACTAAAAGTGACGTTTTATAGTTTAGCGTGGTTATAGAAATCAGCTGTTTACTTTTAACCCATGTGCTAAAAGTGAAGTGAGGTTACAAAACTACAATTTCGAACTGTAAGTGAAGTTGTAAAGTTATTCTAGTTACTTCTTGCTTTACAGGTAAAGTGTTTTTGAAATAATTAACGCGTTATGTAATAAATACAGTCAGACGTGGAGTATTAATAATTACATTCTGTAACTGACCTTGCAGTACTGGCTTCGCAAACATTCGCCCGCGCGGCATGGGCTACTGTTTATTATGACATAAATTAGAAGTGTCGTAGATGCAAACCTTTGTTAAATCGATATTATGGATTAATAACGGTAAAATTAAGGTCGTAGATAAAATATTGTATGCAACGCATGCTAAAAGTAGTTTATGCACGAGACATGTTATGAAACTCAGCCTTCGCCTTCGTTTCATGATTTTCATGTCTCGCGCATAAACGTTGACTTTTAGCACTTGTTGCATAAATAGCTATTAATATACCTGCTTTTATTTTTATACAACTATGTACTGAAACGAAATTAAAATTCTAATAAAATGTATATAAACACAATAGAACATAAGAATCCTAAAAATTAAGAAATATGTCATAATTATTGCTACACAATAATAAAAGATTTTTTTCTCGATTTGGTATGGGCAAAGTCCTGTATTATATCTTCAAAATTTAAATTCAACAATATGTCGCTTTCTATGCACATTAATGATAAGAGTTTAGCCTCTCTTGTAGCACAGTACTGCAAAGTTCGTTTTTTATCCTGCTTAACTTCGAAAATGAACGTTCTCCACTGTAATTAGTGATCATTGATGAATAATGACATGAAAATTCTAAGTGATAACGCAACGTTAGAAAATGTTTCTTCTAATTTATCAGTTCTTAAAATGTTAAACAGTAGCGAGTTATCAATTTGTTTAGTTTTATATACATCGTTAGTTCCTAAATACAGCGCTAAATGAATACATTCCGTTTCTAATTCTTCTCCATTTATAGCAAGGTGATAATATTCAGCAAACTTTTTACAGCTATCGTGCAACACATTTGGACTAATGGTTCTTAGTTGATAAACAGCCACACCGATTGTTTACTTTGATATATGCAGCAGATCTCTGCTGTAGTTAAGTTATCGATGAGTCGATAATTGGGATAAACACTTCCACTTTAAATTTATCAAATGAATACACAACTTTAATTTTTATTTTTTTACAAAATATTAATGAATTACAGAATTATTAGTTGATCAATGCGCCTGTCGGGGGCCCCAAAAAATTGGGGGCCCCGGGCCCGGGCCCGCCTGGCCCGTGCCTAAAGACTGCACTGCAAGTGACCGAGCGCGTTGAATTCTGAGTAGAGCGATCTAATAATCAGCGACATGCAGTCGTAAGACAAAATCTAGTTCAAAGCCCTATCGATAAACTTTTTAACGTGTGGTATCACTTCTCAGCCGGGCTTCATAGCTCAGTGGTTAAGCATTCTGCCTACTGATCTAAGGGTCGAGAGTTCGATCCCCGATCCCAGTGAGGTTTTTTAAAAAATTTAAAAAATGCGAATGAAAACCTCTACAGAATGCATACATCATTCGGATGTGATGTAAAACTGTGGGTCCCATATTACTGCGGTGTGTAGCATGTAAAAGATCCCTTAGTCTCAGCAAAATTCTAAGTAGGACTAAGGTGCCTGGAACTCTGCATGCCCAAACTTTGTCCACGGGGTTGGCAAAAAGGGCCTATGAAGGCCTACTTGCTTGACACCAGTCTCCCCACAACTAACCAACTACCACTCCTCAGCTCGTATCCGTGGCAATAGCATAGTTCAAAACTAATGAAAAAAAAAAAATCTGGTGTGATACACGCACACAACTTCCTTTTACAGTAATCTTATAATTAGTCAAAAATTTTATTTTTAATTTTTAAGCATTTGTCAATTTTTTTTTTTAATTACAAATTCTACAGAAACCGTACAAAACAGAGCGTTACTTAAAGACACAAATTTTCTCTAAAATTTTAAGCTGAATTATAAAATGGGTGTTCCATTATAAAATAGAAGTTAATAAAAAAATAGAAAATAAAAGAAACCCATTTTAGAGGTATTCAATTTGAAAATCACCTATCTCACAACAATACACATTAAAAATGTAAGGTTTGAAAGAAATCTTTAAAGCCATTTTTGAAAATATCGAAAAAAAACTGAAAAATCACAAGAGTAATAACCATACTTCCGGTTATGCGATTTTCTTCAAAAGCTTGATGTCGCATCTAGATAGTACACAAAACTTATATATGATGTTTCAGCGTCATACCACTTCTCGTGTTTGAGATATTTTGTCCACAGTCACACAGACAGACAGGCAGACACACAGACTGGCAGACAGACCAATGAACAAAAACATGTTTTGTGGGTTCAAGGGACTTTAAAACGTGAAGATCTGTTGAAAACTTAATTTCGAATTTTTGGAGTGAATGCAATACTTCCTTTATTGTAAAAAGAAGTAATTATAAATAGAAATAGTCAGTTCGAAAAACCAAATTCAGTAAGCGCCAGTTAATAAGTATGTATATAATGCGCTTCCAAGCTAGTATAATGATATTTACGGCATAGTAGCGAAAACCTTCACTCGCATTTGTTCCTTAACAGCCGTTTCTGAATAAAGATGTAGAAGATCTTCGCCCCTGGCGTGGTTTACACGTTGAGTTGTCATGCTCTTTTGCTTTTTCTTCCGATGAAGCCCCTTACGAAAATGGGCAAAACGTTGAGTTCTTCGACCTCAATAATGACACGGTCCAATCCCAGAAGTTGTTTGTTACTTAATTTAACTTTTAATTTCAAAAAATGAAATAAAACTATGATAATAATAGTAGTTATTTGTGTATATACATTTTTAGCCTCCTCTAATTGGAATCCTGGATACGCCCTTGCCGAGAAGAGTTGTGGTGCTTCATCAAAATGCACCTATTTACGATACTGATTTAGCAATAGCAGAAGAATCATTCCTTTTCAACGGATTTAATACAAAAGTTATTATTACGTATTCCCAGAATTGAAGAAACTGTCTGTCAACTGTGCTATATATGACAGTAGTAATTTAAACAAGTGCTACCTTGATATATTCCACAGATAAACCTTGAGAAGCTTCTATTAGAGTCCATATTGGCCACGCCATAAATTCCTCAGTGTACGTCAACAAATCTTGCAGAATACGAATGACGTAAATCTATACAACCGTCTGCGGTAGTAGAGCGAATTCAAACTGAAAAATATACAACGTAATACAGACGCATTTTCAGTGACGATGTAGGTGTTTCTTTCATTTTTGGTTCTCTCGAACTACGGATCCTATTGCTTTTATCAAACTGCAAACATTATTAATGATAGAAAATAATTCATTAATTTCAATTCTTAGCAAATTGCAGACGCTTTATTTATATTGGTGATATACTGGGTGTTCCAAAATAAGTGTAAACAATTTTAAGAGGTGATTT
Source organism: Agriotes lineatus (assembly GCA_940337035.1). Classification (NCBI taxonomy): domain Eukaryota; kingdom Metazoa; phylum Arthropoda; class Insecta; order Coleoptera; family Elateridae; genus Agriotes; species Agriotes lineatus. Next base: position 76,574,383 of record OW679194.1, on the reverse strand, counting down.
CTTGTTGAAAATTAAGACAGGGTTTTAATATAAACTTTGTCTTTTTTAAGTCCTCCGCTGAGTTACACCGTGCTAAAGATAGGGAGAAAGTTAAAATTAGGTTTTTTCATTTTAAAGAAAACTGATAAAGTGAAAATCTCATTTTATAAATTTGGGCCAATCAGGGTTGAGCATTTTTAACATCCGCCAATCAAACCTGTATTTCACGAAAATCATACCACCGTGCTGATATCTCGTGGTGATTCTCGAAAATCATGTACCGTGTCTATTTTTGGAAATCAGGTCTTAACGAAGTTAAAGAACGGAATTCAAATAGCACCAAATGTAATTATTATTAAAAGAATTCTACTTACTTTGATTTTTAATAATCAATTATTGTAAATATTTTCAATCTGAATGCCAAAGATAAAATGCGATCTTCTAGCTGAATTTATGTCGAAGTTATTTTGATCTCTTCTGGAAATTTACTTTCTGGAATGTCTCGTCGTTTTTTGTTGCAGAGAATGATTTTCGTATAAAAAACAAATCGACAGTCCAGGCTGTAAATTTCTGGTAATCAAAGCCACCACTGTATGAAAATTGGTAAATATTTTCTACCAAGAGAAGGTTTATTTGTGAAATGGTATTTTTATTTTTACGTTTGGCTTTGAAAAGGTTGGTAACCCCTATCAGTGTTTTTACTAGACCTTTTACCGGACAAGAATTTGATTACAAAAAATATATACTGAAATTCCTGATTGCCTTAAAAGCGTTTTTAGCTCTTTTAGCTTTTTCGTGAAACCAGTCGTTTTTGGGTAAAAAATTTAAAAACGTTATAATTGACATTTTGCTTAATAATTGTATCATGCGCGAAAGAGTCCAGTAGTAGTTGTTGAAAACCAAGTTCTTAGATTTTTCAACCACGATATTCTTCTCCTTCCTGGGCCTCTTATTCCAATTACTTTGCCCTGCAATATGAGCTGTAATAGGTCATATCTATGCTTCTTTCGCATTATGTGCCCCAAATACTCTAGTTTCCTTTTCTTCAATCGCCAGGCTTTTGTTCATTCTTTGTAGCACGTCTTCATTTCTCTTATGATCTACATACGAAATTCATAGTATTCTTCGGTATAGCCACATTTCAAAGGCATGGATACATACATAAAAATTACTAAGTTCCATTTTCTATTCTGCTAAAATATGGCAACTTTGCATTTGAAGGTGTTTTGTTATGTTTTCTAATCTAAAAGTATTTGGTAACCATAACCTTAAATGTAAACCACGTTTAAAACATCAAAGTTTTATTACACAGCTAAATTGGGGAAACTGTCATGGCCAACCTTCATGCAAAAAAGAGGTGAACTTCCAAATTTTAGATGTAAGTAATAGTACTCAAACACAGTTGTATAGCCGTATTGCGTTAAACTCTTAATTAGAATTATATTTTAAATTCTAAAGTTGTAATAAATACCATTGTAACGAAAAAGAACCATTTCACATTTAGTAAGACAAATGAAGACTGCATTAAAGTAATTCAAATTGCAGTCACATTTTGAAAAACAGATGCTCCTTAATTTTGAAAACTGTAATTCACTAAAAAGCAAAGAAAACCATGACTTAAGTAACTAAATTTTCTTCTTGTTTGTAGAGAGTAATAATTTAAAATAACTGAAATCTACTCTGAAAAGGTATTCAATTAACGCCAGCGTTATTATCGATGATGCTAATAAAGTTGCCTAGATGTTAGGGACAGCATAAGCCACACGTACAAATAATATACCTAACTTAAAGGTCATTCAACGTTACGGGATAAATAGAAGATCCTTTATATTTCAACTGACGTCATAAAGCTCACACAAAATAACGGTTACGACTATAAATTTTACCTAAATTATTTACTGCAACGTAGACGATTTGATCAGAAGAGTTAAAACCATTTTTAGATACTAGAATTCTTAATAATAATTGGCTTTAGTGTGAAAATATATACTTCTAACCAAAGCTTTTAGCTAATGAAGAAGCTAATCAATTATAACCTGCTTACGGCGTTGTTCACTATAAAACAAAATACTCTCGTGTACTCCAATCTTTGAAATTATTGTGGAATTTTAGTAATAAAATAGCTTTTTTGTATTCGCTCCCCAAACTGGTTACTTTGGAAACTGTCTAGGATCCTCAAAATGGCCATTTAGAGGCCTTGTACTTAAAGTCGTCATGGCAACATTTTAGCGGACTCAAACATTAGTTGCCATGACGACTTTAAGTACAAGGCCTCTAAATGGCCATTTTGAGGATCCTAGACAGTTTCCAAAGTAACCAGTTTGGGGAGCGAAAAATACATTTTCGCGCGGCCTCCTAATATAATGCCGCCTTAATGGTAATTGAAACTTCATATTATAATGTTTGGAGAGCTAATACAAAAAAACGTTGTATGCAACACGTCCTCAAATGGCTTTAGAGGACTCATCTTCATATTACGGACTCGGCTGCGCTTCGCTCCGCCTCGTCCGGAAACATTACGACTCGTCCCCTAAAGCCTTGCTTTGAGGACTAGTTACATAAAGTACTATAATAGAACCGTGGAGAAAACTGTAACGAGTAAGTGTAGTTCTTGTAATTCGATATAGGAGGCAAATATTGTATTATTCAAAATGCAACTTTGCAACGTATACAACTTACATATCCATTCTCAAAGTTGAACATAGGCAATTAACATTAGTGCATTCACTCGTTATTCATTGAAATAATTCATTTTTCTGTAGATAATTTTAACAGACGTTGACAGAAAATAGCTGATTTAAGCCAACTATTTACCAATTTTTTTGACAAATGCTATCGAACTTGAAAAGCAAGGCATGGCATATTTAAAAATTCCAAGTGTTAAATTAGTATTTTAAAATAAAAATCGCATCTTGAATATTATTATTGGTATTATTTGAAGCGTAATAATTTTATCTTTCCATTGATACCATTACCTTTTCTGTAACTTGAATTGGGGAGCAGCAATCAGCAAAAACGTTCAATACAATGTTAATCGCCTATGTTCGACTTTGAAAACGGACACCCGGTATGTACTGGAATTCTGTAAACGTATGAAACGATTTGCTAAATCAAATCATTAATTAAAACTTTTGGACAAACATTTTACCGACATCACTAACATTTCTAAAATACTATCTGTGTACGGTGTCAATTATACAGGGAATTTATTTTAATAGTTAACATAAGCGTTTCGTATCTATGCCCCCTTTATACAGGTCATTTCCATAGTTACAAATGGGACCAATAGATTAGAGCGTGTATTTTACGAGTTAACATAGGAATTATTACTTGTCAAAAAGACAATTAAAAGTTATCCTAATGTATACCACCAAAGAAAAGATACAACACCGAAGTTGTTCCTACGTATCTACTTTTTAGTTGCATAAATGCATACCTACATTCCGGTAACAAAATTACAGTTTCTCATTAGCAAGTACCCAATTCACATTAGTATGTTAACTCGTAAAATAAACGCTCTAATCTATTGATATCATTGGCAACTATGGAAGTGCCCTGTATGATTAAATGCTGGCATAAAAACGAAACTGCTATGTTAACTATTAAAATAAATTCACTGTAAATTAACTTTTGTTGTAAAACATCTACAGCAGTATTATAGACAATATTCTATTAATTAGATAGATAAAAACCTTGATAGAAAATATGTTAACAACAAATTCAGAACGATTCGAAATCTTTAAGATAAGCTTAGAAACATAGTGGTCTGTTATAATTGGTATAGATTATGTACTATATTTAAACACTTTACACTAGAAATTTAACTAAAGTAATAAAAGTGTCCTAATTACAGTAAACTACAGTCATTACCCGGAAAAATGTTAAAATTAGTTTTAACAATTTCAATTAGACTCAAAATACTTTATTAAATCAATGGCCGTTTTACTACACCTATATGCCGGAATTTAGAATAATTATATGTAATTATATCTATAACGTAAAAATGCATTAGCCAATTTCCTAACGATGCCTTAGACAACTAAAATACTAACTAGGTCAAATGCAAGTGAATGACAAAATACTGTGAAATTAACCTAACGATATATGTACACCCAAGACATTCTGAAATTATATTTTAAACCTGGCAGCTGATATTTAGCTGTTAAATAATAGGAGACATACTCGTACTGATGTACAGGGTAGGCAAATTTCGATGTTTTCATATGGAATCTCGATAACTCTAGAAGATATGGAAAAATTGATCCCCCATCCTCGAACTCTTTTTTCGCGAGAAGCTTAATGGTAAAAATCAAAACTGGTTACCGCTTTTTGTTTTCGATTTCTACACAAAAATTTGATTTTTCAACTTTTCGTTTTGTGGCTATATCTCGCTAATTTATAAAAATATGTAAAAGTCATTTTTACTTTCTTTGGGCACTTTTTTGATAGAAATGCAGTGCGTAGTCAGTTTTTCGAAAAAGTTTTGAAATTCAAGTTATACCATAAAATTGTGTTTTTTTTATATGGAACCCATAGTTGTCTGGGGCGTCATGAGAAAGGCGATTTTTTCTCATTCCAGTTATATACCGGGTGTCCATTCTCAAAGTCGAACATATGCAATTAACATTAGTGCATTCACTCGTTCTTCATTGAAATAATTCATTTTCTTGTAGATAATTTTAACAGACGTTGACAGAAAATACCTGATTTACGCCAACTAATTACCATTTGTTTTGACAAATGCTATCGAACTTAAAAAACAAGGCATGGCATATTTAAAAATTCCCAAGTTTTAAATTAGTATTTTAAAATAAAAATCGAAAATTGAATATTATTATTGGTATCATTTGATGCGGAATAATTTTATCTTTCCATTGATACTATTACGTTCCCTGTAAGTTGAATTGGCGTGCAGGAATCTGCAAAAACGTTCAATACAACGTTAATCGCCTATGTTCGACTTTGAGAACGGACACCCGGTATATTGTTATGATTTATGATGTGTGTATGATTTGATATTATTATTATTAGATTTTTATTTAAATAAATCACTCTATTATCTCAAAGGGTCGGATTTTCTACATCCTAGCAAAAATGATTGAAAATATAATTATAAAAAATACATTTGCTATTAAGATAATTATCGTGATTTTTATGATTTTTAAAAGTAATCGCTTTAGCCATCGCTTGTTCATTCGATGGAAGCGGTACAAAATTAGATATTTCATCTGATGGGAACAACTTTACAAACATAGCACTACAAACCCACATATTATCAAAACCAGTTCCCTTCGTATTAATAATTACATCAGTGTCGACGTAAGAGTGCTTTGCCCAAGTGATTTAACAAATGTAAGTAAATAGACACCACAACAAAACACTAACGATACGCTTCTTCCGGAAATGCGCAAAAACAGACGTCACCTTAAAAATTTCACCAAATTATATTATTAGGATAACTGTCTAACCTTATTTGGCTTTCCTGATGCAAAATAGGACACCAGGCGTACCCACAGCAAGTCCCACGACGAACAGGTGCTCCTTTTTCTCTCCGCTGGCTTGCTGTAACAAGCCAGATACCTCTTCGAACGCCACCTGTAGCTTGCACCACTCCAAAACTGATTACAACTCCGTCTTTGCCCCAGTCCTAGTGCCCCGCACTGCTCAGCATGATTGTCGCTGCCTCCTTCCTGCTTCTAGGGCTATGTTAACCTCACAACAGCTCCAAAACCTGCCACAGGAACATCAGTTACCACCACGGAATACCCTCACAACGTTATACAATTATTTTGTAAAAAGTAAACTGAAATATGCCTCGCTTATATGGAGTCCCATGTATGCTCACGGTATAAATTCAATAGAAAGAGTGCACAAACGATTCCTTAAATACTTGTATTTCAAAGAAACAGGATACTACCCCTTATATTCGCATTACTCAGAATTATTAAAGAAATATTCAGGTATTTGGCAGCACTTGTATTTTTACACAAGGTGTTTAACAACGAAACTGATATTACACAAATTACGTTTTCTTGTACCCAGACAAGTTTCCCGCTGCAATCAAATATTTTATCTCCCACCCTCACGAACAAATTCATTAATAAATACGCCAATTTATAGAATATGTAAATATGTAAATATTGTAAGTTAATATGTTGATTTATTTAACCTCAAAATAAAGATATTATTAAATATGTGTAAATATGCTTTAAATTTACCTAGAGTTGAGGCTGATATTGGGGCGAGGCATATTTAAGTTTTAGCTTAGTAATTTAGTTTTAATCTACAACTAACTTTATAATTTAGTTTTAGTCTTTCGTATCATGTTTTTTATCATGTTTTTTCATTCAACAATCTTTGCTATTTACTTGTACTCTGATAGCAAATTGTAAAGTTATTTTCTTTCATTTTTTTTTGTTCTCTTAATTTCTGCATTTGAAAAGTAGCCTATACTAATGTTAATTATTTAAAATGTAGCCTGTCATTGGCATTAGCTGTTGGCTACAACGATAAGAAATAAATAAATAAATAGACAATTTTTAAAACTACTGTAGGGGTGCAACGAATCAAATCAATCCTTCTAAAGCCTACCCAAAAGACACTGCACTAATTATAAAACAGTGAATTGGAAAAATGAGTGTTTATTCGCTTTTAAATGGATAATTTGTGGGGAAGCCAAAATAACGCACCTCGCAGCTTGACTTCGATTCTTCCTGCTTGTTTTTTTTTTTTATTAAGAAATTTGAGTGCCTCAACAACAAGGTCTTATGGCACTAGGTTACAATAGGTAATTATAATTATATACATCACAGCAAATTAAACACTTGCATGTCTTTAAGATATAACAGTAGCTGGTCTGGTTTGGAGAATGCCGTGTGTAGGTTTCCTCCGAGTAGGTATTTTGCGCGTGCTTCTTCGTATTTAGGGCACATACATAGAAGATGTGTTACTGTTAAGTTTGTGTTGCACTGTTCACATATTGGACGTTCGCTTCGTTGTAGTAAGTAGTCGTGGGTTAACCTGGTATGGCCAACCTTGAGACGTGCTATCACTGTTTCTTCATTTCTTTTTAAATTAGTATTAGTCCATTTAGCAGGAGGGAGTGGTGTATAATAATTTTTGGTTTCTGTAATTCGCATCCATTCTTGATTCCATTTTGTGGAAAGTTTGTATTTTAACGAGGTTTTTAGATCTGTTCTCGTGTGGTACAAGGTATCATATGTGTCCTTCGATGCAGCTTCTTTGGCTTTTTGGTCTACTTCTTCATTACCTTGGATTTTTGTGTGTGATGGGATCCATATAAAATTTATTGTTTTGTTCTTGGTTTCAATTTTTTGTCTGAGTGCGTGGATTTCTTTCACATATTCGTTTTGGGGGTGGGTATTAATTAGTCCTTGAAGGGCACTGAGAGAGTCTGTGATGATTGCGAAATTATGATGGCTATTCTCCAGGATATATTTAAGACCTTCTTTTATGGCGTATAGTTCTGCACTGTATATGCTCGAGAGGTCTGGAAGTTTGAACTGGAAGGTTACGTCTTTGTGTTTGAAGGCACATCCAACTACGTCATTCATTTTAGAACCATCGGTGTATATCCTTCTTGTTTTGTTTTCATTCATATTATATTGTTATTCATTATTTCCAAGCCTGCCCTGAATAAAAAAAAAATCATTGAAAAAGTAATCAACATACAGTTAAGGCATTATCTAAATAAGCACCATATTCTTCCAGAATGTCTGTCGGGATTCATATCGGGACATAGCTGTGCAACTGCACTCATGAACATTACAGATGACTTACTTGGAGCCACAGACCAAAATAAAATTAGTATTTTAATTCTACTGGACTTCAGTAAGGCATTTGACACTATCAGTCATAATATTCTTCTGGCTATCTTAAAACATATAGGACTATCACCTGATGCCTTAGCTTTGTTTCGCAGCTATTTGTCTGATCGTTTTCAAAGAATAAGGTTGCCTAGCTGTTTATCTGATTGGAGAGTTGTAACACAGGGTGTTCCGCAAGGTTATATACTAGGACCCCTGTTATTTACCATCTACACTCACAGCTTCTGTAACCCACTACAAACTTCTAAAATACATATGTACGCAGACGACACCCAACTTTATCACTCCTTCAATTTTGATAATGCTATCCAAGCCCTGCAAGACATACAACGCGACATAAATTATATATCTGCAGTCTCATGTGATCATGCACTGCATATTAATCCATCTAAATGGGTCATTCTTCTCTTTGGTAATGCGCACAAAATATCTCCGATAAGGGAAATCATTAACCTTTCCATTAATGGCACACCTATACCGATTAAGGATGAAGCTAGGAATCTCGGCTTGGTGATGGATAATACATTTAAGTTTATAACGCATGTTTCTAATTGTATAAAACGCGCCTACATAAATATCAGGCTTATTTTTCCTCATCGTCATAGCCTATCAACTAAAATTAAAACCATGTTATGTGACACGTTGGTCCTGTCTCAGTTTTTGTACTGTGCTGAAGTGTATGGGCCTTTAATTTCCTATGACAGTGTTCAAAGAATTCAGAGAGTTCAAAATGCTTGCATAAGGCTTATATATGGTATTAGGAAATATGACCACGTATCACATAAACTTGTTGATTTAAAATGACTAAACATGCAGAATAGAAGACTGTTGTTGACGACCTGCTCATACCACAAAATAATAATTGAAAAACAACCTGCTTATTTATATCATAAGATCACATTTCGAACAGATGTCCATTCCCTAAATTTAAGATTTAAAGGAACAATCACTCCGCCCCTACACCGAACAAGTCTATATGAAGGTGGATTTTCATATAATATATCTAAAGTTTAAAAATAACCTAAATCATGACATAAAAAATCCGTCATTGTCGATATTTAAACATAAATTACGCCAGTTTCTCTTACTTAACCAATAATATTCATTCTTTTTGCCTCTTTTTCTTTCTTTCTTTTCTTGAATGGGATAACAATTATCATTGTTAAATACATAATTATCTGTACCCTCCCTGTCACATCGAAATAGAATTTAATTTAGTTTAGATGTTCTATTAAGAGTAGGCATGTATCAATACTTTTTTGAGAATGCATTGATTTAAGGGTATAGTGGAAGAACAAAACATTTTTTTTGAACTGTATCCTTGTGATTTTCGCATATTATTTAGTTCGACACAGACAAGAAATGCATTTTTTTTGTTTAAATTTAATATGTGGAATAAACGATTTATTATTATTATTATTATTTCTTTCTTGAACTCAGCCTTGTAAGTATTAGTTCTGTAATAAAATTTATTTATTTTCAGCTGCAGCTTCTCTTTATTTTCGGCTTGTATCTTTGCCAATTCTTTTGTCTGCCTATTCATTTTATCTTCCATTCTTTTCACATTTTCTACAGCAAGTGCTCTGCTTCCTTCCGCATATACTCTGATTTTTTTCTGCGCTACGCTGTATTGCTTCTCTGTTTCCTTCTGTACTACGTTGTATTGCTTCTCCGTTTTCTTCAGCAGTGCGCTGTATTGCTTCGTGCATGTTCTTATTAGATTCCTGCCTGTTTATATTTATTTGCGCATATACATGCATTAATCGCTCTAGATCTACTTCTTTCTTTGCCCCTTCGATTTCGCTACCTTTTTGGTCTCCCCGTTCTTCTTGTTACGATGCTTCTTGTACTGTTTCTTCCACCTGCACCTCTTCCATTTCTTCTTCTTGCTTCTTTCTTTTTCTTGTCTTTTTGACTGCCGTGCTCGTATTAAATTGTATTGACAGGTTATTTAATGTAAATTTTATTTCTTGAGTAGAGTAATGTATTCCGTAGCTAATAAGATTCCTAATTCATTCATTTGCTTGCCCGACGTTGCGTGTACATCATACATATGAACACATGGTTTTTTATTATTGATCAGAAAATGTTATTCCTTCTAAAAGTTCCTGCATTTTCCTAAACTAAACATGCACCTGCCAAAATTTAAATATCTTCTTGCTCATACTGAGGAGGTTCAAAAATTTGCAAATAGTTCAAGAATAAAGTACCCTCATTTTTCAAAATACACAAAAATGTTATTTAAAGAAGTTGTTTAGAATTTAATTAGATGTCAAATATAAAATATAAAACAATTTTCACTGGTTTTCCCTATTTTTTTCTTATCACCCTGTGTATTACCAAATTAGATACTTGAAAGTTATAGTATTTAACATTACTAGCTTGGTAAAAGGGTTTTTACTGACGGACAGAAAGATATGACTGGCGAGCCAGTAAACCCCGTTACCTTGCGTGTATTGTTGAATATTTTATTTGTTTTTTACTTGTAAATAACTATAAATTTACCATTTATTCACAATTTCAAAATGACAAACAACTAAATTCATCAATATGCAGGGTCTCTACTCGGGCCTTTTGGGGGCATGATTTCTTAGTTAAGGTCGGGGTTTAGACGTTAGGTTTTTTAGTACCTTTTTGGACTTTCTGAAAACATAATGTAATGCTCTACAACTTTGGTTCTACAATATTTTGGGTTAAAGTTGGTCGATTCATAGATATTGTACAGTTACGGACACCTCAAAGTGCACGGTTTTTTGTTACTATGGTTATTTTTGCGATTTTTCGGCTTATTAAATGAGGGTTTCTCCAGTGGCGTTGCTTGTGATTGTAAGAATAGGTATTACTTTTTTAATGTTTGTATTTTAGCAAAGTTTCACAAGTAAACAAACTATACATATAATAATATGTATTTAATAAATATGTATCAGTATTCAATTGCTACTACGCTTTGCAGTTTGCTTCGCATAGAGTTGACCAATGTTTCCATATTGTATCCTTCTCTCAGTTCCTTCCAAGCATTTATTATTCTTTCCCATAATTCATCGGCGTTGTTTGGTGCAAACTCCCTGGTATAAATTTTTTTAGTTAAATACCCCCAAACATTTTCGATAGGGTTCGGACTTTTTGCAGGCCATGGTAATAAATTGATATTATTCTCATCAAACCATCAATGAACAATCCCTGCTGCATGCACAGGACAGTTATCCTGTGAAAATAATGTTATCAATTACGTTAACATAAACAAAATTAATTAATTAAGTAATATCTTGCCCGTTGAAAAGTAAATTGATTAGGAAAGACCTCCTCTTACAGATGGCAGCATCACATTTTGCAAAATATTGCAATAATTTTCAGCATTCAGTCGACCATTAATTCTATAGCATGCCCCAGATCCGTGACCATTGATCCATCCCCATACGTTTACAGAGAATCGTCCACTACTTAAGGGTTGAACATAATATTGCTCCTCAAATCTTGAATTTTGTGGTCTATACACCCTTAATCGTCAATTGGTAAATGATTGAAATACCTTTTCATCTGAGAAAACAGTCCTGTTCCAAAAATCGTCGATTTCATTCAAATAGTCGGTTGCAAACTGTATTCTTCGTTCTTTGTTCTCTGGGGTTAAAAAAACTTTTCTTGCAGAAGTCTCTACTGCCAACGATTTTTAATTTTGAAAATGCAGCTTTTGCTCACATGCAAATCTGCTGCGACTCGACTCAGCGACCAGTTCTCTTCCAGTTTTGTAATAGCTCCCATTTTCTCTGCTTCTGACAAATGTCTGGGAATTTTTCGAGTTTTCAGTTCTATGACAGTTGATGACAAACGTAAACGTCAAAACTCGACGTCTATGATTAGAATATCGTATTACACGCTACAAATCTGCCGTGCACTTTGAGTTGGCCGTAACGGTACGTTTCAAAGAGACTAAAAGGGTGTTTTTCGAAAAGTGTGAAAAATTGTCGTTCTTTGACGAATCTTTTCTACAAGACCACTCTATCAAATTCTAAAGAATTAGCATTCAGTCGACGCAGAATTTAATGCTCTACATTTTTGGTAATAATAGCCTTTTTTATTAAACGTTTAGTTTTGGAGGAATTCGAGAAAAACCGGAAAAGTTCGAAAATATCGAGGTTTTTTAACATCACGGCTGAAGCTCCATTCGGAAATCGAGGCAAACTCAGATTATTTATATCAGAGACCTACTTCAGTGATTAAAACAGTTTCCAGAACTCCACCCGTTTTTGGAAGGCAGAAATCTAATTTTCCTGGCCTATAATAATTTAAATAAATTATAATTTCAAATGGAAATGTTATAACAACTATTTCTAGTTAAAATTTTTGTGTATTTTGAAAAATAAGTGTACCTTATTCTTGAGCTACTTCATATTTTCCAAGCTCCCCCGTATACGAAAGAGAATGTTTTAATTTTGCAAGTGCATTTGCAAAGATGCAGAAACTTTTATCAACAATAACATTTTCTGATAAATGGATAGTGAAACAATTTTTCATGTGTCCAAATGCATGACGGACACTGCATAATGTTATAAGCAACAATAAAACGTGATTAATTCTGTCAATCAAGCAGTGATTTGTAAAAACGCAAGGACAGATACCTACTTTGTTTAATCACGTATATTTTAAATCGCAGAAGCATTCAACTAACCACTTTGAAAATTCTGAATTTTTGTTATAAAGTAGTGAAAACGAAAACATAGATCCCATCACTGAAATGAAGAAAACTCCTTTTTCTCATAATACCACCACAGTAAACTGTGAGTTCCATATAAAAAAATACAGCTTTATGTTATATTCAACTCGAATTTAGAAATGTTTTTGAATGACTTAATGTCACTGCATTCTTATCAAAAAAGTACCTGAAGAACGTCAACATTAATTTCCTCTATTTTCATAATAAGGTATACTAATCAACCACAGATATGGGAAAATCATTGAAGCGGTGTAATACGTCTGCGAAAGAATCCTAAAAATTATAATTCAGCTAGATATAGAAAATGTAAACATTATTAGTGTTCATGAGCCTGATATAAACAAACCAAAAAAATGAATAGATATTTTTGATGAAAATCTACAGTCAGAAATCGATGAAATATCATGCGAACAAAAAACTCTAATAATGGAAGAATTCAATGCCAGAATAACCAACGAACCAATAGATGGCATACAATAAAGATTTAATGAAGATCACACAAATAGCAGTGGCGAAATTCTCACAGAATTCTGTGCTCATAATGAATTACGGATTAGCAATACCTTCTTCGTTCATAAACCGCAACAAAAAATAACTTTTAATTATACAGCCGGTCAAACATCCATTACAGATTATATTATTTCAAATAGGGCCATCAGAAATAATATAACATGTGAGCAAACGGAAATGAAATCAAGCTTGGCTTTGAAATATTTGTTGTATGAATAATATGTTGGTGGCACTGTAAGTCTATGTCAAATTCAAGGTTAGCAGGTTAGGTTTTGCGTCAGTCTGTGTCAAAACTAATGCAAAACCTAACCTCATAACATCGAATTTGACGTAGACTTACAGTGCCACCAACATATTATTCATAAAATAATATTTCAAAGCCAAGCTTGATTTCGTTTTTATTTGCTCACATGGTACATTCGCAAATTGACATCAGCCAACATACGGTCCGACCGCAACTTGATATTAGGGCCTAGCTGTAAAATAAAAAGATTGTTATTTGTCAATAACAAAACTGTCAACCTGACTAAAAAGTTCCCCATAACAGCCATGGCTGTTATACACTTAACAGCCTAGGCCGTTAAGAAATAACAGAACAGTAACATTTTAACATTGGCAATACTGAAATATATAGTTGGTGACACTGTAAGTCTATGTCAAATTCGAGGTTAGCAGGTTAGGTTTTGCTTCAGTCTGTGTCAAAACTGATGCAAACCCTAACCTACTAACATCGAATTTGACATAGACTTACAGTGTCAGCAACAATACATTTCACTATTGCCAAACGTAATTTTTTTCCATAGGTGACTCTGATAAGACGAATTGTCTAACAACCGTTACTAATACTATTTAACTTTTTCATTTAAATTGCGCTAGAATTTCAATTTTTGTAGGTGTTATGAAAAGTATTCAACGACATACGACCGTTAGTAAGCATCTAACTAACTCGGATAAATCCATTAGCCTCGGCCTAACGGCCTCGGCCACAAATTCATCCTCGTTTGTTAGATGCTTACTAACGGCCTTATGTCGTTAATAACTATAACAACAACCAGAATATTTGAAAAAAATTAACATCGAAGCAATAGCTAACACAAAAACGTACATAGAACACGAAGATACAATAGAAGAATGTTAGAAGCCTTAAGCAAGAGGAGAGTTATCATAAACGCAACAACAAATCATAAACCCCAGGTCACATTTGAAATAAAAGAATTCGCTCAGAAAAAGAAACACGGCTAATTAAAATATAGAACTAATAAAGCAGATGACGAATACGCAAGATCAGCTATAGTAAGAAATACGTAAATGCAACAATTCGAAAAAGCGGCCAAATTGACATACGGTGTGACCAGTAAAGTCCGCATCATATAGGATTTTTTTTATTAATAGTTTTATTCGAAATTTGACTTTGGCATCAATTTCTGCTTAGATCGAGATGATGATTAACGAAAAAATAATAGTCACGTGATTCGCATTATCTGTCAAATTTTAATTTTTTTCTAAAAAAAATTCTAGTTTGGTTATTTCTCAAAATATCGAAAAAAGTTATTAGAAGTTTTTTCTAAATGAAATTTTTAGCTCATATCCAAAATTTCAGCTGTATGAGATAATTTAGGTTTTTGTCCATTTTTTATAAATTACACCACTGTTGCAAAATAAGACTCAACGCAACCTACATAAAACTTCTTAGTTTTGACAATGCTTTATTCCAGACACATTTTCGTTAAAGTAGCGCCATATTAAATGTGTGTTTTTCTACAAAATCCAAATAGGGCTATTAAAATTTGGTTAGATGTGATGCAAAATGTATTTGTTTTTGACCCTGTATAAAGTAACTTCATAAAACAACTATTTTTGAAAACGTAGTTTGTGTCTAAAAGTAATACGCATTGTAATTAAGACAAACAAGTACACAGTTTCAACAGTAAAGTCTGCATTAAATGGAAAATAAATTTTTGTTTAACTTTACGTAAAGTTGATCTAGTTTCATCGCTTTACTTTAAAACCCATTTGTTATGAAGCTATGTTATAAAAAATGTAAAAATAGTCTTTTTTGCACTAAAGTAGCTTTTTAATCCCTAGGGACTAAAGTAAAAATGATACCGTAACTATGGTAAATTTATGTACACACGAGGTTAGTAGGTTAGGTTTTGTTTGTCATTTGACACACACTGACGCAAAACTTAACCTGCAAATCTCGAATTTGACATATACTGACAATACACTTCAGTACTGCCAACTGATTCAGGCTATCCAAAACCTGCTGCAATTCAGTTTTTAATAAATTATAATTGTCAGTTTCCAAATTGACAGATTCCATATTTTGGAAATGTTTGATGATAGATTTGGCACAAAAATACATTTAAACCTTATTAACCTAAATTTATAAATACTTTTATCTACGACCACCACTAAAAGTAGGCCTTTTAGCGCTAGCTGTTTTCACTAAAAGTGACGTTTTATAGTTTACCGTGTTTAAAGAAATCAGCTGTTTACTTTTAGCCCCTGTGCTAAAAGTGAAGTGAGGTTATAAAACTACAATTTCGAACTGGAAGTGAAGTTGGAAAGTTATTCTAGTTGCTTCTTGCGTTACAGGTAAAGTGTTTTTGAAATAATTAAAGCGTTATGTAATGAATACAGTCAGATGTGGAGTATTAATAATTACATTTCGTAACTGACCTTGTCTACTGTCATTTGCAAACATTCTCCAGCGCGACATGGCCTACTGTTTATTATGACATAAATTAGAAGTGTCGTAGATGCAAACCTTTGTTAAATCCATATGTATGGATTAATAACAGTAAAATTAAGGTCGTAGATAAAATATTGTATGCAACGCGTGCTAAAAGTCGTTTATGCACTCAGCCTTCGGTTTCGTTTCATAATTTTCATGTCTCGTGCGTAAACGTCAACTTTTAGCACTTGTTGCTTAAATAGCTATTAAGAAACAAGATTTTTACATACGTTTGGGATTCTCTTTTTAGTACCAGGGGGGAAAAGAGGAAGATGTGTCCTTTCCTTTTCACGTTTTATGGACCGGCGAGGCCACTTTCACTTCAAACGGCGTTGTTAGCTCTCAAAATTATAGATGGTGGGCTCAAGAAAATCCAAATTTTATAATGCAGGGATCAGTATTCCTTTACAACAAATGTGTGGTGCGGTGTTTTAAACGATCAAGTTGTTGCTCCTTATTTTTTTAAAGGTAATTTAAATTCTGAAGAATACCTACGCTATGCCTGATTGAAACAAGGCATAATTTGTGGTACTAGTGTGACGGCGCTCCCATCCATAATACAAGACAAGTTCAAGAACGCCTCTTGGAAATATTTAGGTGCAAAGTAATTGTGCGTGATATGGAGCAATACTGGCCGGCTAGGTCTCCGGATTTAACCCCAATTGATTTTTTGAAGTTTACAAACAAAGACCTTTCCGTAATGTTAATCATTTGGAAACGGTGATTCGAAACTGTATTTTAGAAATAAGGCCCCTTAGTATCAGAAACTCCATTAAAGATGTGTCAAGAAGAACAATTGTTTGTATTGAACGCAATGGAAGAAACACAGAAATGTAATTTTAAGTTTTTGAATTGTTTTTAATTTAATATTGAAATACCAAAAATAGCTTGTTATTGATTAAAAAGGTGGAATTTTAAATGCGTTTAATTTTTACATTATGATTTTTTTATTATAAACTTTGACTCTTTTCAATTAAACTATTTCCTTAATATTAATGTGTATTACTTTTAGACAAAAACTACGCTTTCAAAAATAGCTATTTTATGAAGTTATATATACCTTATACAGGGTCAAAAACAAATAAACTTTGCATCACATATGACCAAATTTTAATAGCCATATTGGATTCTGTAGAAAAACATACATTTAATATGGCGCAACTTTAAAGAAAATGTTTCTGGAATAAAGCATTGTCAAAACTAAGGTACTATATTAATACGAGCAAGCTTCTCCGCCATTTTGAGTTACTGAAAGTGGCGGCAAATTCAAATTCTAGTTACTTCCCAAATAGCATACGGTAAGTTGGAAAAAAACGATCATGTCATTTAATTTTATCCGTCTTAAAAAGATTGGTTTTTAAACAAATAAAAAGTAGCAGAAAAATTGGAACGAAAACACTGTTAACTAACATGCACGTGATTCAAACGAGAGAACTTTAATAGTACCTTAGTTCAAACAACAGTGACGAGTGACAGAACTCAATAGAACTGACAGATACAGTTGACTGCACATAACAATACCTGCATACTGTATATAGATTTAAATAACCACACTTTGATGAAGACTGTAATTATAATTAGCATCGTAATGGAATGAACCAAAATTTAAATCAGCGTGCAGTGTTCGTCTGGATCGAGCAGTGCGTACTCGAACGGTTTCCAGTCTTGCTTGGTTGACAAACAACGCACGGTTACCCGTCAGCGCAGCCAACGGCTTGGCGCTAAAGTCCCTGTGACACAAAATCTAGTAGAATAAGCTTGCCTTATTTTGCAACAGTGGTGCAATTTACAAAAAATGGGCAAAAAATCTAAATTATCTTATACAGCTGAAATTTTGCATGTGGGCTAGAAATTGCATTTAGAAAAACTTTGTTTAATAACTTTTTTCGATATTTTGAGCAATAACCCCACTTTTAATTTTTTTTGGAAAAAATTTAAGTTTGACAGATAATGCGAATCACGTGACTATTATTTTTTTGGTTAATTTTCATCTCGATCTAAGCAGGAATTGATGAATTTTGAATAAAGCTATTAATAAAACAAATCTCATATGATGCGGACTTTACTGGTCACACTGTATGTCTAACTATCTCAGACTGTAAGTCTAATTATCTTAGACTACTCGTATAAGTCTAATACAAATATTATTATCATTCCTATTAAATTTCGCTTTAAAATGGTTTTCTCTTTGTCTTTCTACGACGAAAAGTAGCAAAGTTACAACGGTTTAAAGTTTTTTTATTTTTGGCACAGTTATAAGTCCGTTTTACGCAAAATTTCTGTCAGCAAATTTGAAAGTACGCATTTAAGAAAAAAATGCTTTGAATCAAAGTTATAGGTAATTAAAGTATCTACAATTTGTTTTTTTTACCTTCTAGAATGAAAATCAGTTGAGTTATGAACATTAACGTCTTCAATATTGTAATTTTCAGAAATTATGAACATGCGTTGATTATCATATAGAAATCACATGTAATATATTTGGTAAATGTTATAAACTTGTTCAAACATGATTTCTGTTTATTTCAGTATAATTATTAGGATACAGAATTCAATTTTCGCATTTTGTTTAAGATTTTCAATTTTATATAAATTCTGTAATATGATTAATCGTTTTTAAAATAAGGGCTGTTACGTGTAGTTATAATAACACTTACCCATTAAAACTGCATTTTAAGTGTGGTCAAAAATTGTAAAAAAGTAGACATAGAAATAATAGTTCATAACATGTAATTAGAAATTTTAAGTCGTTTATTATGTTTGATTGGTATAGAAATCAGAAAGTGTAACATAACATTTTTCTTTAAGTTTCTGCTTCTTACCTTTAAAACTATTGAGTTATCAAAAAAGTGTTCTTTACCAATTAAAGTTAAGAGAATTTTCTACTTTTGCTGTATTGACAATATTTTTCTGAAATAAGTAGGCGAAGTTACAGCATTTATAATCCTATAACATAAAATCGTTGCTCTCTTTCATCCTTTCTTACTTTCTTTCTATCTTTCTATGTTTGTTCGCTATCTCCTCCGAAGATACTGGACCGATTAAGTTGTATGATGGCTTAACATTTTTATAATTTTTAGACTTAGACCGTAGGCCGGTTTTCTTTTCAAACGAAGTACGAAAAAGTTTTAATTTAATTAAATTCTCTAAGCAACAGAGCGGAGCGCTTGTCGCCGTGGGCTACGGTGCGACAGCTGCTGTCGCCGTGTGCTATTAGCTCGGGTGAATACATATGTTAATATATCATTATAGCGACGCATTATTCAAACAACCCAGGTTGGTTTTGGGGTAGAGTGCTTGCCTGCCACGCGGGCGGCCCGGTTTCGATTCTCGACCGAAGCTTACTTTTTTTAAATTTATATTAATGAATCTCTCTTAAATTAGAGAACCGAATCATAGTTCGGGTGACTCACTAGTATTTATTATAAAATTGTACTTTCGTTTTGTAAAATTAACGGCAATATTAATTGGTTAAAATAAATAATCACTTATAATACCATTAGTACTATAAGTAGACAAAGTTATGTCGAATATTTTTGCTGTACCAATGTCCATTTCGCTTAGGTTCGATTAGAACGAGTACGCTAGCACATGAGTAGTGATACCACAGTCAAAATATTCAAGGGTAATACCACAAAAGCTGAAAATTTTTTGAGAATTTTTTTCGTTCACCTGCAAATTATTGCGTTTAAAATTTCTCGAAACCCAAACTGCGTTAAAAATTCCGCGAGACCGCAGGTCGAGTGGAATTTGAGCAGTTTTTGTTGAGAGAAATTTGCAATAATTTGCATGTTGACGAAAAAATTCTCTTAAAAAATTTTGCCTTGAGTGGTATTTGGAAAGATTATTCAACAATATGGGTAGATGACTTTTACCGTGTTCGACAGCACGCATTTTTAACGTTTTCCACTATTAGTTTAATACTGTAGCTTTCAATACGATTATTATAAGTTTTTAGAACGATGCTGATTTGTAAACTTTGACTTTGACGTTTTGGTGAAATGTCAGTCAAAGGCTACTTACTAAATTGAAATCATTGAAACCAAGCGGGCTCGCGTGAAAACACTGTGACATTAGGTGTTTTCAATGACAGTCAATTTGATTGGCCGGTTCTGACAAATTGAACAATTTCCATTGGTTCTTTCATTATAGTGTTGAATAATCTACTTAACTTTGACTAAGAATGGCATTCAAGGGACTATTCAATGAACCAAACTACTTTTTCAAATTAGTTTTCAATAAATCTAGCAACAAATTACGTTATTTCTATAGTAACAAAACACTAATATTGACTTTATCAGTTTTTCTAATAAAAATCACATTTGTTTAAAATATTCAAGGGTAATACCAGAAGTAGTGGATATATTTTTGACAAATGTTTTGCCGTTTCCATGTAAATTATTCCGTTTAAACACGAAACAAAATCATATCAAAAATGTCACGAGCCGAAGGCGAGTGACATTTAAATGTGATTTTGTTGAGTGAAATTTGCAATAATTTCAATGGAAATGGCAAAATATTTAAAAAAGATATATCCACTTCGAGTGGTATTTGGGACGACTATTTAACAATATTAATACATAACGATTAACTTTATTGAAAAATAATCCAACAATTAATATTCATCCACAATTAAATTCAGCGGAATACTTCCAAGCCACAGCATTTTACAAATTTTAACGCAAGCCAAACTTTGTTCACACAGTTTGTTGGTGTTTAGTTTTACGTAACCTAGCGATATCACTAAGGACAGAACATCGTTGCTAAGCGATATTTCGCAACAAGGCTGTTTAGTTTTTGAGTAGCTACATTGTTTTGTGAATATTTTGTATGGAGCCCAATATTCACTTATAATACCATGAGTAGTCAAAGTTATGTCGAATATTTTTGCTGTGGTATCACGAATGTCCATTGCGCTTAGGTTCGATTAGGACGAGTGCGCTAGCACGAGTCCTACTCCTAAGCGCAATGGACATGAGTAGTGATACCACTGCAAAAATATTCTACTTAACTTTGACTAAGAATGGTATTCGATGGACTATTCAATGAACCAAACTACTTTTTCAAATTAGTTTTCAGTAAATCTAGCAACAAATTACGCAATTTCTATAGTAACAGAACACTAATACTGACATTTTCTAATAAAAATCACATTTGTTTAAAATATTCACTATACCACTAGTGAAAATTGTCAATATAGTTCATGCTAATTGGTGCAAATAACAAAAATACTAAATTATGATTGGTTAATAGTTAACATGAAGGGAGTGAGTTGAATAGTCAGTGATATACTGCTGTTTTTGGTTGAAAAAAGCAAATGTCTGCAATGTGATTGGCTTATATGTTATAGTGTTGAATAGTCACTTGAATACCTTCTAGGAAAATATATCCTCTGATATTTTTTTTTGATTGTTCAAGAAACGGCAGATTCTGGATTTTCATTGGTCACTTTTTGACAGTTGACCGGTGAATTGAATAGTCAACAATATTTTTTCTAAATCAAATTAAAATCATCGAGGAGATGGGAAACTTTGCGTTCGAAACTTATATTTTGGTATTCTTAGAGCTAATATTGACCCGACTAGTAAAAATACAAATAAGGATCTTTATGAAGTGCTTAAGATTCGTGGGGGCCACGTAGGCCAGTGGCCCTCGAACTAAATTTCAGAACGGCCTGGCCTCCGCAAAAATATTATTTTTTCTAGTTTCATCATAACTTATTTTACGAATTTCTTGTAATAATTAACGTTTAAATATATAAGGTTGAATTGTACGCCCCTTCTCTAAATCGGCTAATTTTGATATTAAATTTCGGCTTTCTAGAAAGTGGTCGGTCTGGTTGGATATAAAAAATCTGGTGTGCTACACGCACACAACTTCCTTTTACAGTGATCTTATAATTAGCCAAAAATTTGATTTTAAATCTTTAAGGGCCGGTTGCAGAAAGCAATGTTAAGTCGGGTGCAAGAACACTATACTAGTATACTAGTATAGTCTTCTTGGTCGGGTGTTAGCTAACGTCGCGTCAAAGTGAACAAAATCGCATCAAATTTTGTTTACTAATGTATTAGTTACCATAAGCATTTGAGATTTGATTCGTTTTTGTTCACTTCGACGTCGCGTTAGCTAACACCAGACTTAACATTGCTTTCTGCAATTTTACAAAAACGGTACAAAATGGAGTGTTAGTTCAAGAGACAAATTTTCTTTAAAATTTTAAGTTCAATTCAAAAATGTAATAATATACCGGGTGTTCTATTTAAAATAGGAGTTAATAAAAAAAATAGAAAAAAAAACAAAAGAAACCCATTTTAGAAGTATTCAACTGGAAAATCACCTATTTCACCTCAATACACATTGAAAATGTAAAGTTAAAAAAATCGTTAGAGCCGTTTTTGAAAAAATCGAAAAAAACTAAAAAATTACAAGAGTAAACACCTACTTCCGGTTATGCGATTTTCTTCAAAAGCTTGCTGTCGTATCTACATAGTACACAAAACTTATATATGAAGTTTCAACACCATACCGCTTTCCGTTTTTGAGATATTCTGTTCACAGACAGACAGACAGACACACAGACAGACCAATGAAAAAAAATGTTTTTTGGGATCAGAAGACTCTAAAACGTAAAGATCTGTTGAAAACTCAATTTCGAATTTTTGGGGTGAATCCAATACTTCCTTTATTGTAAAAGGAAGTAATAATGAAATCCGACTACTATAATAATACTCTTATCGAATATCTCCCATGTTTTGTTAGTGCAAGGTTTTTTCTCATAAGGTACTAAAGATTTAGTCGCCCTTTTTAACAATCGAATGACGAGCCCTGATAACATACATTTGTATATTTATTATGAGGAACGTTAACACGTGTTAATAAGATGTGTGGACGAACAGAGACTAGGCTAAGGCTACCTAAAAAATCTGGTGTGATACACTCACACAACTTCCTTTTACAGTGATCTTATAATTAGTAAAAAATTTCATTTTTAATTTTTAAGCATTTGTCAAAAATTTTCAAAAATTACAAATTCCACAAAAACGGTACAAAATAGAGCGTTAGTTGAAGAGACAAATTTTCTCTAGAATTTTAAGGTGAATTCAAAAATGTAATAATATACCGGGTGTTCTATTTAAAATAGGTGTTAATAAAAAAAAATAGGAAAAAAACAAAAGAAACCCACTTTAGAAGTATTCAACTGGAAAATCACCTATCTCACATCAACACACATTAAAAATGTAATAAAAATGTAAAGTTTAAAAAAAATCGTTGGAGCCGTTTTTGAAAAAATCGAAAAAAACTGAAAAATTACAAGAGCAAACACCTACTTCCGGTTATGCGATTTTCTTCAAAAGCTTGCTGTCACATCTACATAGTACACAAAACTTATATATGAAGTTTCAACGCCATACCTCATTTCGTTTTTGAGATATTCTGTTCTCAGACAGACAGGCAGACAGACACACAGACACACAGACAGACAGACCAATGAAAAAAAATATGTTTTTTGGGTTCAGGGGACTCTAAAACGTGAAGATCTGTTTAAAACTCAATTTCGAATTTTTGGGGTGAATCCAATACTTCCTTTATTGTAAAAGGAAGTAAAAAAATCACAGGTCTCAGCTCTGAGGTCACGAGTTCGTGACATCAGATAAAGAAGGCAATCAGTATGGTCGTCGCGTGAGCTTTGTGTACAGATCGTAGCTACATGTTGATTGCAATTATCAATTATAATTGAGATTTTGTTAATAGACAAGTTATTTGGAGCCTTCTCTAGTACGTGGTAGTTTGCGTGTCGCTAATTTACCATCAGTATTGCATAAATAAACGTGTAAATAACCGTTACATGTGGTTGTGAAATAAATATATTGTCATCGCATGGTGATTTGCGGGCATTTCAAAACATAATTTTAACATGATTATACAACTCATCATAAACTTGGCCAACAGTAATTGAGAATTTTACTTAGTTACAAGGTATAGATAAACGGATATACCCTTGACGACGTGGTATAATTACATCGGTTTTTCGGTGGGTCCAACAAAGCAACAATAATGGATAATAATTTAAATCTAGAGCCATGATGTAATAACTGTCTCAAATTCGAGGTTATCAGGTTAGTTTTTGCGTCAGTTTGTGTCAAAACTGATCCAAAACCTAACCTGATAACCTCGAATTTGACATAGACTTACAGTGCCATCAACATAAACAGTGCTAAGCTAAGAAATAAAATAATTTATTATTATCGGTCTATTCATTATATAATCGTAACGAATATCACTCTAATAATCGAAAATAATGATTATTTTTCACTTGTAACTCGACGTAATCCTTAAAATACCACTCCAGCTACGCTCACGTGGTTTTTCGTAGATTACGTCTCGTTACTCTTAAAATAATCGATTATTTTCGATGCTCTTGTGATATTATAACTGATTTATATCCTTCATATCCATAAAAATGCGTAATCACTATGGTTTCTGTCACTTTAATAATGACAAAAATTTAAACGTCAAAATTTAACCTCGGTTAAATATGTGTCAAAATTTAATCGCTTGTGCATAATTTTAACATGATTGTTAAAGGTGCTTCATCAACTGAATATTATCTATTTATTCAGGAAATAATCACTCCGAATATCCTGCGTGCATGTAAACTAGCCTGAATACATTTTGACGATTTTCTGTCAGAATGTTTTGCTCTGAAGAAATATATCTCGTAAATTGTCCGCCCCAAAATCCCTCGTGCTACGCACTCGGAATTCTTGTTATTTAACATATTTCTTAGCAAATCACTCTGACAGAACAAGTCAAAATTTAATCGGCTATTTTAATGCACTTGGGATATTACTGCTGAAAAATCACTTTCCGAGATTTTTTCAGACCTTGGCGTTTCAGGGTCTCTAGATGAAGTGAAACATGTTTCTTCAATTCTTTTTGTATATCTGTTTATCTATCAGGCTGACCGTCTGTCTGTTAACGGTATAACGTAAAAAATATTTGTTGGAGGAAGTCGATCTTTTACATGCGGATTATATGTCTACCTAGCTCGAAACCGAATATACTTTCGATCAAATATATACAGGATGAGCACCGTAAAAGAATAAAATTCAATTTTTGCTTTAACTTAGGAATAGATAAAAGAATATTTTGCATATAGGGCAGGTTTTTATCCTTGACGAAAATTGCACCCAACAGATACAGGGTAAATGTAAAAAGGACAAGAATATGCAACGATGCTCGCCGTTGTGGTCAAACGGGACTAGCGATCGTGTCCGCCCGGAGTGCTCCTATGGCCTTAATCCTATCGGCTGCATCTTTTTTATTTGCAAATTGATGTAATTCGCCTTACCAAGTTTTCCTTTTATGTTTTAGTATTATTATGAACGTTAAGATATTTTCACAGGTATGTGATGCGCTCTTACGAGGGAAGTTTTGTATAAACTCCGTTACAGATTTTTTTATACAGGGTGTCCGAATAAGTGTACGGAGCTGCTGTATGTGGACAATGGTAAGGTCTAGAGGTTTGGGAAAAAAATCCTTATAAATAAAGTGGGCAATAGAAATTGCTGGAAATTATTTTCAAGTTAGTAATTCAGCCGCTAGGGGGCGTAACTGTTACGAAGGAACATAAAAGTCACGCTATCTAGAAAAGTTACATGATGAGCTATAACTTCGAAAACATCACTTGATAGCTTGGCCAATACTTCAGCATTTCGTTTTGTGAAATTTTTTTGTATCTGTCATAATAATGGAGGGGGAGGCCAAAACATTTTTCATAATTTGCATTATAATACCTCTTGAACCATTCAACCGATTTGAATATTTTTGGTCTCGTTTGAAAGAGCATTTTATGGTCTTTTTGTTGAGTCCTTTAGTTTAAAACAAATTAACTAGAGGGCGTTATCTGCAGCGTTACACATTTTTGCTATTTTTGAAAAAAGGTTAAATGGGACGGTACTATTTTCTTGACAGACCCTCAGTCATAATAAAATTAGCTAAATTTTACTGAAAACCGCATCGCGATATCTCCATCCGTTATCGATTTATAGGAGAAAATGTTAAAAATTCGAGTACCTCAATCGGATCAAGTCACCTTAGCTAGCAAAACAAATCACATAGCCATGGTAAACGACGTAATTCTACGATTCAACTTTCTCCCCACTTAGCACAAAATTGTTAACACGTCGAGCCTTCCTTCACACTTTGTCCAGGCTTAGGACTGGTTCAAAACTAGTTTTGAAGGGTGTTTAATGGCCAACGGGCCGACAGAATATCAGTAACAACAATAAAACAAAATAAGCACAAAACACTTCTTAGAATTACTCAAACTTTAGCCACAAATAGCTCAGAAATGTTCAAAATGTCTTCCATCATTCTCAATGCATTTATTTAATCTAATTTCGGTAGAAAAAACCGCTGCTTCAATTTCAGCCCCGGACAAGCTTCTAATGGCATTTTTGTATTCTTTCCATCATATTTTCCCTGGTTGTTGGTTTCTCTTGAAAAACCAGGTCTTTCAATCTACCCCATAGGTAAAAATCTAAACAAGTTAGATCCGGCGAGCGCGCTTGCCAGGGAAATAGACTTCCTCTTCTAATAACACGATTCGGATATTGCTTGTCTAAATGCTGATGTACGTTTCGGTTATAATGCGCCGGACAACCATCAAGCTGGAAACACATGTTCCTTCTTGTTTCTAAGGAGACATCTTCTAAAAGTGGTGGAAAAAATAAGTTCAAAAATTCCGAAAACCTTTCTTCGTTATGGGTTTGGTCAAAAAAATTTGGGTCTAAAATTTTTCCTTCCACAATTCCGGACCATACGTTCAAACAGCGATTTTGATGTTCGACTTGCCGCATCCAATGTGGGTTTTGCTCGGACCAATAATGCATATTATGCAAATGTACACCCCCTGCGCTACTGAAAGTTGCTTCGTCCGTCCATAATATTTGTAAAAGAAAATTTGGATTTTTCCGAATCATATTTAACAGCCAGTGACAATGGTTCAGTCTACTATCATAATCAGTATCTTTTAATGCCTGATGTAAAACAATGTGGTAGGGATGCATACTATTTTCTTGAAGAATGTGGTGGGTAATTGTTTTTGGGACTCCTAAGTCGTTGGAAAATTTTCTGATGGTTAAGGTGGGATCGTATTGCACGTACGCCAAAACGTTAATAATATTTTCCTCGATGCGTGTTCTACGAATTCTTCGAGTTGCTTGAATGGGCTGCACGTTGCCAGCCTCCCGTATTCCCCTAGCCAATCTTGAAAACATTTCTCGAGAAAAATGTCTTCTATGTAGAAATTCCATTGCATATTGTCGCGACGCAATTGCAGCATTTTCGAAACATTGAAAATAAATGCGCAACATATCATACGCTTCCCCGTTAGTAAATGACATGATTATTTAAAAAAATGGATTAAAAAGTAAATCTAAGCCACAGAACTAAGTTTTGACAGTTGGAAAATCGGTAGTCTTTTTAATTTTAGCAGTTACCATGGCTATATGATTTGCTTTGCTTGCTAAGGTGACTTGATCCGATTGAGGTACTCGAATTTTTAACATTTTTTCCTATAAATCGATAACGGATGGAGATATAGCGATGCGGTTTTCACTAAAATTTAGATAATTTTATGATGGCTGAGGCTCTGTCAAGAAAATAGTACCGTCTCATTACACTTTTTCCAAAAATAGCAAAAATATGTAATCGCTTCAGATAACGCCCTCTAGTTAATGTGTTTTAAACTAAAGGACTCAACAAAAAAATTTTTTTAAAAGACCATAAAATTCTCTTTCAAACGAGACCAAAAATATTCAAATTGGTTGAATGGTTCAGGAGGTATTAAAATGTAAATTATGAAACCTGTATTGGCACCCCCCTCCATTATTATGACAGATACAAAAAAAAAGTCACAAAACAAAATGCTGCGGTATTGGCCAACCTATCAAATGATGTTTTCAAAGTTATAGCTCATCGTGTAACTTTCCTAGATATCATGACTTTTATGTTCCTTCGTAACAGTTACGCCCCTTAGCGGCCGAATTACGAACTTGAAAATAATTTCCAGCAATTTCTATTGCCCACTTTATTTATAAGGATCTTTTTCCCAAACCTCTAGGCCTTACCATTGTCCACATACAGCCGCTTCGTACCCTTATCCGGACACCCGTGTCAAAATATTTTTTCTATTTTCTGAAAATTATTTATTGGTTCGTTTCAATTTATTTAGTAATGTAAACTTGTATGTGATAATCTGATAGTAAATAACAGATTTTTTATTGTTAAACTATTTTTTTTTTGTGGTACAATGTTTTTTATAAAATCGTACTTTTTAAGTAACCAGTGACTAAATGTACTATTATATCATTAAGGTACACATGTATAATCAGCAATTCTGAAATATTATAACTCGTATTAATGGATCAAGTTTTACGAGAAGTATACTTATTTATTGAAAATTTGAAGGCTAATACACAGTCTAAAAAACGCGCCTGACCTTCATACGCGCCTGCGTTACCCGCATCTAAAGTATCGCTCAATTTTGCAGAAAATACGTTTATGGCCAATAGAAATACGATAAATCCAGATACGTTTCTGGAAATAGTACAGTACAATTCTTCAATCAGTTGCATTGTAAACACTTGTGGTATAAGTTATGCTGTATTATTAAATGAAAGTGTTTTTACCTTTGGATATCAATTCCTGAAGCTACAATTTCAGAATCGTCTATAAATTCCTTCAAAAACAAGCACGATCTGCGGGTCTTAACAATGATTTGACATCTTAATGCGTGATATGGCCTTTTTCCGCAGATAAATGTTAAAAGTATGCGCCTATTGTATATGAAAGGTAATCAGTGTTTTTAGGTGTATTATTTTGATTTTGGTTACAAATTTTATAAAAATTCCACAAACATTTAAGTTACTTTTTACTTAGCCGTCTTAATGACGAAGTAAGTATTATATACGTAAAAAAATCACCTTCCTACATTTATTCAGATGATCACGTTTGAGGGTCCCTAGTTGATGAAAAAGAGGTTCTAATAATTCGCCTGTCTGTCTGTGTGTCTGTCTGCTCGTCTGTCTCTCTATCTGTCCATCTGTTCGTCTATCCGTTTGTCCGTCTGTCCATCTTTCTGTCTGTTTGTAAAATATATACATGATAAGTACATTAAAAACAAAATTCTGTCTTAAAATAGTATATTATATCATGAGGGACTAAAGTGCACCATTTAATCCAGCGAGTGGAGTTTGTTGCCTCGAGGGCGAAGCCCAACGGCAACAACCACTCAAGGGATTTAGGCACTTTAGTCCCGAGGTATATACGCTATTTTTTGCACTTTTGGGAACATTTCCAAAATTTGGAATCTGTCAATTTGGAAACTGACAATTACAATTTATTAAAAACTGAATTGCAGCAGGTCCTGGATAGCCTGAATCAGTTGGTAGTACTGAAGTGTATTGTTGTCAGTATATGTCAAATTCGACATTTGCAGTTTAAGTTTTGTGTCAGTGTGTGTCAAATGACAAACAAAACCTAACCTACTAACCTCGTGTGTACATAAATTTACCATAGTTACGGTATCATTTTTACTTTAGTCCCTAGGGATTAAACGAGCTACTTTAGTCCCTGTTTACGGGGACTAAAGTATCAACTTTAGTCCCGGAAGTGCAAAATATATATTTTTTCTTCAACCACACGAATAAGACGCCATATTGTCGAATAATTTTGCACAAAAAGTAAGTCATTTCGGGATGTTTACCAAATACCTTGGCAACTATACACTTTTCTATTCATATTTGCACTAGTACAAAAATGGAAACAAGATAGGGTTTTACATAGTAAATTTTATATGAAACACAAACGCTTCGTCAATATTCGACAATCGCCGTCGTCGTTGTTTAATTTTCCCGTATAGTAATTGTTTATTTGCGCCATGACAGTTCTACAATATAACGTACAATGTTTGATTCTAAATAATAAGTCATATTTCCGAATTTACGAGTAGTTGGAGAAAAAATTGTATGTTTCATTCGCACAAAAATGCGTTTTCGGGACGCGTAAGACTCGCCGGACTCCGCTGTGCGTCGTCCGGCGATCTGTCTTACTTGTCCCGAAATCATGCATTTTTTGTACTAATGAAACAAACTGTTTTCCACTAATATAAGGGTGTCCGTAAACAGGAGGCCAATCCGTTAACAACATATGCCTTGAGCAAAAATAATATGACTTTTATAATGCCATTTTTTTATTTTAGATCCGCACGTGCGATGTACAGAGCTTCAAAGTTTGAAATTTAAAACTGATTATTTCCTTCATATCCATAATAATGCGTAATCACCATGGTTTCTGTCAGTTTAATAATGACTAAAATTCAAACGTCAAAATTTAACCGCGGTTAAATTTATGTCAAAATTTAATCGCTTGTGCATAATTTTAACATGATTATTAAAGGTGCTTCACTAACTGAATTTTATCTATTTATTCAGGAAATAATCACTCCGAACATCCCGCGTACATGTAAACTAGCCTGAATAAATTTTGACGATTTTCTGTCAGAATGTTTTGCTCTGAAGAAATATATCTCGTAAATTTTCCGCTTCAAAATTTTGTTGAGCGGCAAATTTACTTGACAAATTTCTTAGCAAAACATTCTGACAGAAAACGTCAAAATTTAATCGGCTATTTTAATGCACTTGGGATATTACTGTTGATTATTTTTACTAAGTAAAGTATTTAATAAGCTATCAATTTCAAATTTGGTACAGACCTTGAACTTAAATAGTCACATCTTTTGAGAAAATCAAAACGAAAACAACTCTCAAATAATCAAAATACGGGAGGTGCAGTACCAAATTCGAAATTGATAGCTTATTAAATACTTCATTGTTTTATTTCCTTCTAGTCTTTTCTCTGTTAGAGTTCTTATAGTGTATATATGGTCCTGAGTTTGTCTTTCTGGTCTGCATGCTGCTTGTTCGTCTTGTAGTTTGTTTTCTATTTCTGATCTTAGCCGTGTTTCTAATATCCTTAAGTATATTTTAAAAGCTACTGATGAGAGGCATATTGCTCGATAATTATCATAATCTGTAGAGTCCCCTTTGTTATATATAGGCACAATGATATTTATTTCCCAAATAATCGTTACCAGTTCAGCGATTTCACCATTTATACAAAACTAGGTGACCCGGCAAACGTTGGTCTGCCCAAAAATAATCAATAACGACACCCATATCGATTTTTTAGGTTTATTTACCCCATTTGTCCGTTTAATATTATTTTTCTATACAAAATTGGAACCCTCATTTTACCCCTTTAGGGGTTGAATTTCGAAATATCTTCCTTATTCCTTGTATACATAATAAAGGGAACCTCTGTGCAAAATTTCAACTTTCTAGGTCCAAGCGTTTGGGCTGGGCGTTGATCAGTCAGCGAATCAGGACTTTTTTATATACAGGGTGTCCCAAAAAGAATGAGACACCGATTAGTCATATATTCCTTACGCCATAATAAATCGATTAAACCTAATATACCTTAGTACAAAGTCCCTTCAGTAAGAAGTTATAGGGCCTTGAAAGTCAATTTTTTATTTCTTATTTTTTGTTAATTTCATTAAATGTAGAAATATCGATTTGAATTTTGGTACACGTACTTACTATTATGTACTGCACCAATTGGAAAAATTTCATAAATTGGACTTGACGGTAAAGGGCACATTACTTATCTTTCAAAACCTTTTTTTAGCTCTAACTTCGTTATCAGTTACATTTTTTTAAATTTTATTGTATTATCTGAAAGAATTAAAATACACAAAAATAATGTACTCTTAGGTCATAAGCGTAAGAGCAACCGTTTACCGTAAAATGCCCATCAAAGGTTTTTGGTTGTCATTAAAGAGTGCAATTATCAAATAGCCATGATCACAAAAACAATGGATATAGTGATCGTAATCTAGTAAACAACAACAACAAATCAATTAATGACATTGGTGGCATCAGTTTTTTGTCTTTTGTGCTTACGAAACTGCAGCGACATAACGAACATAACGGAGAATTCGTTATGTCACGGCATTTTCTTAAACATAATAGAACAAATTCTTGTGTCACTAATGTCATTAATTGATTTATCATTATTTTTTACTAGATGACCATTGTTTTTGTGATCATGCCTACTTGATAATTGCACGTCTTAATGACAACCAAAAACCTTTGATGGGCATTTTAAGGTAAACCGTTGCTTTTAGCCTTAAGAACTAGAGTATATTATTTTTGTGCATTTTAATTCTATTTTAGGTAATAACCTAAAATTTCAAAATGTGTTACAGATCAGTAATTGTAACTTAACACTAGGCTTGTAGGGATTAAACAAATATTTGTTTGTGGCTAAACCGTTTAGCCGATTAAAATTCTTCTAAATTAAAGTAACTATTCAGAAAAAAAAATGGTAGTTATTATACAGGGCGTTAAAAAATTTAAAAAAGTTAATCGTTTTTGAAGCACTCTAGCTGCTAAACTAAGCAACTTTGTATATAGGTAAGTTGAGTTAAATCATTATATTTTCGCTCAAGGAATCTACAGTGTTCCGTTGCGACACTTATTTAGGAACACCCTGTATATTGCTTATCGACAAGAAACTTGCCATTTGTAGAAATAACAAAATTAAAAATTGGGAATCTAAGGATTGTATCTGCATTAATTTTAGTTTTAAAAACGTGTTTAGATCGAACGCTCTTCTCTGTTTTGAACCACTCACTTATTTGGCGAAGTTAAAATACGTAATTTAGGGGCAACCTCACACCCCTCGCTAATGGTAAACGTGAGAATCGATACCTTTCAATTTCCAATAATCAAGAAATTTTTAAAATAAATCCGAAAAGAAAAGGCGCCACTGAATTTTATCTACTCTGTCAACCAGAGACGAACTATTTCTTAAATTTTTAAGGTATTTTGTCTATATAGGTTAAACTGCAGTTCTAGATTTATTTCATGTGATATATCTTGGTAGCTACAGCAACTGTAGGTTTAAACCTAAGCTTAAACACGTGCTCGAAGATTTATACATACTACTTGAAGACGTTAAGGCTTTAGTTGTATATTTTCCAATCAATGTATTTCAAATTTTTAATGCTACGTTAAAAGATGTCTCCCTGTTTCTTTAGTCACCTTTAGTGAAATCAACTTCTTACTTGAATCATTTTATTCTACTGTAATGTATAGCAAAAAACAAGAGTGGGATTCATATTTAAATTGTCTTATACTCTTCATAATTTTCTAAATACATCCCTCTTCCTCATATAATGTAACATATTAAATATTCAGGGTTCAAAAAAGGGAAAAAATTCTATAGTGTAGTATCAATCTAAATATAAAACCATTTTTTGCTACTGCTTAGCATGTTTGTCAGTCGAAAAATTGGTTGATTTATATTTTCTAATTGTTTAATAATTTGTAACGTTTCAAAAGTTCATATGTCCCTGTGAAGGGCGATATGCATTTCTATCACGGATAAACTCTAATCGGAGACAGGGTTTGCTCAAACTGAAATTAATATTGCGATGGACAATACTGACTAACAATCACAATTTAACTGGGACAAACTAATAATTATTAATTAGTTTTTGGGGTTGTTTACAAAATTAATTTAGACTGATTAAAATATGCTACTTGATCCAAAATAAATGGTAGTATGCCCTTTAAGTATTTTATTTATCTGCAATTTATTATCAAAACGCTAGCTCAGTAGAATATTTAACTCTATTCCCAGGTGTGAATTCCTAATTGATTGTAATTTTTACTTGATCTGATGGGCCACTGTACACCTGAATTAGTTCCAATACACAGTAGTTATTGTATGCAATATGTCAAAACCTACAAAATGGTTCATATCGTGCAGTCAGCGTTATTAACTTTAAAATAATCAAAATTGTGAACATTCGCAGAGGTATTTATTCAAATCGTAGCGCTTTGGCGGTTATTATTATCATTTGTTTCAGGAATTGTTACATGACGTCAGAAGGGACGCCGACTAAATATCGCAATTGTTTCACCTTCGCCTAACCTCAAATTTGGGTAAATGCTTATAATTTGAATTGCGCCTTCGCTGGATGCTAGGATATGCTTGAGTCTTGATAAGCAAGGTCTGGTCTCGTATGCACACAAATTTCTCGATTCTAACACCGATATTTCTAGGTTAAAACAGTACCTTAAAATTTAGAGTGTTCTTCGCAATGTTCGGCAAGGGCCCTAGCTAGTATCTTCCTCTGGAACGGTTTCTTCCGGTGTTCTTGCTGTTGGTCGGTCTCCTGCACTCCTGCCTGGTGCGTCGCAGTAGGAATACCTAGCTTTAGACCTTATTTTCGGGCGGAATTCAATATCGGAATCCTGATGTGATCAGCTGGCAATGATCGTCGGAGGTGCTCTCGGTGAAAATTTAATTTGATGTTGCGGAAAATTCCACAAACGTTCCCACATAAACTTCAACACTTGGTCAATACAGTGATATACTTTTTAGCTCGAAATAAAGTGGAGCACAAAACTACATGTCAAGCTTAATTTAATTATTTATTTGTTCTCTTTTATTTCCGTTATTAAAACAAAATCTAATCTATTACTATGGTTACCAAGGCACCGGAAATTGGTTTTGATCAAATTAAATACATTATGGAAATGAATTTGATTACAAATTATATTTACAAATTTCTTATAACTAAAATATTGTCTATTTCTTAATTTTAAAAGTCTTTTCTCCTTCATTTCTTAATATTTCCTTTTCCTTCTGTCTGCTTTTCACTTGTTTTTCCATGTCCATCTGTCTGCTTTTCACTTGCTTTTTTATGTCTTGCTGCCTGACTTCTTATTTGCTCTTTGCAACGTATTATTATGTTCTTCTGGCTTCCTACACCTGTTTTAGATTGCTCACAATTTCCCTGCTTAGCTATATTAAAATCTACGCTTCATTGACATGCACTTCTCAAACCTTTTTGTTACTATTCATTTCTCTCGGCTGGGCCATTCATTCTGCAAAAATCCAATATTTAATTAATTTGAACGTCAACTTCAACCCTGTGAAAAACAAGCTTTGTCCTTTGATTTCTTTACTCAATTCAATTATTAATACTGGCATCTTTTTTCCAATACATTTACTGATTGAAATTTAAGCTTAGTATTGCAGTTACATAAAACACCCTAACTCTGTGCTTATTGACTTGTTTCTTAAGTTGTACTGCAAGCAGAATCGGGTCGTGGGCCTAAGACCATCACAATATAAGCAGAAAAACACCGGATAATTATACCATAAATATATTGTAGATAACTATAATACAAATTAATCCATCATTTTAGAATTAACTGAATTGTATATTATGAAAATAACAATTTCTTCTGGGGGGTCGGGTTTCTTTAGTTCTTGGTGGACTGCAACCCTCCTAGCAAAGCTGTATGGCCGACGGTTGCAGCGGATAATGTACCAAGCGTCACAGATAATTTCGGAACGCGACCATCGGAGACGACAGGCCAATTATAGGTTTTAGCCGGTAGAGAAAATGTCCCGGCCGAATGACCTCTAAATCCCAGTATTGTTTATGTTTACGGGGCTGGAATCAAATGCATAGATCAAGCCGATAGAAGCGATACCTGTGTCTCCTGGAGTGTAAGAGGGGGAGGGTCGACGCAGCTGGTGATCATGCTTCTAGAAGACAATCCGCTGTTCCCGGCGCGAAGGCGCCGCGTAATTCTGCAAGTGAAATTTGCTGATTTTTTGCCAGCAAATTGGTTTGACAGTTTGGTCCTTGCGGGCAGCTGGATTGCTCAGGTTAGAGTTCAGGTGGCTGGATTCGCCTTTAGGGCTACGAAAAGGGCGGCGTAGGATGTATTTGGTTGTCCCTAAAGGTAATTTAATTGCCACAATTAATTTATTCGCGCCGCTTTCAGGCGGAGGGTAGAATAAAATTCATATAGGTGCAGTTAATATTGGGATGTCAATATTCTCATTATTTACGGTCGTAGGGGCTTATAACGGTCAAGAAATACGTTCAACAGACCGAAAAACGCTATCACAATTTAAACGTATTAGTTGGGGTTCTCTTGGATACGTTTAAGAGGCAGAGAGACACTGCCACAATATAAACGCCTAGGTTAGGTCAGGTCAGGTCAGATTCTGGCTGAGACGATCTTTAAGAGGCAGGGAGACGCTGCCACAATTTAAACGTTTGGAGAGGATTTGGAATCAGGAAAGTCCAAAGACTCACTTTGGGACTGGGCAGGATCAGGACTGGTGGACTCACGAGGGAGAAATCTCAAGTGAAGTGAAATGGAAGTGCAATCTTCTTTTATATTCTTCTGGCGGCTTTATCGGTGCAGCGGTTCTGGGTTCCTATGGAGTGGGGAAACGACGCAGTCGGTCATTTAGTGCTACGTTGCGTATGGCGGGAGGAGACTTCGCGTTATCGGAAAACCGTGGAGCGGATAGATGCAACGCTTAATAACGCTTAAATAAGCGAGGCATAAATTTAATACATTTTTATTGTTTGTTTTATAAATTTATGCAGATGCTATCGTTACAAATTAATAACATAATTTTGAAGAAAAATGGCCTGTATAGTATTAATTTCATCTTAGGCGCATACATATTTCGATTATTGTCATTACTTTTTTTCAGTTAATCCGACAAATAAAACTATGACATGGTCGTTAAATCAAACATACTGTTGAATCTTTCCAGTTTCTCGTAGATGCATAAACGCATACTAAAGCGAGATGAAAAACTTTCTTTTACTTCACTTTACGATGCGTTATTTATAGAATTTCTATTTAATATTTTAGGTTAACTATGCTTTTCATTAGCGTTACTCCGATATGAAGGTGGATTAATCTCTAGATATGTACTTTAACTCTTTAATAGGTTTTTATTTGATTTAGCCGTTGTAATTATTTTTGTAAACATTTAAATTTTTCTAGTTTATATTAACAATTACTTTTCTTTTGCTTACAATACATTTTTTTCAACCGTTATTTCTATCTTGCTTCTATTAGTTTCGATATACTTAGTGATTTAACTGTATAAAAATGTTAACAATCTAATATTTTTGTTTTATTTTAAAAGTATACAATACCAAGGCATAAAACTAAAAATAGTATGTGTACTATTTTATTCGCTACTACTTTATTCTAAACAAACCTTTTCTAATAGCCGAATTCTTTGTGATAAAACGTTTTTCCATACCGAACAGCGCTTAAGAAACTTCAGCATGTTTACGAACTATAATTCTGATTTTGTTAGACGTAAATATATTCGTACACCATAGTTGGGAGGAGAATTTTGAATAGCATGCCAAGAAATCCAAAGATGAATAATGGGAGAATTGTTGCAGCAAAGGGAGTCAGTAAATGCATTCTTTGGAACATCTTACATAATCAGCTGTTTTACCCCTATTATATTCAACGCGTGTAAGGTCTCCAACCGCATAGATAACAACCAAGAATGCAGTCAAGTTCACAGGGGGCTATCCACAAACGAAGCGAGATTCACCAGATATGTCCCCATCAGTACCTACCTTCATTTTGTCTAATAGATTGACAGGTTCTGTATACCACGATTTTTTAAAAATTATTTACATTGGCATTCTCACTCAAGTCAGCATTATGGAGTATCAATATATCACCTTGTAGTTGAATAAGTGGAGACTGTAACGCTGGAACAGCAAACCAGCTAGATGAAATCCTAGAAAAATGTGGAGAACATGCAGTACATGACAATAGATGACTATATTCTGCCTACGGAACAATTATTATTTGGAAATAGTCACTTTATTCAGAAACGAATAACAAAATGGGAATGTTCGCGATTATACTACATGTTATAATAAAACTTATCTAGTTGCATCGACTTCTTTCAA
The DNA here is from genome assembly GCA_940337035.1 of Agriotes lineatus. NCBI lineage: Eukaryota > Metazoa > Arthropoda > Insecta > Coleoptera > Elateridae > Agriotes > Agriotes lineatus. The sequence continues at coordinate 76,536,698 of OW679194.1, read as the reverse complement.
AATTCCATTGGCCCCTTTGGCAATCTCTCGTATAGACTATAGAAAGAGCAGTATTCAGGAAAATATTACATTATTTTTTACAAAGATATTTCTTAAATGTTTTATTCAAATAAAATAGATTACGGCTACGACCAGACTAATAGGGGGTAGTAAACTTCAGCTACTCAGGAAGTTTTTTAACTAAGAAAATATTTAACATTGAACATTTTTGTAATTACATATAAGGAAGTTCTGTAACTAACAAAAATTCAAATTTGTAACTTCTAAAGAAATGAGCGTTTTGGTACTTAAAGAGATACCGAGCAGTTTTTGCCCTAAAGTCCGAATTTTAAGAGTACCTATACTGCATTTTTTAAAGCAATTTACTAGTTGGTAAAGAGGGATGTTAATTTTTTATTTGATTTAGAGTTTAATCTTCACGCCCTTTATAATACAGGATCTTTTAATAATTTCTCAAAATAAAATTAAATAACAACTTATATGAAAATCTAATGATAAGGGTAAATGTAACCGGTATTGAATTTATCAGGCTTCTCCTACCTATCCGGTGACGATGATGCTATGACATAACACGTGTGAACTTCCTTTCTGCCGAATCTTATAATATGATTGGATAAAGTACAATTTACTAGCATAACACGCTTGTTATTGATATCAGTAGATACTTTTCTCTAATAGCACTTGAAACTTGTTTGAAGTTACATTTTATAAGGTCAAGACTAATTTAATGTATAAATTGTATAATCTTACGTAGGCTATAATCTAACTGGTAAAGTAAAGTTATAAAATCAAATAAGCAATGATTTACTACAAATAAACAAAAACTTTCTAAATTTCTAAATCCGAGTACCGCTAGAAAATTTAAAGGGACATATTTTTTAATTAGCTTTAATTATATAACATCGCTGAGGTCTAAAATTTCTGGAGTTTATTAACTAAATTCTAGTCACGAATAAGGTGAATCAATATAACCAAAACTAAATAAAATGACAGGATAGCACGAGCATGCATTTCCTTTGTCAATTATTCAGAATGTACTCTCTAAATAGTCTAAATAGTTGAAACTTGACCAACTTCGTTGCATGTAATCATATATGCACTGCTTACGTTAAGTCAACTGTGTCCAGCTGCAAGGAAAGTAAACGGACAAATCACTTTCATTTTCCTTGCGTAGTTTAAGAATGATGTGTAAAAAACTGGGTCACTAAATTAGTTCGTGATTTATAGATGATGCGGAGAGAGTGATTTTTGTACGCAACTACCAGCACGAAGGTTGCCCAAATAAGAAAAACGTAATCGTGATCGGCTCAAGCAAAAAATTACTTGTAACGCCATTATATAAAAAGTGACCTCTGTCAAATACTTGCAAAATTAGAGTGGTTTGCTGTCATCGTCAGCAAAAGTACGATATTATGAAAGTGGTTCGTTTTGAATTAAAAAATATGTTTACCCAGAGTTAATGTCAGACTTTAAAATAAAAATTGACATATGATTTAAAAACTAAGCGAAGCGCAAGTTCCATACTATGACTTTTTAAGGAAATACAGTTATGTGTATCGTGTACGTATTTATGAAACACAGATACTGTCAATCTGAAAAGGCGAAATTGTTCTGGTCGGTTATGTTTTTAAATAATACTACATATTTTTATATATACTTAATTAAAATAGTTTCTTCTGCTTATATTTAATTTTAAAATGGCATTATACAACAGTAATACTGATTTATGGAGACTATAACTTAATATTACTAAAACTTCAAAGAGCAAGGAAGAATGAATACTCTTATAAATAAAGGTACCTATAATGTTGATAATGCAGAAAAGGGTTAAATTTGTAGGTTTAGGCCCGGGGTAAAATCGGTTCCTATGCGTAGATTACAGGCTGGCGACTTCCAAAATTCCAACCTCACCTTCGAACTAGGAGTTCTGGATTACAAATACGGACCCCGGGAAGGCAAGTAGGTTAGCGGCCCGTTCATGTGGCATGTGTTCAAATCCATTCGCTCACATATGCACAAACACCCAAATTGTGAAGCCAGGCTCTAGGAAAAATTGAGCACTACACTTATCACTACGTGTTCGGGATGATAGTACTTACAGAACGTTTTGCGTTCTTGCGATGCTTCCACGTAGCGTCTAGCAGAATATCTCGATTGAAGTGCACTGCCGATGATATACTTAAAATACTTGTAATGCGGATGCTTAACGCATCTGCAGCCTATTAACCGTGTAAATTAGATCAATGAGCTCCAACTCACGTCATTGCAAAGCATTTATAGGAATTGAATACCCCAGATAATCTGGGTAAGCTTCCGGATCACTGATAATTGCTTCTCAGTTCAAGAGTTATAAGTGATAATTTCGGTGGATATTACCTATTCCCAAGTAAATAATGCATTATATTGCGAAACCAATAGGGCATCAACCCAGCAATAACAATGAGCAACGACCTAACATACTAACAACAAAGTTCTCTACAAATCAATGTAGCAATTTAAACAATAAATTGTCTAACCCAGCTGCCTAAATAACCTGCATTCAACCTCCACTGCAAAGCTACTCAAGCAATAATATCCACTATAGACCTTATTCTTCATGCTTTCTATTAATCCACGTAATTAACACAACAAACACTTCAACAAATATATCCGAGGTATCGCATTGGAATGCTACCCTCTGTGGTATCTAATAAATTTTACATCCAAACGCACTTGTCTCGACACTAGCTGATCGCCCTGAGTATTTTAAAAGCATCTGAAATCACTTCAGGCACGTATTCTGAGAAATAATTAGGAATATTTACTCAAAACTTCACTCGTGAAACTAAATAATTTTAAAAATCAAAGAAAACTAGAAGTAAAAATATCTTAACGTTCCCAATAATACTTAAACAATAAAAGGAAACACTTCGTAATGCGAATTACTTAAATTTTTAAATAAAAACGCACTCGCAAGCTCGGCAGATAATCCGTCCAGCTACGCCACATAAAGTATAACTTTTGCTCCTAATAACATAATATAAAAATTTTGCGCCGGAAGCCCGGGTTTATTAGGATTCTGCTATAATAGGCTCCTGCTCCTGAAATAATAGTACTTGAGTTAAAGCCAAAATAGGTAGAACTTTATTTTTAAGGTGCTCACTCTGTATATATTTTACCGAAATTCTCTCGGTTTCATGCCAGGAAGGTGTACAATCCGCATGCAAAATATCGTTTTGCTCCACCAAATAGTTTTTGAGATATACCGGCAACAGACAGACAGACAGACAGAGACGAAATTGAGAAAACCTGTTTTTCGTCATCTAGGGACCCTGAAAAGTGAAGATCTGAAGAAATATCAGCAGATGATTTTTTCGAGACTGCAATACTTCTTTCGTTTTTTAGACTAGGGAAGTAAAACTATGTTAGCCGTTGAACGCTCTAACAATTAATAGCACGTAACTAAACGAATGACCATGGTAACACTATTCAAAGCAACGAAGTCTAAATACCCAAAAATGGTTTAACGGTGACAGCTAACTAAACTCCTACAGTAGAGATTGGGTTAACACTAAACTGAATATAACTAAATACAGGGGTCACAAATTTAAATAATCAACAATTCGCAAATATAAATTGGAAAAAAAATCTGATACAAGTATCGTTAACTTGCAATGAAGATGAAATATCAAAAATTGCTGCCTCTATGAAATGCAAACGAACTTGTAAAAACACGACTTAAATGCGGCACAATTAATTCAGATATATATTATTGTGATGTAAACTACTGAACTACGGCCCCAAACTCCTTAGTTATTGTAAATACTAATTAATTTTATTTATTTGATTGCTGAACAGTTACTCTTGCACCTACAATTAATTTTTGGTACCTAACTTTACATATAAATTAATTATTACGGGCAAGTTTTCCAATTGCACAATTTATATGAGACTTGTTTTACACGCGTAACAGCTTAGGGTTATAATTGACAACAACTGCAGGTTCTTGGGTTCATGGATGTAAACGATAATAAATTATTTGAGAATCGAAAAAAACTTTGATTATTGCTGACTTCCCATTTTTCTCAGAATAATTATTATCGTAGCAGAGCTTAACATTACAAGAAATACGCTAGCTAAAGATGAACATTAGCACAGAATATTTCGCTAAACTGTTTTCCGCGCAGCTGTCGAAAAACCCCTCTGCAACTACAACTGCACGACGCTGCATCCGGAATAACTCTAAGATGGCTGCTGGTTCCTGCTCGAACAATTCAGTTCTTTTAGTAATTGTATTATTGCACCAAAAAGGAATAAATCAAGTGCAAATTCAAATCAAAACGCCATTCACGAATGACTGCTATTCATTTTTAAGTAAGTAAACGTTTCAAAACAATTTATACACATACGTCAGATCAAAACACAAATCTTAACCTCAAAATGTTTAAATGCACGACAAATAAAGTGCGTCGTGTCGCACGAAACAATTTCTAATAGTCTTTGCTTTCTCGGCGCACTACTCTTCTATAACTGCCGAAAAACAAAAGGTGTCCGCTTAATTGTAGGATTTTAATTGACTGAATTTGATGTCACCTTCAAATAAAATCTTAAAACAAATGCTAATCGTAATCGCTAATTATCAAAATGCCTATCCTCTTTGCACAAAAGCCTTACATCTAAAAGCAAAACTAATAACACCATCGTTTTCAGCGTATTTGAGTGCACAAGTGTTTCAAATCTCGCGCAGGTCCATGCAGGTCTCGTAACGGAAAGTTTTTAGACTGAGCCGGGGTTCGCCCTACACACAGTGTTTTTAAAGGTCCTCGCAAGTAATTCCGTTCTCGGCTGACGCCTCGGCCGTAAACAACTTTCTCGTCTTTGAAAATGTCACTTTTAGTTCTACATAAATAAACTACTATTTATGTACAAAGAAACAGTTCCTCGTAATGATATATACTCTGTTCAGAAATTAAGAAACCCCCACCTACTGATGTAAGTTAGTAAAATAAAAAGAGTAGAGTTTAAATAGCTATTTTTTCATGTTATATTGACAACAGTGCAAATTGTAACATATCTCAGACTATGACATTTATTTGCTTGAAAATAAAATTTCAATTCGTTCAAATTGACGATTTTACGATGAAATTCTGACGAAGTAACAAACTTGACACTTAACCTTCAAATTACAATTATTACCAAGTTTTCAACTAAACACCGTTGCTGATAGTATCTAGCGAGGAGATTGTGACGTTCGCAAGTTTTTAATGTTTGTACAAAGTATATCTATATAGATATTTGTTATCTTAAATTTATGTCATTTAACAGTAAATAGCAAATTCGCGACGCAATCACGATGCGCTCACAGTAAATTGGTAATTATAGGTATAGGTTTAACAGGAGCATACATATTTCAAATTAAAAGTACGTAGGAAATATACAGCGTCCGCCAAAAAGTCGGTATAATATGGGAAAACTTTTTATTTTTAATTTTTCAAAAAAACGTTTTACGTCAATTATTTGTGCTTGTCTAAAAACCTATTTAGCCCCTATCATATATACCGAGTGATTTTTACTTAGATAGAAGATGGAGTTTTTCGAAATTGTCAAAATCCGAAAAGTGCTATTAGTAATAGTTTTTTCTTTAAATTAAAAATAAAAATGTTTCCCATATTATGCCGAATTTTTGGCGGACTGTATATCTAACATTAATGTCTCACTAAGCATCTCAATGACGTGATTTTTCACATTTTTTAATATTTTTAAATTCTAACAAAATACTTAAGTAACATGTAAATAAAGTGATTCGTCGCCTCCAATGTCGACCAGAGCGAAGAAAATCCACAAAACCCCATTCACCAACAACCTTCTACAACAAGATTCCACCAAGCAGAACGATCAGCAAAAAGAAAACAATCCATAGGTACTACCCACCATCCACAAAAAGAAACCATCAGCCACCGATAGCCTCGAGATTAAAAACAGCTTTAAAGCGCCCTCTCCAGTCCTACGGAGGTGTTAATCTACAGAAATTGCATCGCAAAGCTGCCAATAGGAATAATCATATGGCTTACCAAACAAACAGTTTTGTAGTCATTTACTACCACCGCGTAGGTGACATCCCGACACTAACTATCCACAAATAAGAATCAAGAACAATAACGACTACTCAGCTTGTCCTTGGAAGGCAAATATCCACCATGCGGGTTTAGAAACGAGATTCTATAAAAACCTCGACAGATTTGCTACTTTTTGCGCCAAGTTGTTATATTGTATTTTTTATATTTCTAAGCAACTAAAACAAAAATTGACTAATACCAACACAATGTGACGCAATGACACTAGAATTCCTGATCGAAACTGAAAGTTACTTCGAATCAGCTGTCATATACTTAACCCTCAAACGTCAAAGTCAACAGATAAGTAAACATCTTAATTGAATAAACGACGTATTGCTTCAGAAAATCATCACTACCAAGAGACAGCATGCAAAACTCATTGAGTAACGCAGCTAGTAGTCCCGACTATAGAAAAAACTGCTATTCCATGAGGATTCACAAGTCATATCTTTTTCGCTTTCGTATTATAGTAATTAATTGCTTTCAGAGAATCTCAGGTGAGTCACAGTATGCTCCAATTATATGCTAACGTCAAGCCGTGCGCAAAAAATTCCAAATAGCCAAAGAGCCGTAACAAGTTCCATTTACTATGTCATTTATAAATTCATCTGTTTATCTATCGCCATGCATCTAATAGGCAATACATATGCTAACATATCAGCCATATCACATTTTCTTTAAAATTTTGTTGATATTTATAATATAAATTTCAAATATTCCATAAAAGCATGCCATATTTGATCTTACGTTTTGAGAAACTTTTTGTGAATCTTAAAATGGTTTTTCAGGAACAACTGATTTCCTATATTAAATAAAAGGAGTATAAAATATACACATAATGATATTTCAGAATATTAAAAAAGCAAAATCTTAAAACAGTTCTCGTGTTTATCTTCCCAAAAAACTAACTTCTCAGCGAGTGTAATTAAAACCTAAAGGCTGACATTAACACAGCTTCCTATTTGTCAGAGTAAAATTTTGTGTTTTTTTTGGGTTTTTGACTACAGGAAGCTTTTTAAAACCACTTATAAAAAAGTATGAAAATAAAGAGAAATGTCCTTTTTCGATTTAAGCACAAACAGGTATAATGAATATGTACTGCTTTATTTTTCTGTCAGTTACACCTTCATACTAATGCATGCGAGGAAATAAACGCCTTTCTTTTGAGCTATGCAGTAAATCAACATTTTTTAAATTTTAATCCACCTTATGTAATCCCAAACTGTCAGACATCGACAGTTACAAACGACTGCAACTTAAATTCAGAGCCGCCTACATTTTGCCTTTGAACTCGTCTCTGATTATCTTCAATTCGTGTGCCTGATATTTCGTTGGCTTCCACCAGTATAAGTAAATTGCATCTGGACTTGGATGTTACAAAACCGCCTACAACGCACTTGAAATTGACTTTATTACGCGAGTTAAATTGTGTAACGCCGCTTGAGATCTTGATTATAACGGTTAAAATAGCAGATAAATCAACAGTTACCTTGGCGCTCTACGCACCGTTGGGATGATCCGTGGAAAACTTACCTTTATGCATAATGTAAAAGTAGATATGTGAGTTCAGCCGAACAAACAGGAAATTTTGTTATTCAACTCACACAACTTTCCCTGATTAGCTTGAAAATGAAAATAGCATTACGTATGTATGTTCTCGTACAAGAAGATTCCTGCATATAACATTACTGCATATCACGGAATTAGTGCAGGTGAGAGAAACGTTAATTGAAATTCAATGAACACACAACAGGTGTGAGTTTTACTAGGGCAAAGAAATACAATTGATAAGTTGCTATAAAAATATATTTGATCGTATCACTTGTAGAAGCTAGCTTAACTGTATAACAATTATTTTTAAATTTGGTGCCAATAATCATTTATAAAATCTACATGTACATAAATAACACAATATATTTATTTATACTGAGTTAAATCTGTTAATTAAATTGACTGAGTAAAGTGAAACCTAATTCCTTTTTAGATTTTTTAATGATTTTGTTCCCATTTTCTAAAAGTGTACATAACAGCCTCATCGATTTTCAGTGCATGGGAAAATTAACTAACTGCAAAACGACCTTAGAAAGTTGCTTTATGCTAAAACAAGCAACGCAGATGTTTTTGCTACAATTGTCAACTTGTTTCACTCACTATAGAAATTCCTTGGGAAAGAATTATGTGGGAACTGTAACAATAAACATCCACGCCTAGTAGCGTGGTCACGTTGAACATTCAAGGTACAAAAATTACTAGATTACGCACAATTTTTCAAGACACTAAATTAAGTAACCACTAGATATTTTCGAATTTCAAGTTCACTAAGCTTTCAATTTCGGCGTCAAAGTCCGTAACTTGAGTCGTCGTTTCCACGTTTTCCTGCTGGACTCCATTCAAATAATCAGCGAAGGCCTGGAGCTGCTTGTCTGAAGATATGGGAGCCCCACTTTTAGCAGGCGTAAACACACTCTCTGCAGTTGGGGCAGGACGTTTTGCCGCAAAATTTTGCTTCACTCCGAAAAGCTCTTGGGATTGAAAGTTCGCACCTTGGTTAAGCGAGAGAGCCAAAGGGGCCGAAGCACTATGAAACACAAACTGGGGCACATTTTCGTCAGGTGAAGCACTTGTGTGAAAGGGTGCTAAAGCAGCGGTGGCGTATTTCACGTTGACGGTTTGCCCCGATGGCGCCACGTAGCTGTAGTCAACCCCATGATGGAAGGTGTTCGAGATGTAGCTGAAAGCTCCGAAGGGGTGATGTATGTACTGGCAAAATGCTTCTCCGAGGAGGGCCAGCAGGACGATCTTAAGCTGATATTGAATTAATGAGGGCCCGCCGAGAGGTATAGCAAGTTGACTTACCGTAATAAACATCTCAGCTACGAACCGACGGTATTCGATTTAGCGGATCAAGTGATTATGAAAGTTGTATCCCACTACTTATGTTATACTGCACTGAATCCGAATCCGGAATTGTGCTTTTCAGGTGATCGCTCTTTGTTTTTTAACACCACCACCAGACTTTAATCAGAGCAATTTGGGCACAACGATTTGCGAATTTGTGCATATTAAATAGTTATAATTATTTTCCGTTGTGTATCCGTGAAAAGTGCCAAGGTTATCCAAATCGATTGTCACTAGAGCTTTAAAAAATCGCCTGAACATGACCTTGCAAATTCTCGCTACAATTACTTAGCGAATGTCACTGTTGCGTAACAAAAGATCATTGTTTTAATTAGGCAACAAAAAGTATTCTAGAAAAACTATTCAAAATTAATGCATTTTTTTAGATGATTGACAAACTACTAAAATAAGTTTTTAAAGAACATTTTATACAAAAATTACATCAATAATACGCAGCCTTTGCAATTCGTAGTCGCCAATCTGCAATCTCTTTTGCGAAATAGCAATTTGTAATCATCTGGGAGCCATGTGTAATTAATTTTGCTTCCCTTCATCTGCGAAAGGGTAGATTCCAATTTCTCCAATTATTATGAATAATTTATCACTTGAAATGCTAAATTCTAAACGGATTTGAAAGCTCAGATCTTCGTTTAATATTTTAAATTCGAATATTTTGCAATAACTTTTATGAGTTTAATTTTTTATTGAAATACTTATATACTTATACATAACATATACCTATTTAGAGAATGGTACATATGGTAATAGTTACATGGCGTTGATGCAGTTATGTTTTGAAGCGTGGGTATTAATTATCATGTTTGGAACTAATTGCAAGAATACTATAAGAACTGTTAACAAATTGCTAAATTGAAATTAGCTTCTTAGCAATTCGAAGGCTGTTAAATAAATGACCATATAGGTAAACTGCGACAGTTACTTAACACGTACATAGTTGCATGAAGACATCTATGTTAAAATTAAATTAACATATATTAGAAATATGGGTACAGTGGAGTTGCATGAATACCTAATAATTAATCACTATTGAAGCGTTACAGCATCAGGTTATCAATATTTGATCTTCACAGATTCGTATAAGCAAATATCAAGAATACTTTTGCTCTAGATTTCTTGTGGCGTTTCAATAAAATTCATCTTAACATTTTATAATACTAGAATGTGACGAAATACTCACATTTTACATTTTATCGAGAATTGTTAATGATAGCAGACAGATATTCAATGGAGTGGAAAAAATATGCGGTAAATAGCCTTGTGATTTTTAAATTTTCGGATTTAGGATTCTTTCTTTTCTTTTTTTTTGCTCTTTCTACCTTAAGGCAATCCACCCAAGTTTTGCAATCTTTTCTACTTTGGACTATTCTTCTTAGTTCTCCTGTGGTCTTCCAATTCTCTTTGCAATTCTTTCTATCATTCTTTTCTAGGTCTTTCTACTTTCTTCCGTTTAGCACTTTTTGGTTCTATGTATATACGTTGGTCTTTCTCTGCGTGATCACACGTGATACATGTCCAAATGTTCAAGTGATTGCTCCCCACTTTAATTTATGTTTTTTTTGTTTGATTTCTTAATACAATTTCTCTAGTGAAAAAAGCTAAGTTTCTTGTTTCTTTTTAATTATTAATCATTGATAACGAGGGCAGATTGTCTCTCGAAACGTTCGTTATTTACGTTATTTAATAATTTTAATTTGCAGGGTAGCGAAATACCCAAATAAGAATATGAATTATGGATTCACGCCACAAAGAAGTTTCCGAGATTATCATAAAATCTTTGTTCTCCATCTATGAAATTTTGATATTCCTATTATTCTACTCATAAACTGCATATGTATGGCTGTTAACTTATTTTCGTGCTTTAGTTTAGTTAGCAATACTTCCATGTTATATAAAAACGTTAGAGTATTGCAAATATATTCTTTGTGTTTCTACTAGTTTCTCTTTTTCATAAGATTGTTTTCCTTATTGTGTCATATATTTTTGGTGCTTTATTTACTTTATGCACTATCTGCGCTTTCAATTACCGATTGTTTGTAATTTTGGCATCTAGATATTTTAAAGTAGATATTTGTTTTCATTTTTATCTATTGCATCCTATTTTAAATATCGTAATAGCTTCATTTACTTGTACTGCAAACTGCAACTAGCAGATTCTTGTTTGGGTTATGCTAACTTCCATTCCCATCTTCTTTATTTCTTCTTCCCATATATTCCCTTTTGAGTCAGGTATTAGCACTATATCAGCTGCATATACGAGGTCTGTAAATTAAGTAATGAGATTGCTTTTTTTCAATCTTCTTATTCGAATAGAATTACAATTCAATATTGTCTCCCTTAAAATAACTTCCTTGGGAATCCACACAGCACCGGAGACGATTCTTCCAATCCTCATAGCAGTGCTAGAACTCGGATACTGGAACAGCCTTCAGCTGGTCGGTTACAGCCGTTTCAATGTTTTCAACTGTCCCAAAATGACGTCCCTTAAGGTGAGTTCAATCTCGGGAAGAGGAAAAAGTTACAAGGACTTGTCGCCAGTAATGACATGTTCCAGAAATCGATCCCAAAACGTCAAGGCACCTTCCCCTCCTGATGTCCTTTTGGTCCTGGGAAAGATTTTTTGCAACCATTTCTGCGCAGATGTTTTTCATCCCCAATTCATTGGTCAAAATCTGATGAACGGTGGTGTGTGTCAAATTCAACTCTTCCCCGATCATTCTGACTGGCAACCGACGATCTGTACGCGCAAGATCCCGGATTGTGTCGATATTTTCATTGGTTCTTGAAGACGAAGACCTTTCGCTACGTGGGTCATCTTCAATCGACCCTCTTCCTTCTGAAAATGCCTTAAACCACCGAAAAACTCGGGCCCTTGACAAAACACTGTCTCCGTAGGCCTGCTGAAGTTTTGCAAACGTTTCTGTTGCACTGTGACCAAGTCTGAAGCAAAACCTGATAGCACACCGTTGCTCGAAATTGATGTCACTCATTTTTAGAACGCACTAGAAAAAACTAGATCACGAAAAAATTCGCTACGGACAACCAAATGACTCGAGTGAGTTCAAACTCGTGCTGAAGGCGTATCACATGTTTACCTACCACCCCTCCAAGTTCCACATCGCCAGTGTTGCCAGATCGAACGATACGTTTCCAGCCCATCACTTAATTTACATACCTCGTACAAGATATTTTGTTAGTGTATTCGCGTTTAAGTATCCGTTAAGTTTTAGGCGTCTTTTTTACGTTCCTAAAGATCCGCTATATCTATATCAGAAAAATTAAGTAGTTAGAAGTAGTAGAAAGCCGTGTGGTGTGGTTAAAATTCGAATAGATGTGGCAAGAAACACATTCCTCAAGTATAAATCTATCCTTAGCCGGGCTTCATAGATCAGTGGTTAAGCTTTCTGACTACTGATCTAAGGGCCGAGAGTTCGATCCCCGATCCCGGTGAGGTTTTTAAAAAATAACGAAAAGCGGATGAAAACTAATGAAAACCTCTACAAAATGCCATCATTCGGAAGTGATGTGAAGCCGTGGGTTCTATGTTACTACAATATGTAGCATGTAAAAGATTCCTTGCTAGGGTTGGAACTCCTTAGTCTCGCCAAAATTCTAGGTAGAACTAAGGTACCTGGTACTCTACATGCCTAGACCTTGTCCACGGGGTTGGCAAAAAAGGCCTATGAAAGCCTACTTGCTTGACATCAGTCTACCCACAAATACTACTAACTACTAAATCTATCCTTTGCAACAATCACCTGCAATTCGCGTTAAAAATAAAATTTGTCAAGTGTTACGTTTGGTCGACGTTACTGTATCGTGTGGAGGCCTGGACGCTGAAAAAAGGATCATGAATCAGATTTACGCCTTTGAAATGTGGTTATACTGGCGAATCCTGAAAATCTCCTGGGAAGAGCGAATAACCAACGAGAAAGTAGTAAGGCGAACAGGTAATGGAAAGAGCTAATAAGTACCTTTAAAAGAAGAAAAACAGCCTACTTTGGACATATGCTCAGAAACAAAAAAATATAAATTACGGCAAATTATAATTAAAGGAAGAGTACAAGGAACAAAAAGTGTGGGAAGAGAAAGATTATCATAGCTCCGCAATATACGAAATTGGACATGAATGACGGCATTACAACTGTTTCGAATAGCTGAAGATCAAGATCTAATTAACCAAGTGATAACCAACCTCTCAGAAAGAGGAAAGTTTACAACAAGAAGAAGAAGTGGAAAACCGTATGGTAACCACACCTCATTTATACTTCCCTTATCTAAAAGATGATGGAAGTATTGTAATAGCGAAAAAATTACATTCCTATATTTCTTCAGATATTCATGCTTCAGGGTCTCTGGATGACGAAAAACGGGTTTTCTCAATTTCGTTTGTCTGTCTGTATGTCTGCCTGTTGCCGGTATAACTCAAAAACTCTTTATTGGAGGAAGACGATATTTTGCATGCAACTTGTATGTGTACCTGACATGAAACTGAGGAAATATCGGTCAAATATATAAAGGGTGAGCACATTTAAAAAATAAAACTGTCTAATTTTGCTTTAACTGAGCAATAGATAAAAGTGTTAATTTGCACATAGCTCAGGCTTTACCCTTGATAGAAATGAGATCTAACAGTTACAGGGTAATGCTGTTATTGCAGGGCGATATAGGGTAGGGCTCTGTGGCAGGATGCGATCAACGGGTGCGTTACGCACGGCCTGCTTGGTTACCGTTGATATGCTTTTCATAGGCGCTGAAATCGCGCTTAGTTCGAATAACGTCTGCAATACTGTTTTATTTGTAAATTGATGTAATTCGCATTGCCAAGTGATTCATTTTATTGTTTCAGTATTATTAGGAACGTTAAGATATGTTTACCCTAGTTAATAATAATAATAATAATAATAATAAATGTCTTTATTATTACCCATACAAAACTATAAAAAGATATGTACACAACTAATCAGAAATGAGTAATAAATGGCGGAGTTCAGCTTAACGCCGCTCTTCCACTCAACCAAGGTGAATTGAGAGTGAACCACAAAAAATACCAGTAATAATATAATAAATAAATAATTATGTAGCATCATAAGAGCAGTATACAATATAATAGTTTATATATTTAAACGATTGAACTACTTATACTACCTAAACTGTGCTGAGAGACATGGCTATCTTAATATCTATAAATAACATACCAATGCGTATAAAAGAAAATGTGAGAAATTACTGCTTGTTTAATAAAAATTTTAAAAACATCTTTTTAAAGGACGATATCGTTAAACTTTTAAAATTTGAGGACAATGAGTTGTAGCATTTTGCAATGTTATATGTGTAGGAACGTTGAAAAATCGTAGTGCTGTGCATAGGTGGTGTTAAAAGACCTTTTCTTCTTAGATTTAAATTATGTACGTCCGTTCTGAACCTAATTTTAGAGTATAAATATGGCGGAATTTTAAAAATAATAATTTTATGAAATAAACAGTAGGAATGCAAAGCTCGTCTGTTTATCATATTCAACCATGACAAATCCAGAAGTTTGTGCGAGACATGATCACGACCTCTCAAACCAAATATTAAACGAATACAAGAGTTCTGTATTCTCTGTATTCTAGTAATATCAACATTATCCAAGCATGGACCGTAAACAGTATCGCAAAAATTGAAGTGCGATAAAACTAGAGCTTCCGATAAAATAGTTTTTGACTTTTTATTTAATATGTCCTTGTTTAAGTAAAGAAATTTTAAATTGCAGTACGCCTTTTGAATACATAAGCTAATATGTTTTTTAAATCTTAGATCCGTATCAATATACAGCCCTAAATTACGTGAGACCTCTGTAACAGGCAACTGTACATTATTAATGTTTATTATGAGACTGTTAATAGCCTCTTTCCGTGGTTGACGTCTACCAAAAAGCATAACTTGTGATTTTAATGGATTAATTATAAGTGAATGTTGTTCAGCTGTTTCAATTAAATGACCTAACTCCCTATTTATTATTTTATTCGCAAAGAGAATACCATTAGAAGGAAAAGAGTGGTAAATCTGTGTGTCATCGGCATAAAAATGATGATTACAGAATTGAAAGCAGTTATTTAAGTTGGAGGTATATATTGTATACAATAATGGACCCAATATCGATCCTTGGGGTACACCACTGGCTATACTACTAATATCCGAGATTCGATCAGATATCCGCACTGTCTGCTTTCTGTTGGTCAAATATTCTCTAAATAATAATACAGCCTCTTCGGTTAAGCCGATGTAATGAAGAATTGCCAATAGCATATTATGGTTTAAGGTATCGAAGGCTTTAGAAAAATCTAGCAGAACAAGTGCAGTCAGTTTATTCTGATCAGTAGCAGTTAATATGTCATCGATTATAGTAGTAAGCGCAGTAGCACAGCTATAACCAGCACGGAATCCCGACTGATTAACCGGCAGCAAGTTATGATTATTTAAATAAAATCTTAGCTGGCTATCCATAACCCTTTCAATAATTTTAGAAAAAGTGGGCAAAATACTTATAGGCCTTAGATCTTTATAATCCGCGGGGTCAGACACTTTAGGTATTGGACAAATAATAGCCATTTTCCAAGTTTCTGGAAAAACGCTATACTCTAAACAATAATTAATAATATGAGTAATGTAAGGGATTAAAAATGGACAAGCTAAATTTATAAGATCAATCCCGATACCATCCGCACCCACAGATTTAGATGCAATATCTGCAATTATTCTACCCACTTCATTTTCAGAAATTAAAGCAAAAGAAAAACCAACATTATGGAGTTTTGTGTTATCATTATAAAAATTAATTAAATCTTGATCAGGATCAATTAAAATATCGCGCACTGCATTTACAAAATGATTATTTAAATCATTAACATTACATAAACGACGCGGAAGTTCAATTTTTTTAGTTTTATTATAGATGTTTAGATTTTTCAGATCTTTCCATAACGTTTTATTATTACTGATATGAATTCTATGCTCTAAATAAGCTCTTTTTTCTCTTCGGATGGCAATATTAACTGTATTTCTCAACATTTTATAGTAATTCCAGTGGTGAATATATTTATGTTGAACATTGATTAAAGATATATTTACCTTACATTTTCTTTTAATAACCAAATTTTAATTGTGTAAACAAATTAGCTTATGATGTGAAATGTTTGACTTTGACTTTGACATAAAGCTAGGAAATCAACCTAACGTTTAAAAATTTCTCCTAAACACGGCGCAAGCAAAACCTAACCTATTAACCTCTCGAATTTGACATAGACTGACAATACACTTCAGTACTGCCAAACGTATAACATATCAAGGCCTGCTCAGAATATTTTTTTTTATCTCATGGTAGATACCTTAAGCACATATTAGTTTTTGTCGATGTTTACAGAGCATTTGGTATTTGGAAGCGCAATTATGAAATTTATAAAGAACAAAATGCACACAATTAATCGTTGTCTATACATAATGCCAGCGTACATACATCAATTTATGTACGCTGGTAATGCTAAGATCAAACTCGATACCCCATGAAGATACAGATGTTTCCTAAATATTCATAAAAAAATACAAGCAATTATAAATAACAGAAAAAAACACGAATATCGAGAAGTGTATTAATGTATATAGGTTATAGATTCGTAAGTCACAGGTTAAAAGTTGAAGGTTACAAGTTATATAAAGCCATCATGTAATAGTCGTCTTGCGTTCCATCTCTGGGGCTGATGAATATAGTAAAACAGTAAAGCATTTGCTTCATGAATACGCCGTGGAGTCTGCATATGATTGACAGATCTACGCTGCTGACAAGGTGATGCAGATTCTTCATAAATACCTAACACCGAAGCTTGGTCTTCAGGAAATAAGTCCAAACACAATTAGAAACAAGTAGGTCAAAATATAAAGCAACTTACATTGCGCTAATGGTACAGGTACTCCACAACACACGCTTCTCTTCAAATTCAACGCCTCTTACATACGCCCTAGGTATACAATCAAAACAGAGGTTAGCAAGAACTCTTCAATGCAAACGAAGTTACAGCCAAAATGTGCATAATGTTTTAGATTAGTGATGACGTTTAACAAACTTCAGGAAGAGTTCCCTCAAAAGTGACAGCATTTAAATCGCACAGGCATAGTACAGTGACTTTATAGGAGACAATGGCGACAATAGAGTGTACCTATTCTTTTTTATTGCTCGCTCGAATTGGCCGCCATTAAGAGGCAACATTTGTTGATGCTTTTGTTTGTTTATACCAAATCGAGGTTAGCAGGTTAGGTGTTGCGTCAGTTTGTGTCAAAACTGACGCAAAACCTAACCTGATAACCTCGAATTTGGCATAGACCTACAGTCTCACCAACATATTATTTATACGTTGTGTAACCATGACCATTCAAAAACGTTCAATTTATTAAAGTTAGTAGGCCATTGGCCGCCATTTTGTGACAAATTGTGCCTATTGTCGCCACTATCTCGATCAAGGCACTGTAAGGCGTAGCAGAGCCAGTGTATATAGGAGAGTACCGCCATTCTTAGATCCGTAAAAATGTCGCCATCGCCGCCATTTTTGTTCCCATGAGCAATAACTGATTTAGTTATGTCTAAAATTTTACTTGAAATTGGCAAGACTGTAAGTCTATGTCAAATTCGAGGTTAGCAGGTTATGTTTTGCGTCAGTTTGTGTCAAAACTGACACAAAATCAGATCGCCAACAAACGTCACGTTGACAGAATTGTGCTACAAACCTCAAAGTGACGCATATGTCACAGGAATAAACATGGCGGACGTGGCGGTACTCTCCTATATACACTGGCTCTGAGGCGTAGGAGGAAAAAAATCGATCTATGGATTGGAAGTGAAATCTACAGCATGGACATGAACCACAACAAAGCCTTCCCATTTAGTTGAAACATCTATAAAAGTTTAGTGCTTTTTGGAATATATTAGACGTTTATTTGATTTGCACGCGCCATTAAAAACATCAAAACTTCGTAAAACTTGAGCGTTGTCGCTTAAGGATAATCTATAATTCCTAATATCTTTATCATCAGTGAAAACACTTGCGAAATTAAAAAGAACCAAATTAACTAAACATTGGGGTTATTATAAAAATGTTCGAAATGGCTAGTAAGATAATTAGTTTAGAAGAAAAGGCTTGCTTAAAATTTCAAATAAATGTTGCAATAACTAATAAGACTAGGTATTGACAGTAACAAGCAAGCTTATGGTATTCCCGAACACTTTATAGTAATTTACGATGCAAGTAACGTTATCAAGCCTTTTACATTACGAAAGAATAGTTTGAATGAACGAGCGACGTTAGGAGCGAGTTCTTTAAAATTCTCGAGTAATGTAGAAAGCAGATAACGTTACGTATATCGTAACACGGTTTATTTTATCCTAAAATGCTAATATTGAAAAAAAATATAGGGAAAATAGTTATTAATGACACTTACAACAGCGAGTGGTGGTATCACTAGTAAGATAAAAACTCAATACTGTATTGTTGGTATCACTGTAAGGTTATGTTAAATTTGAGATTTTCAGGTTAAGTTTTGCGTCAGTTTGTGTCAAATAACAACCAAAACCTAACCTACTAACATCGAATTTGACATACACTGACAATACACTTCAGTGCTGTCAACATGTGATTAAATGCTAGTAAAGTATCGGTATGTTATTTTTCTTAACAACACTAGTGCTGTTAAATGCATCTTAACGCAACTCGTTGCTAAGGAGTTATTGTCATAATAACATAATAGGATAAAATAAAAATTTTTTTCACACGATCGTGTTTTTTATATACTTGCCAGCGTTTTTGACAGATCCACTATATTGATCTTATGACACCTACGGACTAGATTCCATAGAAATTAGGAAGATAATAATGGTGAGGCACTAACACTCCATGAAGGAGCTTGGCCTGCAAGGCAGAAGGTCAGAGCTTCCGTATCCTCGCTTTCACACCTGGCTGTCTCGCATCAAATTCATAACACGTGGTGATAGTGTGCGATAAGTAAATTCTATAGTGCCACAAGTGCTGTAAGTAAAAACTACATAATAAAATCATTCAAAATTTGAAGAATATTCTTGTTCTTCGATCTTTCAAAAAATATATAACACTCAATCGCTAAGTACTTGTAACAAGCCCCTTCGGGTCGCATTCTTCTAACCTTTTCTCCACCTGGTAAAATGCACTTACAGATCTTGTATCGTTATATACTGCAACGGTATTAATAAATATCTTATAAACTTTTCCCGCAATTGACATGGATACAAAAGTACATTGAATACATTTTTACAATAACAATTTAAAAGTAATTTTGCTACTAAACTCCTGCTCTATGATGTTACTGGAGAAATTACATCTAGAATTATTTACAACATTAAAAGAAAGGTATGTAGAATTGATAACAATACTATTGACATGATAAGGTTTTGTTGCCATCAGATAATAGCCATATTAACTCATTTTCTAAATTATTTCTAAAATTATGGCCTGAGCCTAGAATAACCCTTTTTCCAAAAAATTCTCGTATAAAGATTTAAGACCTATTAGCATTCTACCCGTTACATCAACGATAATTGAAGAAGCAATGGTATATCAATTTCGTGATCATATTAATAAGTACAACATATTGCCTGAATGCCATTCGAGTTCAGACCTGGTTATAGTTGTAACTCGCCTTTAATCAATATAATTGATAACATTCTTACTGCAAATAGTAATAACTAAGGACATATTACTGTTTTAGTATTGTGATATTTCAGCAAGACGTTCGAAACTCTTGATCATGGTACTCTAAAATCTAAAATTACATCGTACTCGATTCGTCGGCAATTAATCTTTTTAACGACTATCAAATCGTAGACAAAAAGTTTATCTCGATAGTAACTCATCTGAATTTGCATTAATCTGTCAGATGTATCTCAAGGTTCCATACTTGGGTCGCTCTTATTTACTATATATACATGCTATATAATCGAAAGTAGCCTGAAATACGATAAACATCATTTTTCTTCAAACGTCAGTAAAATGGGACCTTATACTGATTGATTGATGATGCTAAACTGTCACTTCATTGCCATGGCATCTAAACACTTTATCTCCGATGACGAGATAAAGCAATTATTTTCGGATTTTGTTCACAACGTTGTTTAACGTTTGAATAAAAATACTATATGTTATTCGAAGCAAAAGTATATTTATGTGGTTCGGCTGTACTTATCTGACGATTTAAATGCGGCCACTAATAAAATAAATGAAGATGTCCAAGAGCTATCAAATCTATCCAAACAACAGTCATCATCTTTGAACCCTTTGAAAACTAGTATGTCGTTATTTGATAAGAAATATCAAGCTACTAATTTGGGAGTAACTGTTCACGAAAAACTTAACACTAATTTCAAATTAATAAATACCAATAGGTATATCTTCAGCATAAAGCTTAAATAGTATATTATGATACGAGTTTTAAAAGAAGCATTTTGTAACAAGCATGGGTGTAGGAAAGGAGTAAGTGCGACAAAATGCCTTATAAACCAGGTATCATACAGTATTTTATCTACATCGGTGGGATAAGTAACTCATTACGTCACTCATTTGACACTATTTCAGTTAGTTAATGAAGCTCATTACACCACTCAGTTATGTAATGGTTTCATTACGCAACTGAGTTGTGTAATGACTTCATTACCTAATTGAAATAGTGTCAAATGAATGACATAATGACATTTGCCTACTAAAATATTTTTGAAAATGACAGATCTGACATTTCTCTTAATGCACTTTTCTCAATTTTAGGCAATCGTAGATAAAATTTTATACAATACATGTGTGATAATGCATCATTAATATACTTGTGTGCATACATAACTCGTGCTACGCACTCGTTTGTAACTTAGACACACGTATATTAATGATGCTGTTATCCCACTTGTATAGTAAATAACTATTATCTACTTTGCTACTTTTTAAAACAAAAAATCAAATTTGAAAATATAGGGAATTTCGCGGCAGTTGGCAACATTTGTGCGGTGCAATAAAGGCTGCTATTGACAGTTCGATATGTACACGGAGCGAAGTACCTATGGTTGCCAACGTTAATTTTCTCAATTTTAGACAGTTGTATATAATAGCTATTTATGCAACAAGTGCTGAAAGTCGACTTTTATGCGCGAGACATGAAAATTATGAAACGAAGCCGAAGGCTGAGTTTCATACCATGTCTCGCGCATAAACGACTTTTAGCACGCGTTGCATACAATATTTTATCTACGACCTTAATTTTACCGTTATTAATCCATAAATATCGATTTAAGAAAGCTTCGCATCTGCGACGCTGCGTCATAATGAATAGTAGCCTACGCCGCTGGCCATTGTTTGGCCACGCCCGTGCTGTCAAGGTGAGTTACGAAATGTAATTATTGATACTCCACATATGACTGTATTCATTACATAACGCTTTAATTATTTCAAAAACGCTTTACCTGTAACGCAAGAAGCAACTAGAATAGCTTTACAACTTCACTTGCAGTTCGAAATTGTAGTTTTGAACCTCGCTTCACTTTTAGCACATGTGCTAAAAGTAAACAGCTGATTTCTTTAAACACGGTAAACTATAAAACGTCACTTTTAGTGAAACAAGCTAGCGCTAAAAGGCCTACTTTTATTAGTGGTCGTAGATAAACATTATTATGTAATGATTTAGTGCTCAGACAATCCAATTAGTGTGCTGATGCTTAATTAATTTAATATGAAGACGTAGGAAAATCTACTATGCTATTCTTTAATACAAATATATCACTACTAAAGCTCCTAATTGCCTTTGCTGCAATAGTTATGTACCTAAAACAAGTTCGGGAAGATAATTTTCCCGAATGAGCACTTTGTTTGTAGCACGACCAAAGGGAGTCCTGCATGTAGTGCGAATTCTGGAAAATTCTTCCCAAAAAAGTTAGGTATAATGTTTTTTGTAACGAATAACTGAAAATATTTTTAAAAATTATTGTTTAGCGTTTTACTAGTTGACTGAGTTGACAGCGTAAATCACTAAACTTTTATACGTATCCTACTCACCGGTTAGCTTTTGTCGACGTTTAAAGCGCCTCTAATGTTTGAAACGCGCAATTAAACCAACGAACGGCAATTATGAAAATTTACAAAGAACACACAATTGCTCTAGTTTTTACTGGAAAGTAAAACGCACCCCGGTGCGGGAAAAGTAACTTTCGGCGCATCGGGAATTACCGGGAAACGTGAATTTTAAAGTTATGAGTACAAAAAATTGCATTTCGAACGAAGGCCAACAATTTACGACATAAGGCCATTATATCTATCCTTTTCATGGTACTGCTTTATACTAGAGGAGCTTTTCATGTAATATTTGTGCGTTTTACAATAAATTACCCCTTAAATTCAAAGAACTTTAATTTTCAAAAGTTAAATCAATTTATAAAGAAACTTAAGCAACATATTTGCCGTAAATATTGTATCATACATTACAATGACTCACAATTAAATTATAAATTTTCCAACGCAATATTAAAATAATCCCTTATAATATTATCCGGGATAGTGGAGAAGCAGTAGCCACATTAGCTACTGAATATTGTAATACAAAAACGTTGTACTACTTTTGGGAAAATAAATAAATAAATAATTATTATTATTCAATGTATATAGATCATGTTCTTATTGCATCTCAAGGTTTGAACCGAGAAAGAACTTAACATTAAGAAGCTTGGACGAGTCAATTATTGCAATGGAATTTAGATTCACGAATACTCTAGTGACATAACCATATGTCAAAAAGGATACATTCGTGAATAACTAAAGAAATTTAATATGGAAGGAGCAAAACAGCTTAAATGCCTATCCAACCTGGAACAAAGCTAACCAAAGTTAAAGATTCCACAGGATAAGGGACAAATGCTGCAATCGCCACTCACACACACTAGGGTGCTTCTAAACTTGTGGTACGATATGTTCAAGGCGCAATCGATTACAGACTCCGATTCTCTGCCTCTCAAGAAGGCAGTCAATCTTTGGTAGATTCCAATTGGGGCGGATGTGTAACTGATGCAACATAAACAGCTTCAATAAAGTACTTCGATGAACTTCAATGTGTTTCCTCAAATTTTTGGAGTTACAAGCAGCTTCAGTAGGATTGAACTAGTCATTCCCAAAAACCGTTAGTCAATTAATTGAATTGCTAAAAATAATTATTTTCAATAAATGCCATCATCAGGCATCAGGCAAAATAGACTCCCTCCTAAAAAAAATAATTTTTATAATTAAGTTTAACATTTTCAGGTCATTAGAAAATAAGTGTTTCATATATTTATTATTTATTACTTACAATACATTATTTTGGGCATGATGATGAGGCATGTTGTTGAAAATAAATATTTTATCATACACCTCCTTATTATGACGCTATAATTATACCGATTTCAGTTGAATTATATAGGTCATAAGTCACACGTGTTTCATAAATCATAACTCACGTGTGACTTATGACTTATACCTACGGATTTTATGCAAACTGCATATTCTACAATTTATGCATATCTTAGGATACAATTAAAAATGTGCACCAATTGAAACTCTTACAGTTAATCGAGACTAAAATTAATTAATGCATATTTAAGCATATATTCTAGGCCATACAAAAGGGAAGGCCAGCACGTTGTTTCTGTGACGTCACAAAATCGGACCGATCGTTTGCCGTAGCTAAAGGCAACTCTAAGCACTTTCATCGTTTAAAACATGATATTTTGAAAAAAAATTGTTTTTTATAAATTGTATTCGGTACTTTATAATGAATATTCGTGTATAAAAGTTATTTTTTAATTTACTACGCTTTCGTTTAAATAAGGCAACGATTACAACTGTTTTAATATCTGAATACTCTGGTTTATATGTGAATAACAAATAAATACACTGTAAATATTTCGTGAAATTCTCGGCCTTTTTTGGCATGTATAAATAAAACAGAAATGTTTTATGATATCATTAGTCTTACATTTCCTGTATATGTTTCAAGAATGTTACAATAAACACAACATTAAGCGGAACATAAAATTAAAACTTTGTACAAACTTCACTTTATTCTGTCATCGGGTATTCCATAATCTCGACGAACATTCTAAATAAGTCTTATATACTCGTACACATACATAAGCTTTAAATAAATACAAGTTTCTATTGGCATTTTTATATCACATAGAAATATAAACTTAATTTCAACCCAATTTTTAACCATAAACATGCGTGTGAACATAACAAAAAAAAATACTTACACTTACTATAATATGTTATTAGTTAAAGCAAGTTTCATGACTTGATAATTTATCAATTTTTCTTTTTCTGCTTTTTGTTGAAAAAACATCATTTTTTATCTTAGAATAATTGTTCAATAGTATATTTTCAAAAGTGCTTGCTGTCTTTTTTACAATAAATTGCACGTCCTTACAATCACATGGATTACTAACTTCTATAGACAGTAAAGTAAGCTTAACTAGAAAGTCCTTATGTTTAATATTTTGTTGCACAAAGTTTTCTTCGTATCTTTCCGTTAAAAGTACTTTAAAAATTGAAAACATACACCCAACGATTTCAACTATATGTTCTCTAGGCCATTTCAGTCCCCTCCTATCAATGATTGTGATGTATTTCCAAGCTAAAGATTCAGATTCTTCAATATTAATATCAATTGTCTTGTCGTATGCTATGTAATTTTTGCAGAAATCACAACCGATTGACTTTAAAATTTTGTGAACGATATAGCCACCTATGTATATTAATACTGCTCTGTCGTTGTCTGTTACTACGTTAGACTTAGCGATATCAGGTACATCATTAAAATATTCATCAATACAGAAATCTAAATCTAATGTATCGTTATCACATTCATATAAGAAGTCTGCCAATTCGAACTGTCCATTTTTTGAAGACTTTAATTTTATTAAACTCAGAAACTTTAACTTTTTCTCCGATTCTAAAATTTGAGTAACAGATATGTGATAATTTGCGCCACTCATTTGTCTATATTGTCCAAAGCGTGCTTCTAGGGGGTCGGTTTGAAATTTTCCAAGAAGTACATATGTAAAGTTGTGTGTTGTAATTAAATATTCACTTAGCTCAATGTATGCTTTAGTAGTATGCTGAATTGCAAACTGTGTTTAATTTGTTAGTTTTCCTTGACGTCTTTTTAATTGAGTTCCTTTTACTCGTACTTCTTGGTTATCCCAAATAGCTAGCCATTCTACAAAGTGTTTTAAGAATCGAATGTTTTTATCATTATAATAGTCTGCCGAAATTGGATCGTAGAAAGAATCCCTAAACCGCTCACCTTTATATTTAGATTTACAGTTGACTATCTTCCACCACTTTAATATTTGTGCAAGAAACAGAATGGTACCATCTACGCAATTGGGAGATTTTTTTTTGGCCAGTTCTAAAGCACTAATATTTTTTTCGTCGAATAACTTAACACAGTATCCAACATTTTGCCTTTCAGTAGAGGAAGGATATAAAACTTTTTTGGAAAGAGATGGTGCCAATTTGATTGGATTGTGCTCTTCTTTGGCGTAAATATATTTTAAGTCACTAACGTAGGCAAAATAATACTCCTTCTCATTAGTGGATTCATGTGTTTTGGGAATAACGAACGTTGGTATCGGTCTGATTAAACCAATTATTTCTAATGCATTTTATGATATGCACGTTATCAAATAATAAAAATATAGAATCCTTTTTTCTGTACGGGTTTGGAATTCTTGTCTGCATTATACCACCGGACATTTTTTCAAACATCTTTCTATTCACCCTATTATTATCTGATATTATGGCAATAACAGTGTACCCAGCATCGGTTAAAACTTGCAGTACTTGACGAGTTAATTCGTAAAGATTTTCGTGAGTCAAATTTTTTACAGGAAATAAACCCACTACGTCCTTGTTACTGGATGTTATAGATGTAGGCAGAAATGTTTGTATAGTTGTTGCAGATTCGATTGAGTTACCGGAAAAACCCTCCAATTTTCCTCCTTTATATGATATGTTGGACTTTACATATATTTCATCTAGCAGCAAATTTATCAATTTTTCGTTTTCATCCAAATATTTTATTTTTTTCTTGAATATATTTAGTGTGAGAACTTGTAATTCCGGTACCGGATGCCCCCAATTTCAGCGACAGTGTTTTTAGGTACTTAGGATTAGGAATAGTTAATATGCCTGCATTTCTTAAATTTATGTAGCCTCCAGGATGTGTATAAAAAAGTGTACATGCCCATATTAAAACATTCGGTGAATATCTTGGGGCACTATTTATCAACAATCTAATCTGTTCCTCTAAAAACATCATTTTTTTAAATAATACTGAATCAGAATTTTCATTTTGTAAACTACTGCAGTATTTTAATATTTCAGCTGCTTGTTTTAAATGTGAACTTACTAATTCAGTCTGCGTTTTATCTGAGCAATCCAGACTATCAAGAGTACTAACGTATGAAAGAAGGTTGTCAAGTTTACTCCATTTATCACATTTTCCTTCTTCACCCAATATTTGAATTATATTTTCATCCCGTAAAACGCACATTTTAAACATATTTCACAATATAAGTCTTTCTTTATTTTGATGGAAAATAGTACTACTGGGACAACAGGTTCTAGACTGTGTTTTAAAATGGTTATAAACTCGTCGCCACTTATACAAATTACAGCATATTTTGCGATTTTAGCCGTGCACCAGTTCTTTAAGTCTATAAAATCACTTACCATGTCTTTGCGATCACACATTTCACTTTTTCGTCTATCATTTTCAACTTCCTGTGCTTGAATTTGAGCAGCCCGTTCTTCTGGATTTCGTCTATTCGGTGATAAATGTGTGGACAAATATTTGGGCTGATTTTCAAATTTCGTGGGGTATGCATCAGAACTAAGCTTTGGCTTACTGCTAGGAACAATTAAAATAGATCCATCTGCCTTCACTGCCCTATCTTCCTTCAGAATAAATTTATCTTCGAAATGATTAGCACAAACAACAGAATTTTTCGAAACAACATAATCACTACGATGAATTGCTCTCAGCCATTGCATTCTACGCTCAGGATCTTTGGGAAATGTGAATATTGACACATTACCGTCGTTTTTGATTTTGCTATCATAATTACTGCTGCACCCCGGCACACAACATCGTGAAGGCATTTTGCTTTCAAACAATCACGGAAAAAACACGTGCTACTGCAGGAGATGCAATCGGAATAAGTAGTAAATATCTATGAACTGTACCTAGACTGTACCATCGGTCAGCGCTTATCGGTCCGCTCCTGTGACGTAGGCCTAGAGTGAAACAGAGATACATGCTGGCCTTCCCTTTTGTATGGCCTAGATATATTGCATATTTAGGGATTGTGTAAATATTATACATTAATCCATACTTTTTAGCAAAATTTTCCTAGGATTACCTTCATATATTCGAAATGCTAAAATTACGTGAGAGTGGCAATTCCTGGCAATATTCGAAAAAAAACAAGTAGTAAGTAAATAATGATTTTCTTAGAAAAAGTGGCAAAAATGTGTCTAATAAATTTGAATTGCATATATACAACAAATTACAAGCTTTTGCTTTGGACACGGATCACGCTAATGCAATTTGAAAC
>OW679194.1:76490512-76508902 GCA_940337035.1 Agriotes lineatus | reverse complement strand
TATACACAACTCGTGTTAACGTGCTTATTTTTCACGCGTGTGGAATATTAAACTAGGCTGCGCCTCGTTTAATAACCCTCCACACTTGTGAAAAAAAGTTGCACTCCTAACACTTGTGGTCTAAATAACTATTATAGTACAAACTCAATCAGATTTTATAAAATTTGACAGCTCGTTACTAACTTAGCATATTGCATTTTGATACAAAGGTAATTTTATGCCGCATTGAATCAGTTTCTTTGCAGATCGTTCTGATTATGGTTTGGCAATAGTATCTAAATATTTAAAAAACTTTTTCTTTTTTATAATTTAAGGTCAATGTACACTAAGAGACGTACAGCTGATTGCAAATAAAACTGGGACAGCTAATATGTAATATTGTAATATGAAGTACAATAACATATTAAATACTCGTAATTATGTTCCTTTTCTTATGCTTCTATCTTTAATAATATTTTTTGTACTCACCTATGGAATTATAAGTTAGAGAAAGTTTCACACGTTATTAAAAACGCAAAAGTAGTCTCAAGACTTGTCCCACTTTTATTTGCAATCAGCTGTACATTGTTAAGCCATTTTGCAGTCTTCAGTCATTTAATTTACCATTTAAGTGAGCAGCCTGTTTATATTTCAAACCAGTTTCCAGCATTTTAACTTTTCATCACAAATCGTAGCAATTTTGAATTCGAACACCCTGTAGTTTAGCGCAGTTATCTTGATTTGGGCCACCCTTTATTTACTGATTCTTGCACGTGGCTTTAGTTCCGCAACGCTGGGTTCAGGCGCGTTAAAAATTCCTGTTGGAGCAAATGCGTCTTCCTTGTTGCGCCAACATTATTTTGTTTTACCCGGCTGGCTTCTTACGCTCTGATTGGCTGACAGCTTTTAGCGGTTAAGACGCGCTTGGCTGGAATTTAGTTTAACAGTCGTTTTTGAGTGAGTCGATCCCAGGCCACCGATCTGAGCGGTGGTGTGTTGCCGTGCGGGCGCTCCCGCGCGTTTCGCGGGGGAGTGCTTGCTTTCAAATAGGTGCCGTTGCAGCAAAGGGTGTTTGTGTACCGTGTTTCCCTGCCTTCCGTCAGTGACCACAGAGTCGTTCGTTGAGACACAAGGAGCGTGTAGCACGCCGTGTTCTGTACTGTCGGTCTGCTTCACTGAGTGAGGGTTGACCCTTCTATCCCGATAAAACGGGGAATACATCTGCAGGACGTATGGATTTCTTGGCCTCACCGTCGTTTTGGTCTCATCAGGGACGCATTCCAATTGACGCCTTTACAAGGCGGATTTCTGCCCGCATTCACACGTGCCGCCCACGCTTTCGCACCTACGTCGCCTCCGCAGGCGTGTCGCTAGGTGACCTCTCGCCCTGACGCTCGAGGATCGTCGAGAATACAGGTATCTGTGTAATCAATTTATAACGTATTATCTGTCAATTATGTGGACTAAACTTATATTGTGTGTGTGCTAGTCTTACTGTGCGTCAATCACTGCCAACAGAACGTATTAGCTGTCATTAATGTGACATAAACCCAGGCTAATTTATTGTGCTAACCAAATTAGTGCTTTTTGATGCAGTTGTTGTAACTAATCAGCTGTTATTTATGTCACTAAACCTTGCACACAGTGTTTGCCAATTCACTGTATTTTGGCCGTATTCATTTGTCGCTAATTACTTGTTATTTATGTGACTAAACCTTGCACACAGTGTTTGCCAATTCACTGTATTTTGGCCGTATTCATTTGCCGCTAATTACTTGTTATTTATGTGACTAAACCTTGCACCCAGTAATTGCTAATTCACTGTATTTTGGCCATATTCATTTGCCGCTAATTACTCGATATTTAGGTGACCAAATCTGGCACCTGTTGCTTGCTAATTTAATGTGTAATCGATCAGACATCGTCTGCAACGCTTAAAATTGCTTACTGTGGTCGCTCGTTTAATGCACGGGCCGCTTTCCTTTGTAAATAAGCATCTGCTATTTATGTGGTTTAAATCTGAACGCGCTGGCTGCTAAATTAATGGGCTTTGGCCGCTAATTATTGTTCTCGGGTCGTTGACCTTTTTGGGTTGATCATCCGTGGTGGGGGCGGGCCTAATTTGAATATCGGCCTTGGGTCACGAACTTGATGACTCCGTCGCCGTCAATTTCAGTTTTGCGTACTGTCCGATCAGGGCCCGTTGGATTTAGTTCATAGTCAGGTCGCCCATGGCCGGATGTATAGTCAGCAATTATTTCGGCCATTGATATTGCAACCATTTATGTGTGACCACTTGCTGTTATGTTGTACTAGAAATAACGCGCCACTCCAGCTGGGGCACTAAATTTAGGCATAGTGTAATCTTGGTAGCCCTGGAAATTACCCCTTTGTGAACGTCAGACCAATAGACGAATATTTGAACTAGGGCTTTATTATTGTGGCGAATCTGTGCATGCTCTTTTCAGGATAAGTTTTCTGTGTAACGATTGATGTACGACGAAGTTTGAGCGTTGGAGCGACACAGGTAGATCTGGCGACGCCGCCGCAGTGGCGACGAGGCCCAAAATAGTTATTCAAGTATTTTTCCCGAAATTGTAATTCGAGTTCTATCAGCTTCTCGAGTACCTTCCTGACGTAGTACTTTGTGTACTTCTCGTCCCGTCTAACCGTCCAGGTCAGGTTGCACGAGTATACCCCGAAACAGACCTGGTGGCGCCCTATTTACTGTTATCGTTAATTACCGCCCCTCTGGCCGTTGCCCTTAGGTGATCTCGTAAAAAACTCCCCCTTGTTCCACTGATGCTTTAGCCGGCATTATCTTGTTGCGGCATGGGCAGCGGCCTAGGAGAACCTTTTGTACCGATCTTGTCGAATATCGTCCGCTCCGGCCGTTTAGTTGTTGTATGAGCCGGTGCGGTGTCGTAAAACCCGTTTAAGACCGTAACAACATTCCTGTACTATTTTTTAAATCTTTTCTTATGAGTTGGATTAGTTCTTATCTACTGTATTCTATAATTCTTCTAATGGTTTGGCTGCTGCAACATCTCTCAGTTAAATTTTCAATTTTTCTGATATCCTCCATTAGCTCCTTCTTCCTCTTCCTTGTTACTAAATATTCAATTCAGTCACAATTAATCTCTTCTTCTACTTTTGTGATGTTTGATCTAAAGCTGTTGACTGGCTAAACAAATAATATTATTCGAGTTAGTTTAACCATATACATTATCCACTTTTGCCTACCGATATATTTTTAATCGCATTTTAAATCGCATTTTAATCTAATGCGGTTAGCTTACATATTTTTTCGAATTTTGTTTGTTTGTTTATCATGGACAAGGTCTAGGCATGCGGAGTACCAGGTACCTTAGACGCCGACTGCTTTGGTCATATGGTCAAAGTCCTACTTAGAATATTGTAGAGACTAAGGAGTTCCAACACTAGCAAGGGATCTTTTACATGCTACACATCGTCGTAACATGGGACCCACGGATTTACATCACTTCCGAATGATGGCAGTCTGTAGAGGTTTTCATCCACATTTTTTAAAATTTTTAAAAACCTCACCGTGGTTGGGGATCGAACTCGCGACCCTTAGATCAGTAGTCAGGATGCTTAGCTACGGCAAAGTTTTAAACAACAATAAATTTTTAACAGTGGGGAGTTTATAAAGTGTAGTTACTTTCTAATCGATTTATTATTACAATTATTTGCTGTGAGGCTAGCACTAGACAGTGTTGTTTCTGATTAATTCTGCACTCAGGTTGATGTTAAATTAAGAACATTTCTGAATAATTTTTAACTATGGCTAGTTTTAATCAAAATAATTTCTGAATATTTATTATACCGGGTGGCCATAAATATCTGATATCACATTACCTTTGAAATCAACACCGCTTTATTAAAGTGATGAATCCAACTAAACTAAATGTCATTAATGTCATCGCAACTAAAATTCCTATCTGTCAAAAATTATTACAGATAGCAATAAGTAATGGAGTTGGGACAGGAGATTTTTATAATCGAGTCGTAGGCTAAACTGCAGAATCTGGGGCACATTACCCTCCTCTTATTGCATTTTATTACATTATATAGGTACCAATACTTATCGTAATTGAAATATAATACTAACCAACATTTATAAGTAGCCAATTCCATGGCTACCGGGATCTCAGATATTTATGGCCACCCGGTATTAGTAACGGGTTTTTCAAAAAGAACGCAATTTTTAAATTTTGCACAATTTTTTTCTGTAAAAGTTGCAACCCTAAAAATGACATGATCTATGATTGTTCCGATTGTTAGTTATGGAGCGCTACACAAAAGTACAACGCCTTATCATCGTGAAAACCAATTACCAAAATGGGGAAAGTTACGCTGAAACCGTTTGCAAAGTTTGTGGAATTTTTAGTAGTGAAAGTGAACCAAATCTGTCCACTTTTCAAAGATTGATTACGAAATTGGTAAAAATTTAATCAATTATGGAAGACATATGGTTTCAACAAGACAGTGCAACCTGCCACACTGTGCTTGAAATAATTGATTTATTGAGAAAACAATTTTTGAATCAGATTGTCTTCTGAAACGCCAAGAGGAGTTGGCCACCGAGATCGTGCGATTTGACGCCGTGCGACTTCTTTCTTTGGGGTTTTTTGAAACCTCAGGTCTATGCGAATAACTCTCGTACAATTTCTGAGCTCAATGCCGATATCCTACATGTAATTAATGAGATATAGCCGCAACTTTAAGAAAACGTCATATATAATTTCATCAAAAGAGCAAGGGTCTGTGTCCAGAGCCGCGAGGGTCATTTGAAGTATATTTTATTCCATAATTAATCGAAACATGTCTCCTTTAAAATTCAATAAAAATATCAGCAACCTCTCGAAAAAACTTGCGTTTTATTTTAAAATTAAAAATTGAGTTTTTATTGAAACACCCTTTATGTAACAAACTTTGGTGCTATATGAATATGTTAGGGTTTTTCATTTATTACATTTTTAAGATCATTTCAAGGCTTTTTATATTTGTCTGTTGGTACCTAGTAGAAATGTTCAGAATTTTATGAATTCCAATTAAAAACTTGAGATAGTAAAATCAAATTATTTCAAAAAATTATGTTAACAGCAGCAAAATGCATTTCTCACATTTTCTATAACAGAACTGTGATCCAGTCAATAAACACAAAAATTGTTTGAATTTACAAGAAGTAAATCCAAAAACTTATATGAGAAAAACAACAGAGTAAAAATAGATGACAACTTATCCAGAACAATGAAGATAGAGGCACACATAAGATGAGGTTGTATTATTTCCCCTATGCTCTTTAATATACATATATGGAGAGTACATAATAAGATATAAGTAATAGAAGACTGGGAAAGCTGCGTATTAATAGGGAGAAGAAAAATAAACAACCTCCGCCTCCCAGATGACACCACTTTAATCACCGCTAATATGCAAGAACTCGAAACATTCATAAACAGACTAGATGAACGAAGTCAGAAACTACGACTTAAAATTGACAGAAATAAAACTAAAATTATGATAATCAACAGAGCAGATAGAAATAGCCCTGGCATTGAACAAGTTACCGGATATGAAGTTGTGGATCAGTTTATATATTTGATTCATTAACTACAGAGGAAATACAGAACCGGAAAAAAGAAGGGATTACAACTTTACAAAAAAACATGGAAAGGCAGGCAAATAATGCAGCGTATTAAAATCCGTCTAGTGGAAGCAATAATTTCTCCAGTCTTTACATATGCTTCTGAGGTATGAACGATAAAAGCAATCAATTCCTTTGAGATGTTACGAATACCATGGATAGCTAGACATACAAACGCATCCATTCTACAACAACTTCGCAAACAGAAACGGCTATCAAGTAAAATTAATATATGAAATTTTAAAATATTTTGGACATGCTATGAGAAATAATGATGGAGAGCTGAATCGACTGGTAACAGAAGGAACAACAGATGGAAAAGACCAAGGGGATGCTCCCCAACTAGATGAATAGACCAAGCAACGCAGCTAACTGATTTAAATCTCGTACAAGCCCTAGATAACGTCCAAACCCTTTGAAGGGTGAAACAAACGGTCGACAACACCACACGATATTGAAAATCACGACTCCTCGAAATGGAGGACATGCGACACAGAAGAACAAAAAGTATTCTGCTATAATTGCCTAAATTACTTATAAGGTAGCGGGTAGACCTCCTCTACGATCCCGGTGGAGAATAGGTCTACTTCAGGGAAGCGACCCTGCCCACGCGAGCCTCGATTCTCTTTCACCTCCTAGCACCGGGAGAGAGCCGTGTCCCAACCTTAATCCTACCCACAACCTATTTTATCCTTCTTAAATCCTATATCCAAAGGAAAGATAGATCTCTCAGTTACGGATTAACAGTCTATCTAGGGGAAGAGCACCCCAAAATGAAAGCTCCTGGCCCTCCAGGTTGGGGGTTGGGGCGATGGGTTAGCTACTCATGACCCGGAAAACTACTATTTTGCTAAAAGCCTAGACATGACCTCGGAATTTTGGATGGATTAAACGGAAAAAGACAAAATGCGCGAAAAAGGACAATGAATTATGGAACTTGGAATGTCCAAAGTATCCGTGGAAAAATAGAAGAAATAGTCTCAGAAATTGAAAAGATAGAAATGGACGTGGTCGCATTAACAGAAACCAAAAAGAAGGGAAATGGAACTGAAATGGTAGGAAACTATGTACATCTGTTCAGCGGAGTAGGAAAAGATCAACGTGCCAAAAGAGGAGTCTCTATATTATTAAAAAAGAAATTTAAAAGGAAAATTTCAGATTGGGATCCAATTAATGAAAACATTATAAAAGTAAACATACAACAATTAGGAAGGAAGATAACTGTACTCGGTGTCTATGCACCCTCAAATGATGAACCTGTGGCGATTAAAGATACATTCTTTGAAAAATTAAACTGTGTTATAGCCGAAATTGGAATAACTAGGGAAATCATAATATTAGGAGACCTAAACAGCCGTATAGGTACTAAAATAAATGATGCAGTAATAGGGCCATATGGAGAACCAAACATAAATGACAACGGCGAATGTTTGATAGACGTATGTGAATATAATGAAATGAAAATTACAAATGAGTTCTACAAACATAAAGATATTCACAAATACACATGGGAACAACATACTAGACAATTAAGATCAATCATAGATTATGTTATAGTGAGACAAAACATGAAATTGCAAATACAAGATGTCAGAGTACAGAGAGGTGTAACCTGCGGGTCCGACCATTACCTAGTAAGAGCCAAGATATTTATACCACCGTGGCGAAATACAAAACAAAATGTTGAAATTAAAAATCAAGAAGATGGTGAACGCGTCGAGTACCCTAGATATAATCTCGATAGTCTAGTACAAGAAAGTACTAAATACTTATACCAGCAGAGACTAGACCAAATCTTAGATAATTCCATTAACCAGTCTTTTACACAGAAATATGAGAATATAATCAAGAGCATTCACCAAGCAGCAAATGAAGCACTAGGGAAAAAATACACTAAAAACAGTAATAAAATTTGGTGGACAGAAGGCATTGAACACTTGGTAAAACGTAAGAAACAGTTATACATGAAATGGCTAAATACTAAAAGACAAGAAGATAGAGAAGAATATGAAGATATAAAAAGATTAACTAGAAGAACAGTAAATTTAGAAAAAAAAAAACAGAATATGGGATAAGAAATGTCAAGAACTAGATACTTACATTGGTGGCAGGCAATGTACAGAAGCATGGAAGTTTAGAAGGAACGTTAGAAACATCGGAAAGGAAAAGGTGTATATACCTATAATTTCAGAAAAACAATGGGTAAAACACTATCAAGAGCTTTTAACAGAAACAAGACCGAATTACTTAGATAATACTGACGCCATACAATCAGTAAGGATTCAAGGGGAAAGAATAGCAGTAGAAGAAAACACGGTTGTTAAAGCCATAATGAAATTAAACAATGGGAAGTCCTGCGGACCTGAAGGAATTTATGCAGAATTGCTAAAATGTGGAACTAAGAAGCTATTTATGATGCTGACAGATGTATTCAACCAATGTATTAATGGACAAGAGATCCCAATCGAATGGAAAGTGGCATATATTTCCTCTATTCATAAGAAGGGTAGTAAACAAGATTGCCACAATTATAGGGGAATTTCTGTGACAAGCACCATAAGTCGTTTATACGGACGAATATTGAAAGATTTTATAGAAAAAGATTATGGCGATGAAGAAGAACAGAGCGGATTCAGAGCCGGCAGATCCTGTACCGACAATGTTTTCTGTATGAAACAGATAATAGAGAAAAATGCTGCTACAAACCAAGAAACTCACTTGCTGTTTGTGGATCTAACTAAGGCATACGACAATATACCTACAACTAAATTATGGGAAATACTACAAGAATCGCAAATAAACCATACACTTATTGTAGCTCTACAGAAACTATATGAAAACGCAACATCAAGGGTAAAAATAGGAAAACAACTCTCAAAACCATTCCCCGTCACCAAGGGATTGCGACAGGGCTGCTGCATCTCTCCCATCCTATTCAAGATCTATATAAAAAAAGCATTAGAGCAATGGAAAAGAAAATGCTCAGGAATGGGGATACAACTAGAAGATACAACAGTATATACATTACAATTCGCCGACGATCAAGCTGTATTAGCTGGAGATAAAGATGACTTAGAGTACATGGCGCGCAAGTTAAAAGAGACATATGAAGAATGGGGTCTTGCAATGAATTTACAAAAAACAAAATACTTATGTGTTGGAGCAGATGTCGGTAATTTGAAATTAGAGGGATCAGACGAAATAGAGGTATGTGACGAATATAAGTACCTAGGAACAATATTTGATAAAACTGGGACAGATGAAAAAGATATCAGATCAAGAATAACACTAGGGCGAAATGCAATAGCTTGTCTACATGGAATTTTATGGAGTAAACAAATAACGAAAAGAAGAAAGTACAACATATACGATACAATGATAAACAGCAGTTTACTCTATGGATCCGAAACATGGCGAATTACTGAAAGAAATCGACAGAGATAAGAGGCAACAGAAATGGATGCTCTAAGAAGATCCGCTGGGGTTTCCCGAAGAGAAAGAATTCGAAATGAAGAAATACGAGATCAGATGGGAGTACAAGGCACGATCATGAAAGACGTAGAACATCGTCGGCTAATACGGTACGGCCATGTTCAACGAATGGCCGAAGGGAGGTTACCCAAGGAAGCTATGCAATGGATACCACGAAAACGCCGAAAAAGGGGACGTCCAAGGAAAAACTGGAACGAAGGAATTAGAAAAGCGATGAGTGACCGGAACCTCAATGCATCGAACAACGTCGACGAACGTTTTAAACCGATACACATACATACTTATAAGGCTGTCAACTACCCTTCAGTGAGGCCTAATTTACAACTGTTATTTGCCAGTGGTAGAACAGATCTTTAATCTCAATAATAACCAGTTCACTTTAGCCAATGTAAGCTGATAAAGAATAATAAATGAGAAATCCATATATATAATAGGCTTGTCTGGGACGCTGTTTTGTGTGTCCAGGACGCTGTTTCAGCAGCCAAACCGTAAGAGATAGAGAAAAAAGTTATGAAAGTTATATGTTTGGAATGGTCATGTCAGGTCAGGAACCGAATTTCAGTCACGTGACACTTCCGGTTTTCGAGAAATCACGTGATTTCCGTCTGTCTGGGACGCTGTTTCAGCAGCCAAACCGTAAGAGATAGAGAAAAAAGTTGTGAAAGTTATATGTTTGGAATGGTCATGTCAGGTCAGGAACCGAATTTCAGTTACGTGACACTTCCGGTTTTCGAGAAATCACGTGATTTCCGTCTGTCTGGGACGCTGTTTTGTATGGGACGCTGTTTCAGCAGCCAAACCGTAAGAGATAGAAAAAAAAGTTATTAAAGTTATACTAGCAGTCCAGTGAGACAAATGTCTCATTTAATAAAACAACAAAGACTGTCCTGGACGGACCAGCGTCCCGGACGGACGGAAATCACGTGATTTCTCGAAAACCGGAAGTGTCACGTGCCTGAAATTCGGTTCCTGCCTTGACATGACCATTCCAAACATATAACTTTCATAACTTTTTTCTCTATCTCTTACGGTTTGGCTGCTTAAACAGCGTCCCGGACGGACGGAAATCACGTGATTTCTCGAAAACCGGAAGTGTCACGTGACTAAAATTCGGTTCCTGACCTGACATGACCATTCCAAACATATAACTTTCATAACTTTTTTCTCTATCTCTTACGGTTTGGCTGCTGAAACAGCGTCCCATACAAAACAGCGTCCCAGACAGACGGAAATCACGTGATTTCTCGAAAACCGGAAGTGTCACGTAACTGAAATTCGGTCCTGACCTGACATGACCATTCCAAACATATAACTTTCACAACTTTTTTCTCTATCTCTTACGGTTTGGCTGCTGAAACAGCGTCCCAGACAGACGGAAATCACGTGATTTCTCGAAAACCGGAAGTGTCACGTGACTGAAATTCGGTTCCTGACCTGACATGACCATTCCAAACATATAACTTTCATAACTTTTTTCTCTATCTCTTACGGTTTGGCTGCTTAAACAGCGTCCCGGACGGACGGAAATCACGTGATTTCTCGAAAACCGGAAGTGTCACGTGACTAAAATTCGGTTCCTGACCTGACATGACCATTCCAAACATATAACTTTAATAACTTTTTTCTCTATCTCTTACGGTTTGGCTGCTGAAACAGCGTCCCAGACAGACGGAAATCACGTGATTTCTCGAAAACCGGAAGTGTCACGTAACTGAAATTCGGTTCCTGACCTGACATGACCATTCCAAACATATAACTTTAATAACTTTTTTCTCTATCTCTTACGGTTTGGCTGCTGAAACAGCGTCCCAGACAGACACGTC
Organism: Agriotes lineatus; assembly: GCA_940337035.1. Taxonomy (NCBI): domain Eukaryota; kingdom Metazoa; phylum Arthropoda; class Insecta; order Coleoptera; family Elateridae; genus Agriotes; species Agriotes lineatus. The sequence continues at coordinate 76,497,937 of OW679194.1, read as the reverse complement.
TATTAGATAAAGGATGTTTGGAATGGTCATGTCAGGTCAGGAACCGAATTTCAGTCACGTGCCACTTCCGGTTTTCGAGAAATCACGTGATTTCCGTCCGTCCGGGACGGTCTTTTTTGTTTTATTAAATGAGACATTTGTCTCACTGCTTGCTAGTTACATTATAATACTATTTTCATGGGCGCAACCTGCCTTTACACTAATTAGTAAGATACTTACAATAAATACTACAGATACATTTCTGGTTTTCTATGAAATGGTTACAAGTCTAAACATTATAATCTAAGCTTTAGGTATTTTCATTAGAATTTAAAAATCCTTGCAATTGATGTAACTTCAATCATATAAGTATGATAGAACAACAAAACAAATCAACATTGGTGACTTGCAAAAACAAAGTTGTCGATGTGTTTTTTTATTTAACACTATGATGTTTACAATCTGTCCGTTGGACAATAAGTAATTGGTTGGACAGTTATTACAGATATGTACATACAAATAATGACATGCAGGAGATGCTTCCAGTGAATATTCCCCTTTAATATATATATCCTAGTGAGGATACCATGGGAACGTAGATTACATAATACACAGTGAGTCTAATTGTCATTAAGTAAGCCTAATTAAACCTGGCTATTAGATCGTTAGGTTTGAATCCCTTTAGCCGTTGCACTGCACCAGTGGGTTCAAATAATGTTTGCGCAAGCACATTAGAGTGAACTTCAGTTCTAGCACAGTAGTTAACACTAAATCGCTGAATTTCTTCTTTAATGGTAGGTATGTGTAAATCTTCTGCTATTCTGGTGTGCGGAACATACCAGGGGGCGTCGACTACTAGTCGTAGTACTTTATTCTGGAAGCGCTGTAGGATCTCCAGATTAGAATTACTTGCTGTGCCCCACACCTGAATCCCATAACTCCATATGGGTTTAAGATTGACCTTGTACAACAGTAGTTTGTTTTCGAGTGTGAGTTGGGATTGAATCCCAAACAACCAGTACATCTGCCGTACCTTGAGTCCGAGTTGCTTCCGTTTCGTGAAGATGTGCTTTCTCCAAGTTAAACATCGGTCTATATGGAGACCAAGATATTTGGTGTCGTCTGCTTGTGTAAGTTGTTGACCATTTAGCGTAACCGGTGGGCAGGTGTTTCGATTTAATGTGTATTGATTTTAATTCATTGGCTTGAATTTTCCATTTCATAAGCCAAGTTTGGAGTATATTTAAGTATTCCTGAAGGTGCTGTGATGCAACTATTGGATCTTGATGTACGGCGAGTATAGCAGTATCATCTGCATATGTGGCAACTGTAGTGGTGTTGGTGGTTGGCAGATCAGCCGTGTACAGGAGGTAGAGCAGAGGTCCTAAGACACTGCCTTGTGGTACTCCGGACTTTATTGATAGCAGGTCTGTTGATTCATCTTGATATTTTACGAAAAAGTGTTTTCCCATTAGGTAGGATTTAAGGATGATGACGTAACCATGCGGTAGATGTTTTTTAATTTTATATTGTAGACCTTCATGACAGACTTTATCAAAAGCCTGGCTGATGTCCAAGAATGCTGCTGAGCAGTACATTTTCGCTTCAAAGGCGTTATGAATTATATTTATTATTCGGTGGACTTGTTCGATGGTTCCGTGTTGGCTTTGAAAGCCGAACAGATGATCGGGAATAAGTTCGTTGTTATCCAAGATCGGTTTTAGTCTTTGCAAGAAGATTTTCTCAAACACCTTAGAAAGAATGGGCAACAAGCTTATGGGGCGGTAGGATGCTTGTGTCATTGGGGTTTTTTCCAGGTTTTAATAGTAGTATAACTTGTGCTATTTTCCAGGGGCTAGGAAAATAGCCAATTCTTAAAATTGTGTTGAAGAGTTGTTGTATGGCCTTATATCCTTTGGGAGGGAGTTCCTGTAGCACTTTCCCATTGATCAGGTCATACCCTGGAGCTTTCTTGGGGTTGATGTGCCGGCTAATGGTGTTTGTAACTTCAGCGAGAGTGATGTTTTGTATTGGTGGTTCCATTTGATAAGGTGCATTGAGGAATTCCTGGATTTGGTGGTCTGGTGCATTGAGATCGTGTGGTTCAAAAACTTTTGTCAAATGATTTGCAAACGTTGCAGCCTTTTCTTTATTGCTTCTAGACCAGTTACCATCCTGATCTTTTATATGGTGGATATGATATTTGAGGCCTTTTCAATGTTTTGTTGTTTTTCAAAGCGAGTAGTCCGTGGCAGCTGTGGCGGTTAAGTTGCTTAAATATTCTTGAATGTCATTATTTTTAATTTGTTTTAATAATTGTTTAAGGTCTTTGGCTGCATTGTTAAAATTTTTCCTATCGGTCTTGCTTCTAGTGATTTGCCATCTTTTTCTTAGTTGACGTTTTTCTTGTATTTTTTCTTTAATTATTAACGGACATTTTTCGTTAACAGTTGTACTATTATGATCGGGTGTCGCTGACCAGGCCGCTCTTTGTATTGTCTCAGTAAGTTCGATTACTGCAGCATCTAGTTCTGCGGGTGTTTTTAATGGAATATTCACATATAATCTCATAAGAGCATTAATTCTTTCCGGAAATTTTTTTGAGTGCATTTCAACAACGTCGTATTAATTTGCCCGAGCGGGACGCGAGGGCAAATTAGGACGTTGTTGAGTGCACGAAAAATAATTTCCGGATATGAATTAATGCTCGAATGCAGATTCGGTAAGAAAATCGTAACGACACAAACCCTAAAAAGAAGTAATGTCTACCTACAAAAAATTTCCAAGAAATTTTGTTGTTGTCTTGGATACGGCTCGTGAACTAATTTTTCTATTGGTCATTAATGAGTGTCGTACGATTTTCAGTTTAATTTGTTCATCTATAGTCCTTCTGAATGATTCCCAATTCATGTATCTACTATAAAGCGGTGGTTGCTTTTGTTTTTCTAATATGTGAGAGTGGAATGTAATTATAATTGGTGAGTGGTCATACGAGAGATCGAAACAAGACTCTACTTTTATTTGCCTGGTGTTAATGCCTTTTACTATTCCGAAATCTAACAAATCTGGAAGTTTTCCCCTGTCGGTTGGCCAATAGGTGGGTTCACCAGAAGATATAGCAGCTAGATTATTCGCTTTAAGCGCTGCAAGTAATTCTCTACCTTTAGTTAAGGTTATACGCGACCCCTAATGGTGATGTTTCGCATTCCAGTCCCCAGCAGTAATAAATTTATTTCCCAAAGTTTTAAAGTAGTGATCATAGTCATCTTTCTTGTTGTTATATTTTGGCGGACAGTAAATGGCCGATATATTTAGTATTCCCAAATGATCTTCTATAGCTATCGATGTTGCTTGTAGATGTTCTTTGCAGTAACCTTCGAGTTCGTGATGTTTTATGCCATCTCGTATTATGATTGCGGTACCACCGTGTGCGGTGCCATCAGGGTGTCTAGTGTTATATATGCGAAATCCTGGGATTCGGATATAGCTGTGTTGAGTGAAATGCGTCTCTGACACTAACATTATATCTAGATTGTGGCTTTTAATAAATAAGTTAACCTCCTGTGTATGTTGACACAAGCCGTTGGCGTTCCATACACCTACTTTAAGTAACTGAGCCACTACGTCATTTTGGTTACTAGCGTGGTGATTACTAGCGTGGTGATAAGATTCATCATTGTACCCATTTGGGTAATGAGTTCTCTCATCATATTCTTCAGTTCGGATATATCACTGTTCGGTGGGCTTCCTGGCATTTGTGATATCTGATTGGTGGCATTAGTTTGGTACGAGTTTAGTTGCGCATTTTGGGCATATGTCATATTAGGCTGAACATATTGTCCTCTGAGAAGTCCTTAAGGTCCTGCTTTATTTTTCAATGTTGGATATAGCTTTTGTTGCAGCTGTTTGTGTACAATACAGCCCTTGTAATTAGCAGGGTGATTTTCTTTACAATTAACACATTGAACATCTTTATTTTTGTCTGTTCTGGGACAATCTGACGTCAAATAATGGCCTATGCATTTTACGCATTGCGGGTTTTTGTGGCAAAAGTTCTTTGTGTGTCCATACTGTTGACATCTGATACATTGCGGTATACTTCGTTTTGCATGAGGGGGTTCGATAGTAACACAGCTATTCATTAGTAGTTTCACTTTATAGATGTCCTTGTTATTATCCTTTTGTTTAAGGTCGACAAAGAACATAGGTAGACGTATATTAGTTCGTTGCTGTTTGATGTTCCATACATTTGTAACCCATGCCCTAACTGTTGTATGTTTTTCTTTATTTCTTCAGTATCTGTAGAGTAGTGTACATTTTTTAATACTACTCTATATTGTTTGTCTTTATATGTGTGGAATTGTGTATTTTTGTCTTTTAATATTTTAATTATACTAGTACAAGGTGGCGCAAAAGTCCTCACTCGATTTCCTAAGGCAGTAACTTTGTTTGTAAATGAAAAGAATTGGTTCTGTTTGTTGATTATGTTTATTTAGACGTTTAATTTTTTTTTTTCATTAAGTCTCGAAGACAATATCAGTCAAGTGGACACCGCCAGAGTTGATGAAAATTTGGGCTCGTTTCACAGCATTTTGCAAAACTTCTGGCGATAAATTCTCCACTTCTAGTCAGATGTTTTCCTTTAGGGCCGCCAAGGTCTGTGACTTGTTCGTATAGACCCGTGACTTCAGAAAACCCCAAAGAAAGAAGTCTGGAACGGTCAAATCGGCCGATCTTGCGGACCAGTGCAGATCTCCAAAACGAGAGATGAAGCGGTCGGGAAAAGCTTGCTTCAGAATATCCACTGTCGTTCATGCTGTGTGTGCAGTTGCACTTGTAAGGGAACATCTTTAAGTCTTTCACCAAAATTCGCTGTAAAGACCGTCTACCGATACCCAAGTGCGTGGCCCATCGTCTGGTGGATGTTTGAGGGTCCTCTTGGACATCTGCAGCCACAGCAGCGATATTCTCGACCGAACGGCTACTCCGGGGCCGGCCACGTCTGAAACTGTCCCGTATTGAGCCAGTCTGCTCGAGGCGAGTGGCTAAACGCCACAGTGTTTGCACATTTGATGCCACACGACCAGGGAATCGACAACAAATTTCACGTGGAGCCAAAAGCACTGACCGATTATTTATCAAAAACATTGACACAAATTATTCCGCGTTCTTGAGGAGTATAGCGATCCATGGTTTGTCTATGTGTATTCTGCTTCTGTTTGCTTCACGAATGTCAAAGTCGCGATGACATAAGATGCCATTTGCAAAAATGAGAGCATGTTCCGATAGGGTGATTACTTTTGCGCCACCTGTTAGCATTCGCTTCCAACTCGTTTTAGTGCTCTTGGACGAGTTGGCTAGTTTGCTACGAGCCCTATCCTGGCAACATTCAAGAAAAATTTGTGTACTTACCTGTTTGCTTCAATAATTCACTTTCCTAGTTCTATTCGGCTTCATTACAATTTGCGATAAGCGTCAAATTGAAGTACGCTAGTCCACAAAATAGAGCTACTTGGAGAAGATTTAGGGAGGCCTATACCCAAAGGGTAGAAAACGTCTGTGAAAGAAGAAGAAGAAAAAGTCCACATTGAGTTAACTGAAGTATTTGGAGTGACTGTGGCTACGGAATGCTTACCGTTTAAATTACCTTTTATGTCGCTTCGATTTCTTTGCATTTAGGGTTTTGAGCGCATGCAAGTGGAACGCTTTTAAGTCAATTGCAAAGGCAACCATGGATTTTCTTAGGGAATAGCAGAACCACGTAAGGCCTTACTACGCTGATATTTCCCGCACTGTCGAAACTTTGAGTGTTAAGTTCTGGAGTTATAAGTTGACTTCCGGGGTCGACAATTAACCTTTTCGATCACTTGCGCCATTCTTACCCCAGACCCTTTTTAAGTAGATCTCTGCTTCCCAGTGTGTAATTATAGACGTGTCATTTGCGGATATAAATTTATTCCTTGATTACAAGCTTTTAATTCAGTTACAATTAGGTTAAGGGTTCAGAAGGTGAGACAATGGTTAAATAATTTTTGGCGGATTTTTAAGCAGTGTTTTAACTTGCCATATTTATTATATTGGTTATATGTAATTTTTTATGGTAATTAATGTTATTGGCTACACTATAGAACAATATTGGTAGACGTTGTTATTTAAAATAGATCTCGTTATTAGCTTGAGTGGGTGGTGTTATTTTTAGAAGTTCGGTGTATCTCAACCTTGGGAAGGTTCGACCCTAGGATTAATACTGCGTCGAGAACCTGGCTCCCTTTTCTTGGATAGTATCTCTTTCAGTTAAGCACAGTTTTTTCGCTTCGCTGAAACCCCACCCCTCACGGCGAGCTAGCCTACCTAGGCCGATATCTACCAGTTGACCAAACACCTAATACAATTTTTGTCAATAGGCAAGGCCAAACCTTCGTTCCTTCGTCACATGTAGTCTATAAAATGCCGAACCTTTAATGAACTTTATTTTTGCTGATACTCTAGACAAACTACACATACATAGATTGTTGACTGTTTTTCATATTTTTTGTTTATACGTATTCCTAATTCCTCTGAAGCGATGCGAGCGTGTGCAAAATTGTTCGTATTTTTCTCGTGACTATTAATAATAATTATTACACGAATATAATAAACCTGAATAATGCTGACGAACCAAACAATATTCTTCTAACAAAATGATGAAGACAACGCAATCCAATACACTACTTAACTAGCTAGTAATTATTTTGCTGTGCATTAGATTTACTTGTTGAAAAATATTCTGAATTCCCGTATTATATATATCCTATGCTACTTTATGTTTCTGTATCTTTCGTTTTGGAATTGATTATGCATTATTACTGCGTTTTTGTATGAATGCAGCATGCTTGACCACAATGTATTGAATGTTCTCAAACAATAAATCACATTTGATAAGCAAGCTGTTTGCAGTTACTATTTGTTTAATTGGTTATTATCAAAGATTTTCAAGTAGCTTTACTTCGTCACAACCAAAATATTACTTTCGAAGTCGACCATTTTATACAAATTTACAATTCTTGTCACAACCTCTCAATCAATCGAGACCTATCCAAAATTATATGAAAAGCATCATGAAACTACATCACAGCTTTTGTGTCGTTAAAGGAAAGCCGGAAAGTTCGAGTATGTCACGCCACGTGGACGATAACATGCTAACTTGATAACGGCGCTATTTACTAGACTGATTTAGTTGCTAGCTTGATGAGTAGCAGCAATCGAGCTATTTCTTTCATTAGATTATGAAGATAGTATCCAAATCCATTTTGACATCATCTGAAAATATTTATACCTCTTCACCAAACATTGACTCATTGTTTATAATTACATTTTATAATCTCATAGGATTTGGTTGTCGACTGTTTTGAATGCAGTGAGGTCATAATCAATTTTTCCAATAGTTCCTATACAATAATAATTATT